>VZSF01005380.1:108431-329613 GCA_013398295.1 Chionis minor
TTTTTCCCAAGAAGGGCGGGGGGAAGACTTCCTGGTGGTCTTGTGTCCTCTGTCCTGGATGTACAGCCTTTGCCACCTGTTAGCCAAACCTTTCAGCCCTAGTATGCGCTCTGTTGAGAGAGGTAATTTTTTTGGTTGGGATGGCATCAGAAGTGAAGAAAACGTGCCCAGAAGATCAGGGACCAATCTACCGCCTCTTTAGATCCAGCCAGCTGAACTGATGCCCTTCAGAAACAGCTAAAAATACAGGAGGCCTGAAGTGTGCTGCTTGCTTTTCCTTCTCTTGCTGACCTAGCAGTTACTCCCCTTCGCTGAGCAATTGGGTAGCTACCCTGAGCTTCTTTCTCTTCTGTCCAAAGCTGCTGAATTGACCAAATACCAAGTTCGCCACATTGCTAATATGTATTGCTGAGCCTGGTCCTGCTGGAAGAAGCAGCTTGGAAGACAACATTTGGGCCACTGCACTGTTGGCAGTGAGTAAGGTAGTTAGATGGTGGATCTATATCCAGTAGCATATTGTACTGTGTCCAATACTGATGTGCTGACTATTGATAATATGTCTGTAATTCTGGTTATAATACAGTTCTCCTTGGCACTCCCATTGTGCACACTCTGGTCTCTCAAGTCATACCAGTGGAAATCTACAGTGAGGCTGAATCAAGCTTATTATTTTTCACTCTTAGATTACTCTTTTAGCACACTGGCTTCCAGCCCCTTTAATTAAAAGATTGCAAACATGCATTCCATAAATAATTTCTGACCTTCACAGCTGGTTTTGAGGCAGCTGTCGTTGATGTTTTGAGCAAAGTCTTTTTCCCTCTCTCAGTGATCTTCACTTTTTCAATTTTGGAAATGCAATCATGACTTACTCACTTTGCAGCCATTGGGATATTTCTCAAAATGTAAAGTAAGTTTCTCAATGAACATACACAAATTTTCTTTTTCCTTTTTTTCCCTTTTTCTTTGTTTAAACTTTTACTTCAGTTGTCAGTCAAAGAATATTGATGATTACTTTTATCAACCAAGTTGCAAATAACTTAACAAAAGTGTGAAGAAAAAAAAGTCTCATTTTAACATTATGAATTCATACATTAAAAAAAATGCTTTTAACAGGAACTATGACTGCTGGCTAAAGAGCTATAATTTTCTCAGCAAAATAACATCCATGAAAGACGTAAGGGAAGGATATTGAGGTGCTGGCTGAATGCTTCTGAGATTTTGGTCTGACAATTATTTGCATGTATATTTAAATGTATTTGTCTCCATATGGGGTTGACTGTGTCCACACATCAGCTGATTTGAGGAATAAATGTGCTTCACTGCATCTTTGACTATTTTGTGTCAGAAAGGGCATGCCAAAAATGAAGATCTCATTTCAGGCACCTTGGTCACATATATGTTTTTCTTTGTCCTGACAGTGATGAACATAAAGCAAGAGCAATGTGATCCTTGCCTCACTTACACCATTGTAAATCAGGATGAGCTTTGCTGAAATCAGTGGATTTACCCCACTATTTAAAGCAGACTTAGGAGAATGAGCTATTTAAGTGCAGTGTCAGTGCTCCCTTCTATTTTGCGCTTAGAGCCTGTTGTGGACCAAGGCAACAAAAGAAAAAAATTCACATAGGTGTCTAAATAGCTGCCTCTGAATTTCAGCTGTGGAAAGTTGTGATCATCTGTAGTTACTTCTCTAGTCAGACACCAAGTGTCCTTACTTGCACAGTGGCAGAACAAGGCACAGTGTGTCTCCTTGTCTCCCATCCACCCCTGCTGAAGATGTGGTTGCCCTGGTATTTTGCAGTCTGTTAGTCCTATTGGTGCAGCTGGTGTAGCCCAAGAGTCTTGAGTCCCATACCTGTATACAAATTCCTGATTCACCAGTAACTAATATTTTAAGCATTTCGTCTAAGGCGAATGCAAAAGGGGCTTTAGTACTAATGTGTGCTTAAGCCTGTCTCTCCCTTTAAGTCTCAAGACAAGTTATTTATGGGAAACAGACATCTAGGCAATCTTACCCTTTTCTTCCATGCATTGAAGGCAGTGAAGGTTGCTATGCTAATTGCTGCATCAGCCACTTTAAGATTTAATGTTTTTTCCCATTCTATAGGCAATGTATCTCCTGCATGATTTCCCACGTAGTCTTCACTTTCACAGTCGCCTGAATGATAAGCAACAATAATGTCTCTGGATGTGATCCATAAATCATATTCAAATCCACGCATCCAGATGATCCTATTTTTAATCTCTAAACTACTGTAGTGTGTGCTTGCTAGCGCAGTTCAATTAGAAGCATTATGTTCCCCACCTACATATTCGCTTCAAATCTGTGCTAGAGCACCCAAAAATGAATAAATAAACTCAATCTGGAGCTTGAATAATAACACACTAATAAACTATAGCCAATGAAGGCTCCCCAGATAAAAAAAAAGTACTTATATGCAATAGAAATAATACAGTGTTTTAGCAGGATCTGTAGATGGAAGATAAATGGTCTTGGGTTTAGGTCACTGCATTAGACTGAAGAGAACTTGAATTGTCTTTGTTTCTTTGCCACGGAGTGTCTGAAGGACCTTTAACATGTTGCTCACAGCTAAAATATACCTATGATTATATACCTGAGACATAAAAGTGTAATAATTAAGAAACCCAGATTATTAATATGAACATACCACCTTCACCTCTCCACTCCCTATTTAAAGCTGAGAATGGTAGACAAATCCAAAAATTCTAAATGAAGTAGACTGTAGATGGTGTTTAGATACAACCCAGGGTTTAGCAGTTTAGCAGGGTTTAGCCAATGAAGACTAGGCCAGCAAGAGCTGGTCTATCCAGTCTGACATCTTGCCACTAATTTCTTGTGTTGCAAGAAGATTCAAGATTTCGGAAGTTCTGAAGTAGGTAGGTAAGGGATGACCTGTTTCTAAGGAAGGGTTTTTTTAGCATCCTTAGACTAATTTTCAGATGGGAAGGGAGGTGATTTTGAGTTGTATAATTTTTTTAGGCTACTATCATCCTCCTCTTGCCACTGAAGTCAATGGCAGTGTCTGGTGACTTCAGAAAAAGGAGGGGCGGGCCTCTTCTCAACAAGAATTTGGAATCTCACTGATGAAGAAATTTGCATTATAATTTCTCACTGAAGCCTGATTGGGTTGAAGGTCCAGTGATATTGTTCTTCCACAGGATTACAATTTGGGGTCTTCTTCCTTCGTCCACAGGTCTGCTTTGCTGGTTTCATGGAAAAAAAGCCCTCTTCCACAAAAGTGTGAGTTCAGTGTAACGTCTGGTGTCTGAGTGATGTCTGGAAACTCTTGCAGACACAAAGTTGCAGCTTTGGCTGTTATTCAGAGTCTCCATCAAGCAGTTTCCATTTTACCAGCTTGGAAATGAGTTGCTGTGATCTGGTTTAATTCAATGTGGACCAGATTATGGGTCGATTAACTAATGAATTTTTGGGGAAGTGAACAGCCCTTGTAAGCAGGAGGAGAGAAGTTGGTGCAGTCCTCTCAGACTGCAGACAATGAAGAAGGGAGTTTTGAATGCATGTAGGCATAAAAAGGGAAAGGTTATTAACGAGGGAGAACTGATACTTCTGCAAAAACTGTGTCCTCTTCAGGCAGCGCTACCAATGCAGGGTTTGAAGGGGAAAGGGGAGCAGTATTAACATCATGGTTCCCCACAGCAGAGCTCCCTGAATAGCATAGTCAGTGACACTTAACCAATTCCTTGCTTTGTTGCCGTTACTCTGCAAGATTTTCTGTCTCCTATCCATGGGGATACATGGTAGGGGAGAAAGGACAGTGTTCCTTATCCACATCCATTTGCTGGCTGCTCATACAGGATATGTCAGTAGACAAATTTGACCTGATCTTGTTTTGTATCAAAGGGTATAAATAGTTCCAGGAGACTGTGTGCTTTTTTCCTGATACATCATTTGTTGTTGTGGTCTTTCTGGAGGTATTCCTGGGACAAATGCTTTTGCTTCATTGTGGCTACAGCTGAAACTTCCTTTCCTTCCTTAGCTCCCCTCAGCCAGTCCATTGGGATCTTCTGAAGATGAAATCAGAAATGGTGCCAAGCTTCACACAGCTGATGGCTGGCGTGCCTCTACAGCAATGATTCTGTCCCTCGTGGAAGTTTTTAGGGATCCCTTGCCCTCCTCCCCTGATCCGCCTCCCATGCATCTCAAAATCTGCAAGCTCTGACTTGTGCCTTGTCGTTTCCTTGCAGTTGGGTACCAAAGGAGAAGGGAGAAAAGATCTGCCTTTTCTTCACCACATGGGCAAGGATAATTAGTGTGTCTGCCCCTTGCCTACATTTTGGGTGTTGCCTGCAGCTCTAGCGGAGGATGAGAGGCAGGTAGCTCTGATGCTGCCACTTCTACACATACCGATCATGTGGCCAGAAGTAGCAGGTGCACATCCCCTCTACTGCCAGGGCACCTCATTATGCAGATATCCCTCGAGGCAGGCAGCCTCCATAGTCCTACCCAGGCTGGAGCACTGCCTAATAACCTTGATCCTGACCTGAATGCTAATGGGCCTGTGACTTCAAAATGTTCTATGCCCGTTGCATATGTTTCTCTCAAGATGATTACTGTGGTTACTGGAGAGCAGGTTTTTTCGACCAGTCACTGGAAGGAGCTGTGAGAGTATTTTTAGGTATAAATGGGATTCTCAGAACATCTGACTTGGGGTGTTTTCAACTAAGTCATAGTTCTGGATGGCAAGGAAATGTATAATATTTGAAGGAATGTTGGTATTAGGCTCTATGCCAGGCTTCTGTACACAGTCTCAGCACCAGTGCTGGACTTTCAGGCAAGCATGTGATGACAGTTCTGAGCCTCCACATTTCGTATGCGCCTGAACTAAATATGCAAATCAAACTGAGAAATTTAGTAAAATCTATGTAAGAGGTTAAACTTTGCATCCACACTAGTGGGGGAATGTGGGCCGTTCTCTTCAAGAAAGTTACGACTTTGGACTCAGTGTTGACAGTATCCAATTGTTTGTTATGTTGAAAGCAAATCAATATGAAAGTTTTTTGAGGTGAGAAGCTGTCTTAGTAATGTAAATAGTTGGTTACCATTAGGGGTTAAAAAGGGGAAACGCTCCTTGAACAGGTAGTGCATACATCGCTTGACTGCATCTAGATTACTTATTGTAGCTTTTGATATGGGTTACATCCAACATTAGCTTATGTGGAGATTCTCAGTTAAATTCTCATCAGACTTGCACCCTTTTCTAGCTTTCTTTTTTAACCAAATTTAGCCTTTGTGGAATTGCAGTGGGTTAGTGATCAAGTTTTAATACAAATAAGGCTTCATTTAGTAGAAAGCGTAAGCAAGTGTGGACCCAAACCAGATGCAATTTGGTGAATGTCTGCACATCAGGAATAGGTGTCTGAGTGAGAATAAAAGATTTGGTTGAATAGATTGTAGAGAAAATGACAACTGGGTTCAAATGGAGACTCAAATCTCCCTCAGATAAAGCTTTTTACAGTCCTAGAACACCTCAATGTTGGTAAGAGCACTGATGTGAATTTTCTGTGCATGTGCAAAGGGAAGTGTTGCAGTGTTTCTCATCGTGTCTGGATGCAGACAAAATCTCTCTTCTGGCTGTTTGTTTTTGACTCAACATTAGCAGCTCCCCTTTTCACCAGGCGACACTGTAAAGACATGTGAGAATCCCTATGGAAATGACAGGTATCCTACACAGAGCTTCTGTCCTGCAAGTGAATCTGCTATAGTTCCCTTCCACTATGTTTATGGGTGTCAACTTTTTCTTTCAGCCTTGCTCCTTTAGGGTAAATAAAAGCAACACTAACTATTGCAGAAAAATGCATTCACTTCTAAATTATATATTTTTTTCAGGTTAAAAGTATGTAATTTCACAAGGAACACTCTGGGACTCATCCTGCTCTGAAACCATTGCTCAATTTCTCTCAGCAGTGGTAAGGTGCCTACAAATCTTAAACTGCTGAATAGCCCCTGTGAAAGTCAGGGCACCGGTATTGCAGATGACAGCTGATGCTGGGATATTGGCACACGGCTGAGAATGCTGTAACAGCATGAGATTTTGCTCCAGGGTTCCCAGTGCTTGCGTAGTTCATATATGTCAGGCTCCTGGTTAATCATAGCTCCCCGTACAGTGAATGCATCCTATTGACTTGACCAGTACCAAGCAGTTAATTTAAAAGAGATGACAGTGTCTGTCTTTTGCCATCTTTCCCACCCTAAAATAACAAACTAAATGCCAATGGTTTGGACCCAGCTTCTACTGTAAGTGTTAGGCAAGAAAGCAGGAAAGAAGGTGAATGAGAAGTCTGTTTGTTTTAGAGATGAGGACCTGTTTAACAACCAAAAAAAATTGTTTTCATGAGCAAAAAAAGAGCAAAGAAGAACTGGAAAGATGGCCAGGATAACTTATACAAATATACAGTGAAAATAAATGCAATCTAATAAATTTGAAGGCTGACTTGTATTCGGAGTTGAAGGTTTGAAAAACAAACGCTGATTTTTGTGGAAGATTTATAAGCAGGACACGCTGCCAGTCAAATGCAGAATAGTTGGAAGGAGAAAGATATTGTTAAGTCAAAGTGAGAGGCTCCAGCTCTGTTAGTTGTCCTGGAAAAAGTAAAGGAGGCAGAAAGAAAGGAAGAAATTGGTTAAACAGTTCATTTGGTTCTAGTGGCTTTTTTTTTCTTTTTTTTCCAGGAAAGTTATTAGAAAGCTGAAGGAAAATCACAAATTGCCAGGAAACAGACAGGCTGGTGGAAGGATTATGCAAACAGCATCATAAAACAGTCTGTCTCCTGAAGACAGTTCCATGTATTAATTACAGGTGTGCAGCTGAGCTAATGCAAAGCTATGAGTGGGAATGAACAATGTAAAAGAGTATTTTTATTGCCCCCCCTCCGCCCCAGCCCCTTCCCCCAGCTCCAACGCAGCTTTGTCTGAACTATACAGTGCTGACTTTGACAGTCTTCCTCTACTCTGGCTTCAGTTGCTACCTCCACCCCCAGCCTGGCTCAGCTACCTTGTTATTAATCATGTCTGCCTGAGTGCTTGGAGATACCCAAGCAAGTCTAGGCTTCAGCAGTTTGAAATCTAAGAGCTCTTCTTATTTCGGAGCAATGCCAGCTGCTCTTCTCTGACCACTAGTCCAGATGGAGATCATCCAATGCATCCATAAGGAAGCCTCTGCAAGCATGGTTCTGCCCTTTTATGATGATGGACATCTTTCTGCTGAGGGGAGAGTGATTACATGAACAGTGCGCCAGAATGTGATGAAGTTACCCAGGAAAACATAATTTTTTAAGAACAGATTGAAGTTTGAACATCAGGCTTTGATTAGAGCTGGCTAGTAGCGCTCCATTAACTTTTTTTTTCTTGGGGAGAAAATACCTATGTGTGTGAGAACATGTATGTGTGTGTGTGTGTGTGTGTGGTGTGTGCGTGCGTGTGTGTGTGTGTAGTCTGGTTTGGTTTTCTTCCTTTGAGAGAAATTCTATTTTCTTTCCAAAATGTTCCTTTTTTTTGTCCTCAATGAATCACTTTCCTTCCTCCCCAAACCAAAATATATCTATAAGAAGGGGAGGAGCAAGGGAATGCTTAACACTTATTTTGAAATTTTCTGCAAAGAATGTAATTTTTTGCTCACTATCTCTGAAATATAACTACAAATGCAGTCAAGTTTCCCACCCTCCTAGGAATACTGTGGCATTGTCATGTCCTTCCTCCCCTTGCCCTTTCCTTTTCTCCATCTTTCAGCTATGTTTAGTAAGTTAGGTTCCCTTACCTTTTGCTCATACATCATACCTTCCAACCCGCTTATCTTTATCGCTGTTCATTGTATTCACTCTATTTTATTGCCATCCTCTTTATATTGAGTTGCCCCAAACTGATCACAGTTTTCCAAGAAGAGCCTCACCAGGGCTGTGTACAGAGGAATTATTACCTCCGTAGTCTTGCAAGTAATTCTGCTCCACATCCCAGTATGGTATTTGCCTCTTTGTGGTACAGTCTCTCACTGTGAGCTCATATTTAATCTGTCATCCACTATCACTCCCTAAATAAGTCCTGCAGCACTTCCCTTTTAGTAATAAAAACACAGAAAAATGTTTGAAGAAAAAGTAAGTTATCCCTTGGGTGGCTGTCTGAGAAAACCAGGGTTTTCATACAGCTGCAAAGACACTGAAACACAGCCTCATGCTCTGCTTCCATGTATCTGGATTTTGCAGCTGTAATGCCAAGAGTAAAAACAGATATGGCATTTCCTATTTGTACATATTTTCTTAATGTTTGCTGGTTGCAGTCCTGGACTACTCAGAGCATTGATACAGTTGAGGAATGACATATCTACTTTTAGAGTTCATATCTACTAGAATTAGAGCTCAGAAATCCTGCTGTGCTTTAAGTAGTTTGGAGGTATGTACTGTGAGTGTTGCTCCAGCTACTTGATATTTTATGGAAATTGAGTGAATGCTACTCTATATGGGCAAAACTGGGGCATGACTTGAGTTACAATTTACCATTTCTAGGTTTGGGGAGTTCTCCACTCTCCAGACTGGATTCCTCTCAAGTACTTTTAGAATGAGCATTTTCTCAGAACTGCCTGTCTGTCTTTTCTACTGATGAATTTATTTAGAAGAACTTTGTTGATCTTTGGAGTTGAAAAGCCTGCACAGTGTTTAATCTTCTCCTTCTTTTTGGCCAATGAGTTGTCCTTCCAGAATAAAAATCCTCTCCTTTTTAGTCCATCTGATTATTCAACCTAATTAATCACTGTGAAAAACACCAGTGAGGATTTGTAAACATTATGTGGGGAAGTATGATGAGCACATTTTTACCTTCTGAGAGCTACAGGAATTATGATATGTCAAATCAGAGCATGTTGCATGGGCTGTCTGCTATTTTAGTACTCAGCCATTAGCTTTTTCTTTATTTATTGTGAATCAACCTAAGATTGTTGAACCCCAGCAATACAGATTTCTCCTTCTTCCCATGCTTCTCAGATCTCCCTACCAGTTTCTCTCGTGCTCTTTCTGAAGGAAACCAAGCATCACAAACTGCAGATGAGCAGTTCTTGGAACTGCCCGAACAGCCAAGTGCAAGAACTGAATGATGCAGGAAGAACGATCCTATAAATATTGCAGAACATCAGCATTTTTAAAGTGCTCCCTCATTCCTGATAGCAGCATAAGAGCATACATTCATAAGGCACGTCACCCTGAAATGGATGGGAACCTTTCTGTGGACTGCACAGTTTGTGTACTAAGCCTCCAGGTTCTTGAAGTGAACCCTCGCTGCTACAAAGAGCTCTTAAAATTACATTTAAATTGGAAATAGAAATCTCCTCAGCCCTGACATTGGAGCAGGGTTATTATTTCCCAGGCCTGTCTTCTCTCACTCAGGAAGCTGCTGCAACGTGAAACCCTCTTCTGATTGTTCCTCCTCCAAATACCTCTCTCAACAGCCTGAACTCTACTATTTCCTTGTGAAAGGAGAAAAAATATGGGAATTTAGGCAAGCAGAACTGTCCTTATGCTCAGACTGAAAAAGCAAGTTCAAGGGGAGTCTGATTTTCCTGTGTTTACCTTCCGCCTTCATCTTGGCACAGGAACCTGTAAACTGTAATTCCCAGTTCAGTAAACTGCTGCAGCATAACCAAGGACTAAAGAGAGCCCTTGGTGTGCTTTAGGCTCATGAAAATATGTATTTCCAGCAGTTTAGTGTTGCAGAACCAGGTAGTGATGAGAGCACATCTATATATACTATACCTATGTACAGCTCTGGACATGACGTTTGTTTCAAGACCAGAAACTTAAGAAGCTATATCTGCTTAGCCTAACAGGATGATAAAGGAGATGGAACATGACTGTTGGATTATAAGTATACTAGGGTTAGGGGGAAGAGTTTGGGGAGATAATTTTTAGTAAAGAAAAAAGCTGCAATAGGAAGAAGTTATTACAAGGTCTCTATAAAGATTTTTTTTCTGGAAGTCAGGTGAAGATCCTTAACCAGAAGAAGGTTCTTGAGCAGCCTCCCAACAGGCAGAATTTTGCAGGGGAAAGCTAAGACAGAGTTGTGCCTGTTTGCAAGAAGTGATGTGATTGCATGCAGCTACTCTCAAGGGCTCCAGATGTGTCCCTTTGGGAATTCTCAGTGGTTTAGCTGCTCATCTTGGAACTGAACGTTTTTGGTCTGCACTGAGGAGCGGACTGAAGAAATGTGAATCAGAACGTATGGTTAGATGTGACTGTTGTCCATCTGTATTAGTTCCCTGGCTGCAAATGTAAGGCTGTTTAAAAGAATGGGCAATTTATCTCCCAAGTATTTAATAAGATGTCCAAAGGTAGTGTGATCACAGTTGCAGACTGACTCACAGTCATATTACATAAGCAAGAACCCTGTTTGGGTTCTGCTTGGAAGGGAAAGGGGTGCTGGCTTTTCTGTCTGACTTCAAATGGGAAATACAAAATTATGAGAGGTCCAGTACAAGGGCAACAAATCTGGACAAGATGGTTGCTTGGCTTCACTTTATGCTCTCAAGTTCAAGTTAGCAGTTTTCCTACATGAGTCAAAACATCAGAGTGGTCCCTAACTTTAAGCCTTAAAAGGAGAGTGGTGATGTGGAGAATTTACATTGTCATCAAGCATGCAGCCAAAGTTTTGTGCGATCTTACTTCATTGAGCTGGTTGTCTTCTAAACAAAAAATGCAACAAGCGACGCTTTAGTGACAAAAAGGTGTAAGCAAGGAAAAGATGACTGGCTATGTTGAGTATGACTGAGTCCTGAGTCGAGGCCATTCAGAGGTCTGTCCTTTTGAATTTCAGGTATTTCCACTCTTTGCCTGAATTTCGTTGTGTGGATTTCCGTACTGAAAATGACCTTCCTCTGCGAAACTTGTTGCAAGTGTCTGCAAGAACCTTTTATTTGTCACGTACAGAGCAGTGCAAGGGATTTGGAGCAATATGGGGTTGCTTTGATTTTTCCTTTATCAGGCAGCATACCAGGACTCAAAAATAGAGCAGCTCTATTGTCTGGTGCTATACTGCAGGCATCCAGTGACATCTGCCAAAGGCTGCATTCCCTTGTGAAGGTCTATGTCTCACCAGGACTGACCAGGGGATGAGGCGGTAAGTGCCTGTGCAGTGATCTTCCTCGCGCTTCAGGCAGACCTACTGTCAGGAACTGGACAATGTGAAAAACGTGGTTCAGCCTGTGGTCACTTCTCTCACCACCATTCCTTTCCTAGTTTGGAGACAGATTGGAGCATTTCCTTCTTTTGTTTATTTCAGATGGGAACAAGTGGTTCATTTCCCTCTGTCACAGCTGCTCTGAAAGGTTTTCTAGTTTCTCCAGAATACATTATGCAATGCTGCAGAGCAAGTCCTTTTTTCTTTTCGACTCTGTGCCTTTACCATGTATTGTAATCTGTCTGCTCTGATTAGGTTCATCCTATAGAATCACTGCCAAATTCTGTTTTACACAGCAATGTTTAGTCTTCAGCCTGGGAGCTATGTACGGTCCTTTTAAGATGTTCATACATCAATATCAGTCCTGACTAATCCCAAGAAGCTTGGATGGCAGGAAGAAGAAAAGCTTGAGGTTAGCTGTGCACATTACAGGACAAACACTGAACTCTTCACTTTGGCCAAACTTCCACTGCCATCTGCAAAAGTTGGGTTTAAGACTAGGGCTGCAAATTTGGTTTCTAATGTAGTTGTATGGGCCACTGTCTCACCAAGGACTGGGCTCTGCTTTTGTTCAAGAGCTTCACTGTTGTTTGCGGAAGGGACCTGGTAGGGCCCCATGGATATGCTACTAAGGCGAAAGTAGATTTAACCCATCTAATGCTTCTATATCAGAAAACCAAATCATTCCAATGTTTTCTCACATTTTTCTTAAATATGAGTGTATTACAGATCAACACGATTGCTGACCCGAGTGACAGAGTAACTCATTATTCTTTAATGAATACTTGTATTGCTGGAGTGTGTGGAATCCCGGCAGGCTGGCACAGTCCCGTACACACATGCAGGGACAGAGGTTGCCGAGCAGCCCTAGAAAAATTAAGCACACTAGGACCTTTACAAAACTGTGTTGTATATCCTTAACAAGGCTTGGTTAAAATTGGGCAGCGGAGAAATGTCAAACATTTTAACGTGAGAAGTGGTCCTGATTTCGTTGCTGCGCGCACCCACCGGGGCTCAGCTGGCAGTGATGCCTTGCGTAAGAAATGATGGGTAATCATGCTGCCCAGGGCGGAGGGAATTAAGAAGCCACCGTTAACATGGGAGCTGTGTTGGCTGAGGAGGCCACTTAGCAAATTCCTTACTTGAGCATTCAAGGGCACTCTCTCGCAACTCGATCCTCAGTTTTCCAAGCACAGGGGGGAGAAGAATGTTTCACTGTCCAGAAAGCACCCGGGCCTTGAGATAAATGAGGATCGAAACAAACGTTTCCATTCATATCAGGGGCCCCTCCTCACTAGCGTCCTCACTGATCTGTAAAAACCTTCTTTGTAAGTGGTTTCTAAAGCATAATCTGTGCTTTTAATACCATTTGATTGAATAATTCCAATGTAAGGTTTGTTTTTTAAAGGTTTTGAGAAGTGTTGCAAGTAGCAAAAGTTTTTAATAGAAACCTGAAGCCACTGACTGAGGAAAATTTCCTCACGACTGTTCCTGTTGTGGAGAAAACTGGAGAAAAATCAAGTCCAAAGCACTAAGGGTCATGTGAATAGCTACAGAGTGGAATTCAGGGGCTTCATTTCAGTAATTGCAGTGAAATTGCTCCCAGCAGAGGCAAGGAGCATAAGAGAAATTTTAAAGGTCCAAGCAGGGAATAACAGAGCTCTACCTGCCTTCCTAAAGCACCAAAGGAGCCCTGAGCACAGAATTAGCTTACAGAGCAGGGCTTTTCTTTTCAGAGCAGATTTCACTTTTTCTTTCACCACCCACAAGTCTACACCAGATACTGAGTGAGTTTTACAGGGAACTAGGTTTGTTTTGTCTAAACACTGGGAGAAAACCGGCAGCCCTGAAATGGTAAAGGCAGAATCAAATTAAAGAGTGTGTGTCTATGTGTGTATGAGGATGGTTCTTTCATTTTCTGTCTTTTTTTTTTTTCTTTTAAAGAGAGTTAAAATCAGTTTAGTGAAAAGTCACATTCACTCTTTGGTGAAGTTGCAGACCAAGGTTATGTTGCAGCTACAAAGAATTTGGAAAACAACATGTAGGCTTGAAAAATGAACCATTCTTTCACATATATAACTTAGCATATCATCCTTGATCATAATTATAGACAGATTCGGATTGAAGCGATTATTGAATGCATTGTCCTTAAAGATAATCAGGGACATGACCACTAGTGACACTGTGATGGAAAGGATTAAACAGTGCAGTTCATCATCTCAGCCCTTGAAATGGCTGAGATATGCAAAAGTGCACATTTTATCCAAGAAGTCTAAATGGTACAAAGAGAGGAAGAAAAAAAACCCACCAAAACCAAGAAGAGGAATCCGGTGGCTTTGCAGACTGCTGTGTTTGAGGAACAATTTGACAGAGACAGAGCAAGATGATGATAACTTGGGAAAAGTATAATTTGTAATGATTACCTCTATTTTTTTTCCTTCCTCCTAAAGCAGTAAAGTTTGCAGTTTGCACCCATTGCAATTTATACCTGGGTAAAAAGATGGCTTGGGTAAAAGATAGTTTACTTGGGAACATACTTGGGTAAAAGATAGCTTAGCAAAGTAAAGTATAATTTAATCCCTTCACTTACCTGGGCCTGCACTAAGTATTTTAGGTGTCTTGAAACCTCAGTTAATGAAGCCCCTTGCAGAAGTCCATTAAATGCCTTGTGGGTGGGATTCATTTTGTGAAGGGCACCAAATAGCAGAGAGGGAATAGTTCCAAGTGCAGCATGATCCAGATAATGCTACACTTCCTCATCCTGAGGCAAATGCCTTGTATACGTATTTCTTCTGCACTTTCATTAGTCTGCCCTGTCCACCTTTATAATTTTTCTACGGACAAAATCCATATATTCTGTAACTAATATGAACAGCTGATTATGTTGCTCTTGGCTACCAATGCTTTCACTTTGCAGGCTATTCCATCCAAAGGTAATGGCACTGATGTCGTTGTCACTGTATATAAAGATGCATCTGTGAAAGAGGTCAGAGAAAATAGGGAGTTTATAATCCTGGGATCCTGGGCAGTCTAACTATCAGCTGGGGTATATGGCAATTGCCTGTTATTCTGCATTACTATACAAAGGGCACAGTAAAGCTCCTCAAAGGATATGAGTGATTAAAATGAGCACTTTGTTTCCTCTTTAAATTTGTTACTTACACGTCACTGTTAATAACAGTACCTATATGTATTTTGAACATATAAGAAATTGTTTATTATCTGCAGTAATGTGCCTAACAAGTAGCACATATTTAAGGCCCCATAGCTTATCAACAAAGCTCAGGTATACATTTAACCACCTACTTAGCAAAAACCCTACATCTCATCTAAGGTATCATTTGGTGTACAGAATTTGTACGGGAGGGATCTCCTGAGTTTTGCTTGTAGGTCTGATCAGGAGAATAATTTCCTCTAATTTTAATTCCATTTAAATATGACCGCTTTAAAAATATTTTTTCTTCTTTCTCCAGTTTTATTTCTGTGTCTTCTTCCCAGTTGTAATTTATTACATGTAATGTATTATATTACATGCTGCTTCCCAGCAGCATGTAATACCTGGCTCCAGCAGGGTAATACACTGGAGATACCATGCCATGCTTTTAAACCTTTTAGCCATGATGTGCTGTTTAATAGGCTTCAGGAGCAATATTACACTGTTTAAAAGGTTGCAGCATGTGCAACACACTGAAAACCCTCTGTTCTGTGGAGCTACCTTTTCTGCTTGTCATTCCAGGATCCTTCCCTCTTACTTGTCCTCCTTATTTTGCCTGTCCTGCTTCCATACCTCTTCCACTAGCATGATTAGTTTTGGCACTACCAGCCATCCAAATGCATGATAGATTTTTAAAATAAATACCTGAAGTGTCCTGTTTCCTCCTTCCTCCATGCCTACACAAAGCAGTGAGCCTCCCGTGCCTGGAAAGCCTCTTTGTAATGGCTTTGTGAACCGTCCAGGCAGAAGAAAATGTGGGAAAATTTCAGATCTTGTATCCTGACACTCTGCAGCAACGTGTGTTTCTCTTGAGGACTGGGTCTTTCCTTCAGAGTGCTTTGTGCATGTCCTCAGTGAGGCTCCATAGCACAGATGTGGGCTGCTGAAGCATCTCCAAAGGGTTGGCTCAGAGTTGGACCGGTGCCCTCATTTAATTTAGAGCTGCCGGGAGGCTGCGAAGCAGCTCTCTGTGTGCCTTTTTCCTTCCCACGTATTTGTCTTGCACTCCAAGGCTCAGCTCCGCAGAGGTATTTGAGCTCTTCAGTCCTTGATATCAGTGGGAGCTATGTGCCTACACAGGAAGTAGATAGCAAACATCTGTTACAGATCCAGGCCTGAGATTTTGAATCTCTCGTTTACCATGTGTTGATGATGACAGGATTGAAGTGGGACTTTCAGGCACTACTGTAAAGCAAATGTATTGGTGGCCTTAAACTGCTGAGAATTTGCTCTGCTCTGGAGGCTTAGAAATGGTACAGAGGAGGATCCTGTTATACTGAGTGAATTGGAATGGTCCCAGTCTTCCCTGATGAAGTCTGGCTGCTGGCTGGCTGGACTGCAGAAGAGAGACTGACTTTCCAAGCCTTGCAGTTGTATGCAGAGTTTCCCCATTGCTGAGGTCCTAAATCCTTCTCCTTCACACACCAAGAGTCACCACTATTAACAGCACACACTAAGGGGAGGGGAGAATCCGTCCTTATGGTGAGCCACTGACTCTGGGGAAAGTGCTTTTTATTGTGTGCATGTTCACACCATTTATTTCTCTTCTGCTTATTGTCCGTCTGTTTCTTTTCTTCTTCTTTGCTCTCTGTTCAGTCTCCTTCTTTTCCTTTGTTCCTTCCTTGTTCAGGAAAAAAGAAAGCAATGGACCTTTTCCCTCACTAGCTTATGAATTCATTCTCATATCATCCAGTTAAACAACCCATTAAACAAGGCACTCTCAGGAACGGGTTATTGACAGTAACCTCTCCATGTTAGACCTCTGGTTCATGTTTGAAATTAGTTCCAGAACAACAGAGGGAAGCTTTCGGCCTTGAACTGTGACATCCTCTGTGCTGAAAGATAGTTTTTATTTGCACAGTCCTTTTAACCTTCTGCTGGCTCATGGCCTGATTCCTCGGTCCTCCATGGCTGATTCAACCACTCATGGCTAAGCAGTGCTAGAAAGATGCTGGAGTAATGTCCCACCAGGCTGTACCGCTTACACTGGTGAAAAGGCAAGGGACTAAGACAGATCTTTTGCTGTGATCCCACCTTTACACCCATTTGTTCCTTGTGAACCCCACTTCTGTAACAGTCTTTGCCTTAAACTCATGAATTCTCTTGTAAATACAATGACCTCCTTGTCTTTATGACTCCTCATTTGGGAACTGCAGTAAGGAACAGAAAAGTGCGGCTTTCGCTTCAGTCCATGTGTCTCATTTATGTCCCCTGAGGACTTTGACTGGGAGCACAAGCCTCAGGAGCCCTCCAAACAATGGATGTTTGCAGAGGTACATTGAAAAGCACAAATAGGACTCCCACCTAATGAAAGTCTGGTGCTTTGCTGCCCTCTCTGCTTTAGAAAATCGAGATTGAAATTTTTTTGGTTTTGGTATTTCCAGGAAGGGATGAGGTGACAAGGTGTAGCCATACAATTCCCTTTAACTTAACTGCAGAAACTTACCACTTTTTAAGAGCTGCCTGTTTGAGGGTTTTTTTTTCCATGGTTCAATCTTGTGAGTAACAGTCGTAACCAGAACCTGATAATTAGCCTTTTTCCAGAGAGAGATGTCACTAGTTGTTAAGACTGATGAAGTTTATACAGGGCCACTAGAGTAAAATCCCAATAGCTTTTTGGCTGAGGGGATGTGAAACAGTTGAACACAAGATCTCTAGCTAAACAAGAAATGCCATTGTTTAAATTTCAAGTAGCCTCATGGCTAGATATGGCAATGGTTGCTCAGCAAGGTGTGTGGTGTGAACCTGCACTGCTGCCCGCAGTCCCACTGTAGGATTCAGGCTTGTCCATGCTTAGGAGAAAATGTCCCACAGTTCAAGTGAGATGGAAACCAAGATGGCCTCTCTGACCATTGCTGCCCCAAGTACGATTTGGAGATGGCTGAACCTGGAACACCTGTGTCAGCCACCCAGCTCTGGGGTTAACCTGACCTCTTTATCTATTGATTATTTGTATGAAAGCTGGTCTAAATGTTAATTGAGATCAGTGTCCCATTCTACTAACCACATTGTAGTAGGTGCTGTACAAACACAGTAATAAAGGCTCTATCTTGAAGAGCAAAAGCACAAGGAAGGTAATGGGTGGGAAAGGAAAAAGAAAATGGCTTGGAAGCTGTGAGTGGAAAGAGCTGCAGAGTTAAGTGTTGTCATATAAGTTTGTTTCAGTGGGATGGAAACTCTGCCATGTCTGGTTATTTATGATCTATCCAGACAAGGGAGGTTCTTCCCGCCCATCTTCTGTAGCCCCGCCTTGGACAGTATCTCTTCACCCTTTCAGCAGGTACTGGAGGAATGCAACTCATGCTAAATGTGCAAATAAAGGGAGGAAGGAGAAATTATCATGTGCTGTGGAATGCTGTCTGGCATGCTGACTCCTGTGCATGCTTGCACACAAACACACACATTCATTTATGTACACACAAAGAGACCCAGAAGGAGGTAAGGAGGGGGAGGTTTTCAGCCTCGCACTGAGCTTCACAAAGGGAGTGAGTGAATTCTCTAAGCAAGTAGTAAAGATTTGGAGGAGAATCCATCAGCAGCTTGTGTTTCATATTTGCGTTTGATGCTCAGGTTTCCAAATCAAATCTGCAAGTTAGACAGGAGTCCATGTTGTCTGCTGATCATCTGTTTAGGGGGAGAAGAACATAAATGACGGAAGAAAAATACTTGCAAACAACGGTAGTAATTAAAATCAAGTATTTAAGCATTACAACCCCTCCCCCCAGCCAGATTTGTCTAAGGAGGAGATAAATAACTTCAACTGCAGGCTCCATGTTTGCTCAAGATCTGAAATATTTAAACCTGGTCCCAAAATCCCATACATATTTTTAATCAAAACCTGCTCTTTTTGGTTCCGTTTTCTACCCAAATGCCCTGACTTGCTAGAAGACCAAAACCTCATTAAACTGCAATCAGTACAATACAAAAGATGGAAAATGAGCAATGCTACTGAAACTGTTGCAACTGTACACATACTGTGTTAGACAATTTATTCGCAGGTTCAAGGTTACACACAGCATCATAAGGTGTTCACCTCCTCCCCCTTTCCAGTGCTAAACAGGGTTGGATTCTTGCCAGCACAAAAGAATCTGCAGTCAGCTCCTTCAAGAATGAAAAATAATTTATTTTTTTCCCTGCAGGAGAAAAAAAAAAAAAACCCAAACCTGAAGAAAAGCAGACAGCTGCTAACTAGTTGTCTAGCTGTCTATTTGTGGACATTTTCTTTCATCTTGTCATACCTTTTGTGCTGTTTGAAATGTTTGGAGCTTAGACTTGAAGAACACTCAGTGGATTCCAGACTTGTATTAAAAGAAAGAAAAAGAAAAGCAGAAAAGTTCTGACAACAGATCTGTGTGTTTGTGTGTTGGGGCCACATCATTCCAAGCACCAGCTAGAGCATTGATTTTATTTTCATTTGAGTGAAGGAAATTTTTCACACAAGAAAATACACAGTAACAATGCAATTTGTAAGAAAAGCACTTACATCTAGAATGCAAGTAACAGAGATATGTTGTGAGACCTCTGCAGAACAAGCAGAGGCCATTTGGTCAATCACATCTGTTGCTTTTGCTGTTCTATTGTTCTGTTTTCACAGAATGGGTAAAGTCAATCTCTTTCTAGATGGTTTTCCTTTGCTCTGCTGTCTAAGCTGTTGGAAAGAAGCAAGGCAAAAGTCTAATTAATGTCTGTGATCTTCAATGAGCTTTAGATCAGACTGTGGTGTGCACAATGTGCTAACTTTACTTCTGTTAATTTTGTTGCCTTCCACTATGCAATGAGTACAGAAGGGGACTGGCTCTCACTCTGGCTTCCAGATATGTCTCTGGAGCTTCTCATTTCTGCAAGCTTACCTCTTCCTCCAGCGTAAAGGAGGAAGGAAAAACAGCTGACAGGTGAGCAAAAGCCAGGAAGAAACCACTGAAATGGTTCTCCTGTGGTGAGGAACCCTTCTTGTCCTGTTTCAAGTGCCCTTCATGGCATCCTGAAGGCAAAGTGCTGTCTTCAGACCTCCTCTTTGCTCAGGAGAAGCAAGGCTTTGTGACTGTCAGTGAGTCCAAGGCAGTGGTCTCCCAGAACACAAGCTTACTTAGAGGGACCAGAGAATCCCTAACTCTTTTCCACCTGTGTCTCTGGGTTTACTGCTAGACAAGGAACAGCATCATTGCTCCTCCTTTCCTTGCCAAGAAGCTGGTGTAGCAGAAGAGCTCCACATGCTGTGTTGGTATCTCTGCATCCTGCATATCCTGCATCTGGTCGTGTTTCTTCACTGGTGGGGCAGGCTGAAAAGCCAGCACAGTCACCACCAGCTGTGACCTTGTTGCTTCTCTGCCAATGATCCCAGCTCTTGGAGGTAAGGTGAGCCTGTTGTTTCATCCGTTCTTAGATCAGGATTGTCCAAGAAGAAGCTCTCATCTGCTCAGTGTTCTGCCCTCCTTTGCCAGCAGTCTTTTCTGCCTCTTCTTGAGTTCTCCAAAATATCAAAGCTGTGAGGACAGCAAACTGAATTATACTGTTTTCCAGCACATGAGAAACCTGTCAGCTTGGTATCTCAGGTAGTTGTTCTTGGTACCACAACAGAGATGGCAAGCTGCCAAAGTAAAGGTATGAGGCCTTCATTTAAAATAGCTTCTGGCACAGTGACTTCTCTCTCTTTGGGCAGAAGGAAGTGCTCAAAAGTAACTAACTTCTTGATGCAATCTCATGAGTTCTCTTGTGCTCTTCAGCTTTGCCTCTCTTACCGCTACACCTGCCTTGGCCCGTGGATTGATGGGCAGAGAACCTCTTGTCTGCACTGAGACCCCTTCACCTGTGCTAGATGATGTCCATGTTGGCAGCACGAGCTTTTGAATCTAAGGTGTCATGAGGGGAGTCACAGCTTCAGACCTTGGGTGAGAGACAAGACCTTTAAACAAGAGGATGGGTTTTCCTACTGACAACAGATGTCTTTTTGGGAACTCCTTGATTAGACCCTGAATGATCAAGAGGTTGGAGAGAGACGGCAGATTTACATATAAAAAGGGAGTCTACTTTTGGGATCAATTAGACTACTCAGGGTTCACACTATACCCCCTTTTTTTCCCAGCCTTTATAGAGCCCTTGCTAGGATTAAGCCCCCATCGAGTAGATAATCTTTACATAGAGGCTGGATCTAGTGTTACAGGCTCTTTATTATCTCTTCTTTGAGACTGTGCAGGCTATCCCCTTGAAGTTCTTAACCCTTAAAGCACTTTATCTAGTATTTATTGTTTCTTCTCCACAGGCATCTGAGTTGGCAGCAATGGTATATAGACCCACCTGTCCTTGTCCTCCATAAGAGCACCATCTCTCCCCCCTCCTTCTTCTGTATACAAGGGGCCCAACTGAATCATGTCAGCATCAGGCCCTCTGTTTCTTAATCCTTTTCATCTCCAAGAAGTGTGCACCATTCTTGCTTGGCTCGGGTGGGCTGCAAAGTTCCTGTCAAATGCAAACATATTCCAGCTGCTGGGAGTTTGATGCATTCATTTTGAGGCATGTAAGAAAGGCCATCAGTGGACTGGGTGATGAAAAGGTCAGGACTGACTGCCTGAGAAAAGGGGAGATAAGAGGAACACGGGGTAGAGGGTTACAAAGTAGTGAGTGGGTTAAAGAAGATTCCTGCAGCGATATCATGTCTGCTGACTGTAACAGGGTGTTTGAAAGGAAAGGTTGGAGGTTCCTGGGTGTAATCTTTCATTTCCTCCTAAAATGACAAGTTCTGGAACAGGCAAGAGTCTACATAGACCGATGGGTCTAATTTCTCCATGCCTGGGCTCTGGAGGCAGCTGTGCACAAGTGTGCTGCAGGAGACTCCTTGCTAACGTGCTAACAATGAGGAGTCCTTGTTATCCAGGGACTGGCTGATTCTAGCTGTGCTGTTCGCTTGTGCTGTGTTCTGTCTCCTGAAGTGACCATGGCTGCAGGACATCTATGAGGACCACATGTGAGAAGAGATTTAATGAGTGGCAGCATCTAGGCTGCGGCAGCCTTTCCTTCTCACAGTTCCCTTAGTCTATGCAGAGACACATTTCTCCTTGCAAGCCTCCTTCTAAATTGTTTTTCTTACCATTTTTTTAATAGCTTCTGTCTGTGGGCATTAGAGTCTGCTCCAGTGCTGTCGCTTTCAGCAGAAGAAAGTGCTCAAAAGTAACACCTTGAAGTCATCCCCAAATTGTCTTGTGCCCTCATCTTGTAAGGCTGTGAGATTTTAAGTGACCCAGGCAGCATTGTCCTGGTCTTATCGCCAGACAAGGTCCCCAGCTAGTGTTAGTTAACTCATTCCAATATACCTATGCCAGTCCTTTGCCATGACTTTGCTCCCTAACTGGGCATGACAGAACTGAAATAAATGGAGCTGCATTGATTTTCATGGCTGAAACTCATCTGAGAAGGATGAGATGGTCTTACTTTTTGCTGATCAGCTACTTGCCTGTCTGCTAGCAGGCAAATGAAGCATACGCTTTCTTTCCCCATGAGCCAGATATGCTGCTTCTGCAGTCATGCTAGCCCCAGTCTGAACAGGAATAGTCACAGACCTTCCTTCATTGACGATGGCCACTTATGTGAAAAATGCAGAACTGAGCACACTATGACTAAATGTGGTGGAAATGTGAAGAGGACAATGATCTTTGGCTGTACATCAAAGAACACTAAGACATTCTGAAGCAGATTCCTCTTGCTCTCTGGGTTTAATTCAGAGCGGATTTTCTACCCACAGAATCAAGCTATTTACTGTGTGAATTCCTTCCTGCAGGAGCTGAGAAGTCTCGGGTTCTGTGCAGGCCATGAAAAGCTGTAAACAGGTCCAGGGTGTGTACGAGTTTCTGTGGAGATGACAGCAGACCTCACTGCTGTTCCAAATGTGCAATGCTGGTGGACCTGAGAGGCATCATTCCTACTGAATTCCAACAAGGGAGACTTGATCTCCTTTTCTACATATTCACATCGCCTGTTCTTAATCAACTCATGCTTTCCTAAATATTTTTCCTCTTGATCTCTTAAAATAGTTTCCCAGGCTGTCTCTACTGCTGACATTAACATGCTCCAGTCTGTGTTCCTTTTTTATTATGTCTCTTTGTCTTTTTTTTTTTTAATAAAGAACACATAAGTGCCTTATATAATTTGCTTTAGAGTCCGTAAGTCATTTCTCTTAAACACAGACCTCATGTGGAAATATCCAAGGATGCTTCTTTGACTTTCAATTTTTTTATTTTTTTATTTTTAAATTTGGAAAATCTGAAAGTATTATATCACTTAAACCTGTGGCCCTAATTCACTGGTAACAATTCGGTGTTCCCTGTGCATGCTTCCTGACACCTTGCTTGATTTTTCCAACATTATCAGTTTTGCTGAAATGCAGTATGACTTCCATAGTGTGAGCTAACTAAACCATACTTGCTCTCAAAATGATCAGCATTTACGAATAATTACACAATCAATTTTGTATTGTTCTGTTGTAAAACACTCATTCTGTAGCAATGATCAAAGTATTTAATGTGGTTGTTCCTTTCTTATGCATACTTATTTGTCATTCATATTTCATTTGCCTGCTAAGACCTGCAATTGTTATTTTTGATGTTACAAGTTGTTGGGTATTTCTTGCTTTCAAGTCTCACAGTGTTTGCCCCATATCATTGACTGCTTATTATATCTAACTCTTCCTTTTCTAGATCTGTTTACCCCTATAAATATGCCTAGTTTATCATTTGATATTGTCCCCTATTCCTTTGGCAAAGCAATGCTGGCTTTTATCTTATGTTTTAAACTAGTAAATATCAGTGCTCATGAAAGATGAGGTACATAACAAACTTGTCTCTAGTTATGCAATCACGTATAAGTGTGGCTGCCTTTAAACAGAATGTGTCAATTCTGTGATCTCAGCGATTTCCTTTAATAGGGCTGTTGTAACTTGTCTCCTGCTACACTGCAGTACACATTAGGTATATTCTTAGTAATAAGACCACTGTTCATGAATATACACTAGTAGTTCTGTAGCACAGGTGGGAAATGACAGCCCTGGTGCTCTGTAGGCAGGATTAAATTGGTAGGGTTTTCCTGGACAAGCTGCTTTAACTGCAGTGGAAAGCTTTAACTGATCCCAAATACACATTCTGCTTATAATGCAATGGTAGGTGTCAGTCGCTGCTACTGACCCAACGGGACGTCTGGCTGAACTAGCCATTGGGATAAAGTAGCTTGTGCGTTTGGGAAAATGTCTTTTCTTGCCTTCTGACTCCTC
Source organism: Chionis minor (assembly GCA_013398295.1). Lineage (NCBI taxonomy): Eukaryota > Metazoa > Chordata > Aves > Charadriiformes > Chionidae > Chionis > Chionis minor. Next base: position 132,099 of record VZSF01005380.1, read on the forward strand.
CCTTATTTGCCCTTGCGTGTTCCTTGGATTTTTTTGCATCCTGACACCACTTTTAGGTTCAGCTGTTGTTGCGCATGTGGACGCATACATATGTCCTCCCTGCACATCTCAAATGGGGGCCTCTTTAATTCACCCTTGGCTGGAGTTCCCATGGTGAAATACCCTTCCTGGGGACTGGTGTTTGTGGAAGTGGCGATGCTGGCTGTGTCCCCCCATGCCACGCTTGTCAGGGGTGATAGTGGTGCTCAGCGTGCAGGCAGCCTCAGACGTGTGGCACTGTGCCTTTCTGCAGGTGCAGAAGCAGCGCTATCACTTGATCCTTGCAAATTCATGCCCACTTGGTCCTGCTTTTAGAGCTGGATTGAAAATGTGACATTACTGCTATTTTCACTTGTTTGACTTTTCCTTTTGAGTATGCAAGTAACCACATCAGGTGATGGGATTACAGATAATGTTGATCACTCACACACATGAGACCTGAATTATGTTTGTGGGAATGAATGCATGGGGTTCTGCTGGCTTCGACAGGGGGTTAGATCAGGCTGGAGGGTATGTGTAACACCAACACTGGAGAGCATTTTTCAAAGTGTTTGCTAAAGCACTGAAATGTTATCATTTCATGAAAAGTTTTAATCTCTTTTTCGTTTTGCCTCATAATAATTTCTTCTGGGCTAGTTAGTAGAAAAAATAGCAGCATGCAGTCACAGCAGGTATTTTCTGATATACACACACACACATATCAGAGTGTATTTGTGAATGTTGCTGTTTGCATTTTGTTGACAGAGCCTGCTCACTCTATGCCTCATGTTAGTCATACTCTGTCATGTGTCTGAGCTGTGGTTCCTCACTCAATGAAATAGACTCAGATAGCGTCATCTGGAAATGCCAGGTTACTCCCATCGGCCCATGGAAGAGGGTGAAGAATATATCCCCCCTCCATATTTGCATAGCAGTATTGCAACGTACCAAGAAGATAATGGATAAATGGGTACGCAGTGAGCAGAGAGGGGATCCAGCATGCCCAACCTCCATACGACAAGAAGAAAACTATTCTCCGTTAAGAGGCTGGTTTAGGGTCTCTTTGGCTTGCTCCCCCCTCAGGACAAAAGTCTTATGACCTTTGTCAAAGATGATGTTAAGCGAACCCTGAAGAGCAGATGAAGCAATTTTTCTCTCTTCTTTCCTGCCAAGAGGAGGCAGAATGACCCTTGGGTAAGGGTTGGCTCCACTGAAGCTTTCCAGTAGAGATCACCAGTAGCAATGGCAGGTTATACAGGCAACTGCTGGACTCCTTCCTTCTTGCTCACTTCAGTTCTGCAAATGTTAGTATTAGAATCTGGGGAGATGCTCTTACAATAAATAAAGTCAGGGATGGGAATATTTAAATTATTTCAGGAGACATAGTCCATCCCCCCCATCTCCAACACAACTGTTTGAAAGCTGTTTTTCACCCGTTCCTTTGTGATGAAATGAAAACGATATCTGTTAAGAGCATATCTGGAGAGAGGAAATCCCACCCTAAAATTTACTGGATTAGTGGCAGATCCAAAGCCCACTGGAAACAATGGGAAGGCTCCTGGTGAGTTTAGTGGGCTTTCAGTTCAAGGTCTAAATGTCTGATGCTCTGAATAATGTCTGTGATTATTTGTGTACCTCTCTTCTCTGACAGTAATCTCTGCCTCTTGCTGTTGAGTCAGGAGGAGCAATGCAGCAATTTGAAGGACTTACCTAGCAAGATAGTAGCCTTGCTGTAAGGCTCTATGTCTTGCTGTCTACAGTGCTCAAATCATCCTCAAGTGACCATGTGGAGTAAATGTACTGAACATTCCCATCAGATTTCATTTTTTTTTTGTTCAGAATTTACTACAGACCTTTAAACAATTTTTGTTCTTCCCCATAACCCTGTGGTTTTGCTGCAATGTGGAAGGAGTAGAACTGGTGGCCTTTCTCCTTTCTGTCTGCAAGTTATTTGCTGGTATCTCGTGCCTTAGTTTGTAGCAATGGAAAACAGACATAAAGCCAACTCTGTTCCAACTCGTGGCAGCTTTGGCTTGTTGTTCTTGGGTGTAAATGACTGAAGCAAACTCCAAGCAAATGAGAGTCAGACCTCATTGAAGTTATTGCAAAATTCACCATTTGATGCCCTTTTGGAAAAAAACATTTTACACTGTATGCATCTAGTTTTGAATTCTTGCATCATACCGTATTTAATTTGGAAACTATATTCTGTGGCCATGAATTTCTCCCTGGAGTGTCTTCCCAGGTAATCAAATGTTAGTGTCTTTCTGCACTTCAGAGATGCTAGTCTTCCTTTTATTAAGTGCTTTGCATTCCTAACATGATGCTCATCCTCACTGATTGGGTGCTTGCCTCCTACTGAGATACCAGTGACTGAGAACTGGAAAGTGTTTGGTTAAAACAGTAACGGAAGGATGTTGTAATTTTTCCTTACCCTGGGCTGGATGTATTCTTGTCTCTTCTGCTTGGAGCACTATATTCACTGTGATAACAGGAAGGCTTATAAAGTCGTTGCAATCTAAGGAGCAATTACTGTATGCTGTTTAAAATTTTTCAGCTGACCCAGCACCCAGTGAATCCAGTTGGAGTCTTCGCATGGTCTGTAAGGACAGTTTGATCTGGTTCACCACAAAGACAGTATTTCAGAGACGAATGGTAACATTTCGCAGTGTACCCAGAGTGGAGTACGATTGTGTGTCTTCGTATTAATCCCAACATGTTTAAGCTTTCATGCATCGCACCTCTTTCTCTAAGAATGCTAAATGAATCAGAAAGCATTAATGGCAAAAACACAGAGAAATGCCATCGGTGCCTCGATCTGAATCCCTCAAATCCTGAAGTCATTGGTTGTCCCCCTGTGGAAACAGAACCCATGAGCATCTTGAAGGACAAGCTCGTTTACTGTGGGCCCTCTTTGAAGAAGGTCCAATGATTTCAGGGTGGTCAGAAACTCATGTTTAAAAACGTTTAACTGTGGCATTTGACTGCCTGTAAAGCTGAAAGTGCCTGGCTCAGCCTCTTCGCCCTCCCCCCAACCCCGCCCCACCTCCCACAGCAGTCTCTGTCATGAGACTGAGGAAGGAACAACAGAAAAAAAGGGATGATGGCAATTTGTTTCTTATCAGAGGAAGTCTACTTCATGAATTACTCACAGGAGTAATTATCTGTCAAATTGTCTCTGCGTTTAGGAACAATCACCATTTCCTTTCCTCAGCCTGGATTCATTGTGGTTCATTATGAAGCCGGTCATTACCTCAAGAGGATTTCTTTGTTATTTGGTGGGTTCTCGGTGCTTAGGAAGGGAATGGATTCTTGGAGTGAGCCTTTTAAAATTTCAGTACTCTGCAGGGCGCAGTATCTTACAAAAAACTTGCAGAAATACTGTAGCCATACTAGGTCAGACCACCAGTTATTTTCATGCTGATTTTGATGGAGTCCAACCGCAAATGAACAAATGAAGGGCAAAATTTTCAAAATGCAGTCAGGCAGTTGGATCAAACTGTAACACACGACAGAACATTTTCTTCCTAATCCATGTGAGCTGTCTATGTATGTAGTAAACACTGAGGTCTGCCTACCAGGTTTCTAAAGCTATTTTGGCAACTGGTTGAAAAAACAGGAGGAAAGAAAATGCTGATTTGTTTTTTCCCCTCTGCCATCCTTGAAAAGTGTATTTGACGAAATTTTCCTTTAAATGTGGAGTTCTGAGCAAAAATCACTCTGCTCTTTGTTGTTAATGTAGCCAAGAGCATTGTTTATAGCCATCAAGTCATTATTGTTGCAGAAAACCTGCAAATGATGTGCAGGTGGCCTCCACAAATGGTGTCCATGGGTGTCATTAAAAACATTACCTTTCTCTCTCTCTAACATCTTGGCTTGAAGATTTGTCTCCATTCTACATCAAACAGCAGGGTAGGAAATAGGACCTTAACATTTTCCAGCTCACTTCTATCTTTTTATCTGATTCTTCTTTAAAGAACTCTTGGAGGGGCGATTTGTCATCTGCTATTCACCAGTTGTAGCTTGCTTTTTTATTTCCTTCCAAGAGAAGTCATCAAAGGGGAATGGGAGTTAAGATGTAATGTGGAATAGCACCACAGATTACAAGGCCAGTGTTGCCTGGCTTACTGCATGGCACAAGCAAGAGAGTAGCCTCCAGGAATCTCTGCTCCAAGCCTGCATTTAACTTCACCCTGTGGTAGGCAATTGCAGTAACTAGTGACAGCAATCAAAGGTGAATAGAATCATCTTTTTTCCATTGCTCTGCAGGCTGTAATGCAGAAATGTTTCTCTTTGCCACAGAAGAGCTTTCTACCAGGCACTGTGTGCATTTAAGTAAATAGAAAGAGGTTTACCTTCTCAAGTCATGTGAAATCATTCAAACTTGAGCTCATTCCAAGCCATGGCATGAAAGGAGGTTACATATGCTGTGCCTTAAGCCGCTGAAGGGAATGCAGCTCATCAATCAGCAATAGGTTGACCTTAGCATATCAGAAACTCCAGAAACATTGAAATGACTATGAGCAGCCAAATGCGTGCCTCTTTATTTAGCAGCTCTGAAGTGCAAGTTGTGCAAAGTCTGTTTAACAGGCTTTCTCAGTTGGTTAGAATGGACTTTTGCCAGAGAGTGGTAGTGGAAGGGAGGAGCAGGTGAGGCTGCTTTCAAGAGAAAACAATTCTTTGTATTAAAATATATCTTATCTTTATGGTTTCTGAAGATGGTTCTTGGCTACTAACCTCAGCTTTGTGGTGCAGTTCTGCGGTCAAAAGGTGTTGTCTACTTATGTGATGAAGAAATCACATGAAGAGTCTTCCCTTTTTTTCTTCCAGGATTAATTTTGCTAGGTGCAAATATGGAGGACTTTACACTTAGACCAAATGTGAATTTGGAGGTCTATCTTTACAAATAAATCACTTTACCCAGAAATTCCCTCAAATGTGTAGTAGCACTGCGAGGTGTTTAAAAAGCAGAGGACATATAAGCCAAACCTCATGTTGGCAGTGCTTGAATGATGTGTTGTAGGTACTAGATTTGCATCAAAGAAAGAAACACTTTTTAGGACAGAAAACTAAAAGAGAAAAGCTGCATCCAAGAAAAACTCTGGAGAGGTCATTAGCAAGGCAGGATGTAACTACCTGAACTGGATCCAGGGCAGGACACAGGCATTGTTGTGGATACACATGTGAAAAATGCAATGGGATATGAAGGAATATATATATCTCTATGCTTCTGTGTACACTTACCTTCTCAGTGTGAACAATGTCCCTGGCTGATAAACAGAAGGGGAGCTGAGAGGAAGGGGAAAACATCAAAAATATGTGTAATTGTTTGCTAATATTGTTTCCCTTTGCTATATGTAGTTCATAAAAGGAGTGTTTATATGCCAGAAATATGTTTAAAGTATATACAAACATGGCATGCCCTTTGCACGTCCTGAGAACAGCTGAGTGCACAAGTACAAGCTTGCATTTTGCAGGTGTAGTTTGGTACTTTCAGCTCTCCCTTGTTTCCAATCCTGTCCCATGGTGATTCAGACTGCATTTTTATAAGTCCCCTCTGTATTTTGTTTATAATAGCACCCCAGGAAAACAGCACTATCCTGACTGCACTGGAGGGAAAAAAAATAGTTATTAATTAGCATGCACAAAGTAATAGGTAGGTCAGATCTTCTGCTGGTGTTTCTCCAGCAGCCGAGTTACAGCAGTAAGGGCCGGACCAGAAGTAGCCCCACTGTGTTAAAGCCAGTAAAGAAGTGCTGGTTTGTATCAGCTGAGTATCTGACCACCTGCCTTCGGCACTGTGGTTGTACCCTTAAAAGTAACCCAAACAAACAAACAATAGAGAGTCTGCTTTGCCCCTCTGAGCTTTTTCAGACAGTTCATGAATTTATTTTACTGGCTGCCCAACACAGATCACCTGCTATGTTGAAAGAACAAAGAAATGAGCTTGAAGACTGCTAAAAAACATGAGGGAAGAGTGGGAGAAAAATCTAGCATCTGACTGACATTCTTGCATTCCCCATGACCAAATAAAGATGTGGCACATGAGAAAATGCCAGCTCAGAGGTCTCACTGCAGCAGCTAAATTGAAGTTGATCAAAATCCCAGTGAATTAGGAGACGAGATGCAGCCTGCATCAGCAGGGGGAAGACCTGTCCAGGTCTCACTCCAAGCCAGGTTAAAGATAGACGTCTTCTTACAGAACATCAGGAACATTTGATCTCTCTTGGCTTTCAGCTTGACAGGGAAACTGCAGGAACATACCGACATATGTTAACAAGATTAGGATGTTCAACATACTAATAAACGAGACTCTGGCTATTACATCCCCTCTGAATTCTGTCACTGCAGGCAGTGAAAAGAGGCCTTCACTCCTCCAGTGTGCAGATGCATGCTCGACATGCCTTTTGGAGGCATCTGTTTGGAGGGAACACCACTGTAGCAGGAAAACATCAGCCTAACTAGCAAGAGAGGAACGGCTTTAAAGTGTGCCTTGGGTGAGACTTCCTTCTCTTTGCCACCTTATTCTACATCGCTGAAGAAGAAGATATTGATCAGCATGCACTGAAGATGACCCTTTTTAGTGGTTCTTGATTAAGGCCAAGAGAGTACAACCTCTGGAACCAAATCAAAACTTGGCAGCATGCTGACATTGGTGGAGCTAGCTCTGCTGATACCGTAGGGCACAACTGCTGCTGGTGTGTATTTTTAGGTTTTCTGTGATCCTTATCTTCACAGAGTGCATTAAGAGTTACAGAGAAGGAGGTGAGGTGCAGGTGCTTGTAAATAAAGGCCAGAGGTGACTTGTTATGACCTACCGTCCCATTGCTTGAGAAAACACTGAGCCTGCTGTCATCACAGAAAGTAGATAGAATGATTTTAAGGGCTGTGAATTGCTTGTACTTTTATTTCAGCATCTTTTTGCAACTAATGCTAGAAAGCAGGTTGTCTGGTTTTATGGCAGAACATATTTTTGTCGAATTGTGCTTTTTTCTGTGTTGCAGTAAGCGTGATCTCTCTGCTTCTAGAGTACATGAATCATTATATTTATCACTAATCTGTGCTGAAGTTGAACATAATTTCTTCATTTTCTGCTGTTTCCAGTCCTGCTGGAGCTATGCTTGGCCTGAACTGCAGCTCAGCTTCCAGCCCTCACTCATCATAAATGGAAAAGAACCTTAGATATGGATCCAGATATAAATGTGCTCCTCTGCTCTTGCCCATTCCGTTTTCCCTCATGAAAAAGCATCTTCAGAGCTTACTGTCGGTTTATGTCTGTGATTTTTGGCTGCAATTAACATTTTTGGTGTTTATTTCTTTCTGGAATAGAAGTGTCTTACAGCTAAGAAAAATGAGTCCTTTCTCTACAACACCATTACATCTTAGAGAGCACTCCTCCAGGCTTTCTTATTTGTAAAAGTCAGTCCTAGACTGGATGGACCATTGCGGGAATGAGAGAAGAGTTTAACACCATTAAAGTTGTTTTCTCCCTGCCAAGATTCCTTGCAACAGCTCTTGTTACTCTCAGTGGCTCTGGTGGTATCATGTCAGGGACTGGCACGACTGAAGTTCTGGCAGTTTTATGTCACTGCGTTCTCTACTAATTCTGATGAATCTCTGTATCATCCATTGGCACCTACCCTATTATGCTGCCCATTTTCTGCCTTGTTGTCTATTTTATGGCATATTGGCCCCACATCTCTTGTCTTGCATTTCTGTCTCTCTGCAAGATCATTGCTGGCTGATCCTGGTGCAGAAGTAGTAACTGACTATACTAAATGACAGCTGAAGAAACAGGCTGACAGGAACCTCACAAAGTTCAGCAAAGGCAAATGCAAAACCCGGTGCTGGGGGTTGGGCAGACCCACACAGAGGACCAGGCTGGCTATAGAGAAAACCATGTGGGCAGGAAGGACTGGCAGCTGGGCTTTCCATGGTGGCACACACTGATGGGGTACAGGGACACAGCTTGCAAAAGGAAATGCTGCATTGAGGCAAAGGGGGCGCATTTGGTCCCCGGGACAGTGGTCTGACCTGGGAATGGGTTGCCCAGAGAGGCCGTAGGGTATCCATCCTGGGTGAGAGTCTGCTCCTGTTAGCCCTTGCTTTATTTGAGTGGACTGGAGACTTCCTAAGGGCCATCTGACTCACTCCATGACTACTGGCTGAAGAACTGACAGAGCTTATGGGTGGCACCACTGGTTATTTCTGCAGTTTTTGATCTCAGAGACTTTCTCCCCCCCTAATTTCTTTCTTGAAATTAAGTATCTTGTAGTACTTTTCACACAGAAGCCTTTAACTTAGTTACGCTTTCCTTGGTTATAAAAGCAGTGGGAGGATCGTATTTTTCATCTTGAAGGACTTCCTCACTTGAGTTACGGATGATATGCTTGTAGGCTTGTGAAATGTGGCTGCCAGGGTGCCAGCCCTGTGGCGATCTTGTGCTCAGGTGGCTTCCCTGAAGCTCCCTCTGATACCCACAGCACTGACCACCACAAAGCTCACAGTGGGACTGGAGTCAGGATAATTTTTGCAGCCTGCAGATAGTTTGAAAGATGGATTCCTGCTTGTGAGAAAGGCCATTCCAGTGTCCAAGGTGCATCCTTTGTGTTAATCGACAGGTAAGGAATTGAAAGATTTCTTCACACCCTCCTTGCTATGGATTTCTTTGAACTAAGCCATTTTATTTCTGTTTCTGAGGGACAGAGAGAAGATGCTGTATCTTTTGTTTCAAGGCCTTAGGGTTAGAACTTCATCTCTGACTGTCTTTAGGTTGCTACATCAAAGTAGGCAGTAAGAAATTAAAACAGGATAACATAATAAAAAAGAACAAAGCCATTTATAAAAAAAAAAAAAAAAAAATCAATATTTTGTCTTTTAGGTCCCCAGTGAGAAATACTTGTATAGAAGAGACAAAGGGGAAAACATGAACAATGGGCTTCTCCTGCCCTAATTCCAAGTACAGCAAGTATGTCAAGTGTGTATTTGAGAGACAGAGGTAAGGACTGCTTTGTAAACAAGAGCAGAGCCGGTGAAACAGAATGATGATAGCTAAGGGTAATTCTGCAGCCAGACCTAGCTTGAAGAAACCTTATTCGAGGAAGAGAACCAGTATAGCCCCGTAAGTATAATTCTAGATCAATATATTTTTGTTTTATCTCCTGCTGGCTGGCCTTGTTTGCATTTTATATGAAGCTTGATTGTGTAAGTGGGTTGCATGTGTTCTGAGCTGCCGGAACTACATGTGCACTGGACCTGCCTTTAAGCAACCTATGAGGGCATAAGAGGGTGCTGAAGTCCAACTGGTCTTCATGTGGGCTACTGTCCACAGCGAGCTTAGTCTCCAGTGGCACAATAGCAGTCACTTTTTGAAACGTCGTACATCGGGATTTGGGGCTGTCGTTCCTCGTGAGCATTTACTGGATATAGCCACTCTTCTTTATTGACATTGTGGAGTGAAGGGTAACTCCTTTACCAGTCAAAATAAATTAAAACTACACTATTAGGAATACTGCATTTGAGTGTAAAAACTGCATAACATATGCCAGGCAGGAAGTTGTTTAATTTACAGGACAGAGGTGCACAGGTTAAAGAATATTCAGAAAAGTTAGATATATTCAGTTCAGCAGGGCCTGATGAAATTCACCCTGGAGTACTTCAGGAACTAGCTGAAGTGATCTCTGAACTATTAGCAATTATCTCTGAGAGCTCAGGGAGGATGGGTGAGGTCCCGGAGGAGGGGAGAAAGGCAAACACAGCACCTATCTTTAAAAAGGGGAAATAAGAAGACCCAGGGAATTATAGGCCAGTCAGCTTGACTTTGATACTGAGAAAAATGCAGGAGCAAATTATTGAACAATCAATTTGTAAACACCTAGAGGAAAATAAGGTGATAAGAAACAGCCAGCATGGGTTTGTCAAGAACAAATCACATCAAAGCAATCTAATTTCCTTCTTTGACAGGGTAACTGGCCCAGTGGATAAGGGGGAAGCAGCAGATGTGATAGATCTTGACTTTAGCAAGGCTTTTGACACACATCCACATGACATTTTCATAAGTAAACTGGAGAAATATGGTTTAGATGAAGTTATTATGGGATGGGTGCGAAACTGTTCAAAAAATTGGGCTTATCAGTAAAGCAGTTATCAATGGTTTGTTGTCAAACTGGGAAAACATATCAAATAAGATACCACAGAGGTCTGTCTTAGGTCGGTTTTATTCAATATTTTCAGCTCTGATGATTGAATATATAGAAAAAATTTAAAAATTGCATATGATACTGAACTAGGAGGGGCTGCAGACACTTTAGAGAACAGGATTTGAATATAAAATGAGCTTGGCAAATTGAAGACAGGGTCTGAAATCAATAGGATGAAATTCAATAAAGACAGGTGTGAAGTATCACTTTTGAGGAAGGAAAAATCAAATGCACAAATATTAAATGAGAAGCAACTAGTTTGGGAGCAGTTTTCAGAAATGAGGCTTAGCAGAGAGCACAACCAAAATGAAATCCACAAATGTGGAGATGTGTGAAGAGTAAATTCCATGGTGGTATTAATTAATAGTAATATTGTGAATAACTGGGAAGTAACTATTTAAGTCTGCCCTGGGTAGTGGGGCCTGGTTTGGGAATACTATGTCTGTCCAATGGTGATGGCACACTTTAAAGTATAGAAATCACTCCCCTTTTGGAAGGAGAAAGACCAAAGCTTAGAAAACATCTTTTATAAAGAAAAGCTGAATTAACTGAGTTATTTGTTCTCAGAAAGAAAAGAGTCATGATGCGCACAAAGTATGCAAAAAATGTTATAAAGAAAAGAACACTTACCTCTTCTTGCTGTCTAAAAATGGTGCAAAAAGAAATGGATGGAGTAAGCTGAAGCAAGAGATACTCATATTGGATAGAATTCAGATAGATGCTCTGTGGAGATGGTTGAGCACTGGAACGGGGTTTCTAAAGATATTCTGGAATCCTTGTTTCCAAACCTGAAAATGGGTCAGACAGACATCTGTCAGTGATGTGGAACAGATGTCCTCTTGAGAGCACTTTGACTTGTACATTTCTACAGTAGTTCATACACCTCAATCAAGACAAAACCTCACATGAGCAAAATAAGCAAGAACTGCATGCATCCACATACAGACATACATTTCCCTCAAAACTGCCATTCTTCCCCTGAAAATCCCTTTTAAAATTTATGTACAGTTATCACACAAATTGTGTTTTTTCTACTCTCCCTTTCACCTGTCTTTGCCTTGAAACAGGGGGAAGAGTCACTAGTCGTTCCATGTGTATATGAAAGATTACAGAGCCAGACAGGGCTGCCTTCTATCCAAACATGAAACCCAGCATGTTGGTTTTTGTGGGCTAGCCCTACAAATGTGCAAAAGCAAGCCCCAAAGCCATAAAAAAGCCTTTTGAAACTATCTGCTGAAAGTTGCTGTAAGAAGTGCTTTGTTATTTTTCTCTTTGTATTTTTAATGCAGCTACACAGTCTGAGAATGATGCTTTATAAATATGCCTGCTCCCTTTTAATGATAAACATGGGACAAACTGGATGGTACCTTTATGAGGTTTTATTGGCATGATTCTGTACTGGTGTGTTATTTATGGGACCATCCTAGATGGAATGCAGCAAACTCTCAATATCTTCTTGTTATGTTTTCTGCATGAGCCGCATGCATCTCAAAACATACCCTTGAAAAATATAGTGAGAAGTGGGAGATTCTTTTAGGTCTGTAAGGCCAGAAATCTTAGTCATCAAGTGCTGATTTGTGTAAAGACTATGATAAGAAAAAACCAGTTTGAAATTATCTAAACCATCTAACTGAGATTTAACTGCAGGATTTACACACTGCATTGTAGGAGATGCTACCTCAAAGTCACACTCAAAGAGCAGAATATCTTCTCTTCACCTGTGTGCTTACCTTTGTGATGATAGTTGTGTAAAACGAATTTGGGAAGCCCTTTCTTAAAGGCTACAAGACCGTGGCTGCAAGTAAAGAATTGCTTGTCTTACTGTGAAACTGGGATTCTCTCTTTTGTATGTCTGTGAAACTGGGATTCTTGCTTTTGTATGTTTGTGAAACTCCTTCTGGCAGATACCAAGGATGTTGAATTTTGCATAGTTGGGGTGGGGTGAATGCTTCTAGGTTTGGGACTTGGACTTCCTTCCACATCTGGGGACCTGTGAAATCAAATGTACTTATTTGTAGAAGGAACAGTTCACAGGTAAGCTGCCTGGTAGGTAACTGCTGTTGAACAGGGTCACCTTTCAGTTCCTTGGGATCTGGTTAGTTCAGGTTGATAGACCAGCTTGATAGCCCAGGTGATAAGTGTTTCTGTGCATCCAAAGGCACTCAAAGTAGCTTGAGTCAGATTCACGTATGGTGCTAAGGCCACATTCATGTGGTGCTGTGCTTCATGGATGTCTTTATGCCAAGGCTAATTGTGTTACTGACCTTCCTTTTCTCTGTTTTGCTCTGGCCCTGTTCTTATTCACATATGTTTTTAGCATACATGCTTTTAGCTTTACCTGGATTTTAACAGTCTCCGAGTTTGTCAAAACTGAGCCCCCCAGGCTCTATTAAAGTGTCAGCAAGATTTTATGCACCAGTTAAGTCTCTCTTAAAGACTATTTTGAGACTTTACTGATATTATGTAGAAAAATAAATTTGCAGTTAGTGACCCCTCCATGCAATATACTTAGCCCAGTAGGAAGATATACCACCACTCACATTTATGGTGAGGTCTACACAACACAACTTTTAAGAGGGAATTTTGGTGTGGAAGGTTTTGGGAGGTCACTGATAATACTGTCATTAACTTGCCAGTGAGGAGGTAGGACTGTATTTAGAGCCACTTTTACCCCTGCTTTCTGTAATCTAATAGATTTTAAACTTTCATTAGCTACCACAAATGAAAGATTTGTGGTAGTATGGCACCAAGAGTGTTCTCTTATCGCTGCAAAGATATTATTAAAGAGAAAGTAAAATAAAACTTCCTGGATCTAAATATAGGCTGGACTAAATTGGCAGATTTCAGTAAGCATGCCTGCTTAGTAATGGAGACAATGCTGAGTGAACTTTATAGAAGAGCATAAAACCTAACCTAAATAAAAAATCTTGTCTGAAATGCTGCCAAAAATGAATGCATTTCTTCCCTCTATGAGACAAGGTTGTCCTTGCTTTCCACCTCAACCAGCTAGCAACATCTCCTTGGAAGACATTTTCCCCTCTGAAACACACCTACTTCCATGCTAAAAATATCAGCCATAGAAGTTGTGCCATGACAGAAAGAAAAAAAACCACAAGCCACCAGTCCTAAACTAGCTCAGTTCCTGACCACATTTCTATGTTTTCTAGAGTGAAAGCTGGATTCACAGAATAGTTTAGGTAAAAAGAAGTAACCTCTAGGAAATCACCTGGTCAGATAATCCTCACAGAGCAGACCCAGTATAGAGATCTCCCATCACACATATCGCATGGCAAAGAAGACTTTAAGTCCATTTCTGAAGTCTCTGAAATGATCTCACTGAGGCTCAGTCTTCAGTTGAGTTTTCCATCTATTTCCCCTCACCTCAGCCCTCAGTCTGAGTTCTGTGTTATGCCAAAGGAGCGCACATAGGAAAGCCTGCGTGAACACAGCCACCTTTCAACTGGGACGTGGTGTGACTCTGCTCACTTCCAGTGCCTTTCCCGTCTCCTTCCCAAAGCCCTGAAGGGACAGATGGTACCTCCTAAGATTTCTGGGAGAAATCCACGGTGGACTAGATTACTGCAACACAAACGAGGGGGTACACTCATACAGATGTTGCAAGGCTGTGCATGAACAAAGGCAACAGCAGTGTGCACGCAGCAGCCCAATCCGTGGTTTGCTTGCCAGTATGGCTTAACTCAAGTGCATCCACTGAACTTACTGTATCAGTAAAAGCAGACTTTCTTTGTTGAGAGGTACAGCCCACCTGTGACATATGCATAACTATCATGGTGATATATTTTAATGGGAACTTCGCCATGACCAGCTGGTGTTGTTTGAAATAAATTACATTAATAATGTGGCTGAATTTTCAGTATAAGACTAAATAATGAGAGTTGTAAAGCTGCAACACAATGTGCATTCAACAGTTTAGTGGGCTGACACTCCCACCTTAGGCAAGTCTCTGAATCTGCCTGGAGGGTGCACCACCCTCCTCCTTGTAAAATGCGGTTTAGCTCTCCCTCCCCCACACCCCGTGGGGTTGTTGCAAGGGTGTAGTCCTCTGGCACTGAGGAGAAACGCTGAGATATTTGTCAGCGAGGTCTGTATTAACACTTCAGGTAGCACTTCTATTTTGGGGCCAGCAGGCTGACAGCTCCTCGCTTATGTGGTAGTTCTGTCCTCCGTCTCCCTGTTTCGGTACGTGCTGGATCCCACTTGTGCTGCATTGGAGCGCATGGGAGTGGTTGTGGAAGTGACAGGGCTTCTCTCCTGCTGCTGCTGGCCTGTAGCAGTGGAGAGAAAGGGGCAGGCTATGGTTTCTTTGTGCAGCGCATGGGGTCCAAGACCTCACTGAGGTACTTGGACGGAGATTTTCAACACACTGGCAGCGTTCCCAAACTGCATGGTGGAAAGACTCCATTCCTGGTGATGTAAACCACAAGGTACTTCCTGCAGGACTGCAAGAAGACACGCTTGCTGTGACCACACAGCACCTCCGTGCTGTACACTTCTCACCCAATGCCAAAGCAAACCTCCACCAAGATGGAAATATTTCACCACCTTTCTTGTTAAATACTCTCAGTGCATATGTTTAGGGTGTGCTAGACCTTCTGCCTTGCTTCTCAATGGCTTCTGCCTCAGCTCTAAGAGAGAAGGTCAGCTTGGGCTCATTAGTGCTCCTTTTTTCTCTCTGGTCCTTAACGTAGGGAGCTATCCTTGCCAGTCTCACTTTCTGCCTAACTACTCAGGTCCCTCCACAGGAATACATTTTTAATGGCATATGTGTGTCTGGGTGTGTGCACAGACACACAGATGTCCATGCAGATAAGTACCTCTTTCTAGCTGCAGAGTTTCTTTACACATACTGTATTATCCATGACTTAGCTCTTTCCCTCAGTATTATATCATTCTTGTCTGTCTTGACACTTAACAGTGTGAATGTTGTCTTTACTTTCCAAATCATGATTAATTAAAGGATTTCTCAGTTTCCTCACAATACCTTTTTTTCTGAGGCTAATCTTCAATTAATAAGGAAAGTGAACATGTAAATATAAAATGTCTGCTGTGTGTTTTTCTTGCAATAAATCTGATCATTATTTATACTGCTCAGTATATCTCCCTTAAGGTAGCTGAAATTGATCAAATCACTACATCACTGGAATCTTGAACGTTACTCATTTGTGTGCTAATTATTCTTAATCTGGGTGCTTCTAAAAAGGTAGTCAATTAGACTTTATTGAATTGTGAGCGCTCATAGCAGTGAAGGGAATCTGGTAGCTAGTGTATCCATGTCACAGATGGCTAAATACCCTGTAGTCTGAAGGGAAATATGAATTAAATATAGATTCAAGTTACAGAATGTGGTGTGAAAATGTAGGAGCCAGGTTTTTTGCAGAGGAAACCACGGTTCACACTTGATTGAAGCTGACTCTAAAGACCTCTTTTATGGCACCCTTTGGGATGAGCTATGAGTAAGTGATCTTTTGTCATCTAATTCCCAAGATTCACCTTGAAATAGATTTCTAGATGGTGCAGGCCTTCTGCCTAAAGAACATCTCAAGGCCACCTTGCTGATGTTTGGCCTTGAGCCTTCAACCCTTTTCACCCTTTATGGATGTTACCAAGCAGTGGTAATGATAGTGTCCTCCCATTTGCTTTCACCTCTCTCTAAGTCATTCTTTAGACTTTGGGACAAGTGAAAATATGCCAGTAGCTTACAGAGATACAACCATTAATTAGAAATGTGACAGCTATCCCACTTCTGACTAATGTTTCCCAAATCCTCGATGCTGATATTGCAGAAAATCATGAGAGAAAACCAGATAGGACTGGGGGTAATGGAGAAAGCATGGGAGATTCTGGGTGTGAAGGAAAGACTGGCAGGAGGGGTGAAAGAATGGCATGTGTTGATGGCACCTCTGGCATCACATCTCAGGCACATATCTACCTACCATAACTCAGGACACACAGATCAGGAGATGGAGGTGAGTGGATAAAACTGGGGATGGTAAGTGGGACAGGATGGAGAGACTGATTTCTGTCACCTCCTATAGCTACGAAAAAACCCACATCCAAACACTTTACATGATCAGCAGTCCAAGACGACTCCAGTAGGCATTGACTACTCAGTAGCTTCAGTAGCTTGTGTCTCTTGTCTTTTGTGTCATTCCAAACGGTCTGAAGAGACCATCTGTGTATATCTGTTCTAGTGCTTGATAGCTGGATAGGGCACCTGGAGGTACAGCTCCTGGTGTCTGACTGCTGGAAACTCATATTTAGTGTAGGGGGGTGTTTTTTTGATCAAATAAACTTCCCCTCCGATAACATCTTGCATTGAGCTTTCCTGCAGTATTTTGGGCTGAATATCATACAAGCATGAATTGCAGCATGAATTAATCAATACCCAGCATTTTTAAACCTTAACCGTGTCTCAGCTAGGAATTTTACAGGTATATTGAGGAATTGGAGTAAATGAATAGGCACCTTATAAGTCAGTCTTCCCATGAATGTTTCTGTGCAAAATTGCTGCCAGAGTGTCACAAGGAAGAATATGCAAATAATTATCTATTTTCCAAGAAATATTTAGTAAATTGGTCTAAGACAAGTTTTGAATGAAGAACATTACAACCAGAAGATACCTGGCAATCAATACTTTGTTTCAACATAATGCATGCCTGAAATTGTACTTGGCTATGCATGAGCACAATAATGGTAAAAATTCTGATGTAAATAAAGATTTTCTAAGTTTCCGGTAGTGAGTTTCTTGTATTTTTTGACCTCATTTGTTATTGAATATATACTTGACACTGAACATTTAATTCACATGCTTGTGATTCTTATCCAGTTATGCAACAGAAATTCATGTCCCGATTATTTGTAGTACTACACATTTATTGAGTGTTGAGAAGAGTCATAGAAGGAAGATGTAGTCATTATCCTGATCAGAAAACAGGGCAAAGTCACCCGCCTGTGATGTATGTACCTTACAGGGCTCATTAATGGGTGCAATTTAGTTAGTCCTGAGGTAAGGATTCTTTAGGTCATTTTTGCTGCATAAGAAGAGAAGACAAAGCTAATTTAAAAAGGTTACCACCTTCTCTAAGGTACATGCAAAGCTTTGAGAACTGAGAAGTTCGAATAAAGGGGTGGGGTCGTTGTTACTGTGTTTTTTTATTATTTTTCTCATTCTCATTGAAATAGTCTGCCCAGGATTGGAGAAACGGAGCCAGAAGCTATGTTTGGAAAAGATACCAAGTTTCCAAATGAGGAAACTAAGCTAGCAGAGAGCAGCACACAGTACTTCTAATTACTTTCAGTGGCTTTGTTAGCAGGAAAAAGAAGCAGCAGTGATGTTGGTAACCTGCTCAGATGAAACTTCAAGGCTCTCTTCAGCGGAATGTCAATTCAATTGTTGTCTGATTAGACTTTTGGTAAATCAAGGTGACATGAAAGTCATTAGTTCAGCTTAGCATTTAATATAAAAAAAGTTTCTAGAAAGTGTGGTGCAGAAAGGGCACACGGTATAGGAAGAGATTGGGTTGCGAAGTCAATGATGGTGAGTACCAGGATGTAGTCACAGTGCAGAGAGTGGAAACACTTGAAGATTTAGACTAAGCAGCTGTGGTGGGCTGCGTTTGTGAAGCCAGGGAATTATGTTCCTTAGGCCTTCGTGTGAGATTAAAATAACTGAAGAATAGAAAGGGAGACAAGGCATAGCTGCGAGCAGCCCTATGAGGCTTGCAAAGTTGCATCTCTGAGAGGCTATGCTATGTGCAGTCCCTGGAGCAATCAGGGCAGTGTTCAAAGCCCGTTTGCTCCAGCCTTCTGAACCCCAATGGCAGGACCTGAATCATGTAGTTCCCATTCTGGTGAGAAGAAAAAGGAGAGCTCCCAGTCTACCACTCTCACCAGAAGAGCTTGGTGTGCCTGAATTCCAGTGCTCTAACAAAGCTGAAAGTCTGGAACAGCACTCTGCTCTCTACTAAGGAAGGAAATATCTAAAACTTGTGATGTATGGCTAAGAACAGGATGCCTTGTTGTGGTCTGCAGTCTGGCACTGTGCATGGTATATGGCATCGTCACTTTCCTACAAACAGAAGTCTTCAAAGAGCAGGAAAGTGTGGCCAGCTGTGTCAATCCTCTGGATGCCATTGTACATGGGAAGGCACCATCTTTGTTTTTCAAGTACAACATGTGCTTTTCAGGAAGGTCTTGTGGGGCACTGTCTGAACCTTACTTTACATGAAGGAATTTCAACTGCTTTTAAGGCATATCAGGTAGACAACAACCCAGCAACAGGACCTCAGTGGCTTAGTGGAACCTCAGCCATATCTTTTACACCAGCAATGTAACTTGCTGTTTCGACTTAAGTTTGGTGGAAGGTAACATTACTGGCATCTGTGGTCAAACAGGTCAACTTGGCATGCACTGTTGTCTGTCCGTCTGTCCATAATTGCATTTATGCTCTGTTCATCATATCTGCTGACAAGAGGCAAAAGGTTTTTTAGTGTTTCTTTTTCTTCATTGAGGAAAGAATTGCCAGTTAAAATGGGAACAAAATCAATGGAATTAGTGTTCATTATTGTTGGCTTTTCTCCTAACCATTGATGGAGTCTCTTTTCTTTGTTATCTCAGATGTGCTTCCTCGCTGACCTTACTTTTCTCATTTTCTGTTGGTCCCCGTAGTTGCTTTCAGCAGTTGGTTCATTGATACTGATTTTTGCTGGCTGTGAACATACTGTGCTACAAGATTTTCCTCTCCACAACTATAGTACAACCTTCTTTCTGGAGCTTTTAATTACTGCTTAGTTAATTATAGTCAGTTTGGTGTACTCTGCAAAGAGGAGCAAGTTCAGTAGCTCAGGGAAGCTCCTCCAGTTTCAGTGTTCTCTTTTCCTCTGCTTAAAATGTGCAAGCCAAATTGCATATGATACTTTATAATTAATATACATTCTAGGATTTCAGTAGCATGTGTACACAAGTAGTATTTTTTGAAATAACTTCCATTTCTCTGCTGTATTTCTCACAATATTGAAATCTCATGTAATTTTACCAAGAAGATGTTCTATCCCGTAAAAATTACTCCAAGAAGAAGTGTTGGGAAGGGCTAGCTGCTGAGCTAATATTTTATTTTTATGATGAGTAACAGACTGGAGAGGGAAAGGACAGGACTCTACAGGTTAATCTCCTGTAGTTTAGTCTGATTCATGCCTTTATGCATTCATGCATTCTCTCTTTCTTCCCTATAAACCACCTCTGTATCTTTTACATTAATTTATGCCATTGGTTTCTGTCTTAGTATGGTTTGAGCTAATAACTTCATATGTGTTGTGTTCTTGAACATATACCTGACACTGCAATGCCTAGTAGCTAGGCAGCCATCTAGTAGAGTCAAATCCACTCCTCATCTATCAGGCAATGACTGTGAAGCAGTTCTACATGTAAAGGCTCTTTAAGCAAAAACTCACAATGCCAAGGCCTGAGGGATACCTAATGACCCAGGTAATTCCCCACTGATTATCTGGCAATATGTGTACAGTGCCTGTGAAGCACTGCAGTAGTAGTTGTCACATAAGGTTCATGGTGGTGACAGGTAAGAGTTAGACACTACATTAGGTCTGAAGATTTTGTTTCTATCTCGACTTCTAAGATGCATATGATCATGTCACATAGCAACCCATTCTGTATACATGTTTGTCTGGCTGTGCTACTGGTTCATAACCTCCTTGGAGTGGACACTATCCAGTATTACACACCTAGCACAGTAGTCACTGTTCTCTGTTAAGGTCTCTGATCAACGCCTATATGCAAATATATCATGAAGATGATTTGCTAACAGTCATATGGGATTTTGCAGTTATTTTCTGGTGTGCGGGGATGGCTGCAGTATCTTAGTATGTGAACTGATGAAGAATGCTGACTCTTTTTTCATGTTGACTACTGTGAGATATGCTGCTGGAATTTCCTGTTTACTTTTAACTTTGTGCGGGATTCGGATCCCTTTCACTCTACTCCTGAGCTGAATAGTACCTTGTTCCACAAATGGTCCTATTGGTTCAATGGGGTCTTTCATGGATGGGAAGGTACCATTCAACGTGACTGAAAGCCTTAGAATCTGGTCCTTAAATCATATTTGCTAGTTGGACTCCGTGTATGTTTGTGCATGTGTCTGTTTTGAAGCTTTTTTACAAGGGACTCTAGTTTACCCTGTTAGACTTCACTGAAACCTTTCATTATTAGGACTACAGTTAGGTCACAAAGCTTCATAATGTTTTTCATTGTTGTTTGTTTCAGGTACTGAATTAGAAATTAATTCTCCTTCAGATTCACTGGCATATGCTTCTAAGCTTATATTCTCCATTTAATGTATCCCATGGGATGTGTGTCTCATCAAATGTGACAGATTGGGGTGATTCTGTCAATAATTCATATTTGATATAGAGTAGAACAAAGTTAAGAGGGAATTACAAAGTAATATAATCCCTGTCCCTTTTAAAAGAGACAAAGCTGGACTAAAATTGATGCCTTCAACCAGGACACTTAACATTCAAAAGCTAAACCTACCAGCATAGGGAGTAATAGATGCCTGTTTGGACACAGTATGGGAAGTCAGGGTAGAAGATAGCAATTGACATCTTCAAAAGAAGTCCTCTGGGCCTCATTTTTCAGAGGTGAGGAAGCAGTCACAGCTCTCATTAAATTCCACCAGGTGCTCAGTACCTCTGAATTTCAAGCAATGAAGTAGGGCATGCAAACTGGGACGTTGTAAGCTGGCAGCAGTTGAAGCTTCTCCACTTGAAGGTACTGCCAGTGCAGTTGCTGAGAAACTAGATGCTGAAAAGAAAAAATAAGAAATCAGCCCTGTGTACGGCAAAGACCCTGCAAGTGTCTTTGACTCCTTTGATAGTGACTCAGGTGCTTTCATTAGCGTAGACAAATAGCAGTCAAGGAGGTTTTTTTAGAACAGTCCTAAGTGCTGGAAGATGTGAGGACTAGAGGCTGTTTCTGCTGTGTCTGCGAGAGGAAGTTTCCCTGCTATATGCCAAGAGTTTGCTCATAATCCTTGATGGAAAGCAGGGACTTCTGCTAAGCTATACAGTCTCTTAGTGAAGCAACTGTTCTTCAGAGAGGGGAAGCTGCAGCTTTGCACGAATGCTGCGTGTGCAGATTGACCTCCAGTGCTTCATCAGGCATCTTTGCCCTGCTACAAATGGTCTTTCTTCCAAGGGCATTTGCTAGAGCTGTTCTCTCATTTGTTTGGTCATGACTGAGCTATGGAAAGGAAGCCTTGGATGTTCCAGAGAATTAGAAACATTTTGTGACACCCTGGAGAGCTGGCAAAATATGATTTTACTGCAAAAGTCCATTCAAATCCTGTGGGATCAGTGTCTGCCTATGAGGAACTGTCTGATACTGCAAGTTTCTTCTTTGTATGGTCTCCTGTGGGATCCTTCTGCTGTGTCTGCAATGTTCTGCAATGTGCGATGCCCGTCTTTTGCAGTTAACTAATACAGGCTGAAACAGTTCTGTAATTTCCTGTGGAATTGTCTGTTGAGGAAGTTACATTATCACAAAAAGCACCCTGAAAATTTTAAAACTCTAAAATTCCAGGATCCTGGGCTTTTCCCAGCTCACCATTTTTCTCAGCCAGACTTAAAAGGACTGGCCCCTCCTATCCAACCAAGGCACTCCCCCATGGATCAACACCGCTTTGCTGAGGCCTCTCAGGGGCTGATTTATGCGCTGACAAAAGCAACCACGTGTAAGGAAGCAGTCTGTCTTCCCAAGCCTTTGTGGAGGCTGAAGATTTCTGCTGCACAGATGCTACTCAAGAAAACATTGTGTAATTCAACTGCAAGAGTCTCAGAGGGTAGGGAAAGCAAAACTCTGGCTAGGACAATCAAGTGTGGGTACTGTGTGACCACACGGAGGAAGCTCTAAGCTTTCATGTCTTTGTGTCTTGTTAACAAGATATGGCAGTACAGGGAAAAGCACTATGTCAAGAATACGTAACTGTCTCCTCCTTCTATTAAAATAGGTTTGATCCAGAGCTAAACACTCATCACCTGTTAAGTATAAATTTACCCTGCTGTTTATGCGATATTCCCTTGCTAAATGTGTCACATAGGTTGTGAAGAAGTCACACGCTGCGGTGAGGCTGTTGTTGATTGACATTTTTCTCCTTAAAGGTGCTGAATGCACAAAGAGAGTATGTTAAAGAAGTAATGATGGTAACTGATGCTTAGGATGGGTGGGGACATTAGGTGTGTGGAAGGTGCAGCACACACATGGTGTCGCAGTCTCTTGCTCATATTGGAGAATGATAAAAAAACCCACCAGACCTGTAATGCATAATGTCTTGTACCTCAGAGATCCCATTCTGTCCAGAAGGTACACACTGGACTCAGAACTGCGACTTGGTGCTCAATCTGTGTTATCCTTATTGTGGATTTATTTAACAATTGACAGCTCAGTGGGCCTGATTCTTCTTTCTTTGGCACAGCTTTAGGTTGGCAGTTACTTGAATAAATTTTGTGGGATTATCCTTGTGTAAAACTCTTTTTCTTCTTTCTTTGTTTCAGTAAATGCAGATTATGTAGCTGCAGTAAAGCAAGTATTGGGCTTTTGGTTTCTGTTTTGAAGTTGAGTCTGATGGAAGTAACTCCTAGCTGTTATTCATACTTCTTTTACTCAGGTGAAAAACTGGGAAGAAATTATGGTGAGAAAAGGATTATATCTTGACTGTAGTAAGGGAAAGCAAACGCTTCACTTGGAATCTGGAATGGGAAAAAAAAAAAGGAAAATCCTGGGTGAAGACTCTAGTCACAGGTAACAGAAATGCCTGAGAGCAGACATTTACAGACTTCCATGGAAATATTCTCCTCTTGCTCCAGTGTAGAGGAGTAATAATTTGAAACAGAGAAAGTTGCCACGGAACAGAATTGTCACCCACTGATGAGCTTTATTGTCACCCTACAAAAAGTCACAGCAAATGTTCGAGATACCTTCTGTAGTGACATGCCAAGACCATGGCATGTTCTTGTGACTTACTTAAAAAGTGCAATAGTAAGCATCTCTTCTACCTGTCATTTTCTGTTTTGCTGTGTTTTCCGCAAAAATGAGGTTAGCTTTTCAGAAAAGAGTGAAAAGTTGCAAACAAGAAGAACAAAAAATATTTTCCCAGGGTAGAATATTCTGTTATATAACAAACTAGAAAGATTACTGTGTGCTGGAAGGGAAAAAACATACTTGAAGAGCAAGATGAAAACAAAACTCGAAGAAGTGAGTTTTGAATGCATTCTTAATGCAAACCGAGAAAACTGAAGTTAGAGCAGGTAAATGATACACCAATCCGGACATTCTGCTTACAGACTGTGATTCTAAATGTCATATACTGTAGGTCCTTCTTGCTCCCTCAGTCTACATGAGAAACTTATTCCTCTCCACCCTCTGACCATGAATATTAGTTTGCAAGCCTGTATCCAAAACAAAGTGTTCTGGTTTCCATTTTAACAGTTTTACTTATTCTGTGGTTTCAGACCAACTAAACAGACACTTTCTCTTTGCAATCTGGAAATCCAGATATCTCAGCCTAATCTTTCTGCTTCTGACACCTTCCAAGTTTTGATGAGGCTTTTTTATCTCTTACTGTTATTAGAGAGCAGGTCAATGCTGCTCCACTTATTCTGTAGATTTTTACTGCTCTGTGGATGTCAGGAATATTCTTTTTATCTTCTCTTTTGAATCCCCTGTTAATCATATCATGATGCACGTTTTTTCAAATCTATAGTTTTATTGAATGGGGTTTTTAATCTTTCCAGAACACCTAACCAGTCACGTCCATAAAGAAATGAAAAAAACCTGGTATTCATATCACCTGATGTGGCTGGTTTTTTGGGTTCTGCAAAGATTAAAAACACAGTAAGACTTGAGAGCATCCTAGAGGGAATATAGAGGTTGCTATTAATATGTTCTTCTTTTGAACAGAACTGATCTAAGGGTTGGGAAATAGAGGAAAAGTGAGTGTTTAAAGCAATAGACAAGGTTGAGATTTTAGATACATACTGCAGAATACTATGGTAAAAAGAAACTGGGAAAATTGTGAGGGCAAATGCTGAAGCTACTCTTAGGTTCATTCTCATTTCCATATGCTCAAACAGGCAGCTCCCTGTTGTAGGCTTATGGTAAAATGATTGAATTGGTGTCAGTCATGGGACGATTTCTCATGTGGTCATGGAGAGTGCTCCATGGCAGTGATGGAGATGGCCAAGGAGACTTTAAATGCTTTTTCACGGCAGGCAGAGTTCCTTGTGTTATTTGTCTGGAGTGGCAGCTCTACACTGCTGTTACTGATGCTGCTACTGGCTGAATGCTGCTCTGAGGGCTGGGTGCTGGCAGGGAAGGACTGCAGCCCCCACCCTTATTGGCACAGCCATTTGGTCCCAGTTTCCTTCCTCCAAGCCAAGGGTAGGCTTCCTTTTTCTTGTGGCTTCTTCAACTGGTCTTTCCCCACCATGGGCATTTCCTGGAAATTATGGTCAACAGCACTGTGTCCTGGCTAGGACATGCAGCAGCCCACTCCATCTGCAGAAGACATCATTGCAGCACTGGAAAGGCTCCACAGAAAAGAGGAGGAGGGGTAAAGAAGAGTTTGGGTAGGGAAGGGACCTGAGGAAAGCATGAAGGGAGCAGGACAGGAAGGGAGTGAGAACTCTAAAGGAGGAAAACAAGGGATGGAAACACACCAGGGACAAACAGCATTCCTGTCAGGAGACCTGGGGTCTCTTTTCAGGTCTGGCCATAGATTTGTCACGCAGCCTTTGGAAAGTCATGTCACGTTCCTGCCTGCAATATGTCCTCAAGAGCCTGGAATGTGAGCTTAGCTGCTTATTATTGGACTCCTTGTTTACAAAACTAGGAGGGCCTGTTTTGATCTTTTATTCTGATTCCTTTCATAACGCATGTAGTTGAACTTCCTACAATTAATTCCTGCTTAAACTGCAGCCTATCTTCTAGGGAACAAAATCCAGAAATGTGGGAGAAATTCAGTGCAAATCTTTAAATGTAAATTTGGTGTGTTTGTCTAGTAGTTAATTGTCCTGCCTTTTTTTTTTTTTAGTCTAAATTGTTTTACCTGCAACTTCAGTAGATGTTAAACGTTGATTTGTCTTTGTCTCCAGACCAGAAGCTCCTCGATTATCAAATTTTTATTCCTCATGGGTGGCCATAATCTCTAATTAATTCATCCCCTTAATGTGTTTTTCACAGAGAAAGACTTGATTTATTTAAGCTGTTGGGTGTGTTTCCTGATGCTGTAATTGTTCTCATGGTTCTTCTCTGGATCACCTACAGTTTGCCACCAGGTCCCTGGATCACGGGTCCTGAGGGGTGCAGGCACTTCCAGATGAAGGCTGCTTCCAGGGCCAAAAGCAGCAGCTGGCTGAGCTTTTGTGCACCTCACAGAGCACAAAGACCTGATTGTAGGCAGACAGCAGGAAACAATCCTTTGTGATGGGCTCCATCTTCACCTTTGTCAGGCAGGCATAACCATGGCTATGGTGGCAGCCTGCAGGCAGCAAGGCTGCTTTTCCTCCCCAGCCCTTGCTGGAGATGCCCGGTGTCTCCATGGCTCCTGGCTCTCGGGCAGGTCAGAGAGGCTGCAAGCAGCCCTGGCACCATCCAGCAGAATGCACCTTTGTCCTGGGAGGTTTCATGAAGCAGTTTGCCATTATAAGGATGGAAATAGTCTCTTCATAACAATGTCTGACTGCTTTTGTTTCACCCTGTGTCTTTAAATGTTATCCTGCAACTGTTTCCCACCCACTTTTTTATCTGTCATCTTCCTACAGATGTCTGCCGATGTTGGAATAAATATTGTAAGATTTGTTTGCCTCCCTCTGACTCTTTTCCCAAATAAGTTTCTGAATTCTGCAATGAGAGACAAAGAAATAAAAATAAAAGGTTAGCAGATATTAAATAGCGCAAATTACAAGGAGTCTGGAAACAAACCCCTGGATCTGAAGAATCCCAGACTCCAGGGGAGTTGAGGCTGGACCTGTGTCCAAATCCACATGCTGTGGTTTACTTTCAATTAGGCAATGGGCCAAGCCAGAAGTCTCGTTCAGGGCAAAAGGGAACATGAGCTGAGTTTGGGTTTGGATCTGAATTTTGTGGTGAGGGTCCATTGACAACTGGCAGTGACAAAATGCATTTATAAGGGAACAAATTAAGTGGGTGGAACTTATCACCAGTGAAAAACCAATACAAGGCTGCAGAAGGAAAATGCAATTCCAACCTGACTCACAGGGCCAATGTGCAATTGTTGACTGACTGGAGTGATTTTACTCACATGCCTCAGTTGTTACAAACATCCTGGATCTTATTCCCTTCTTGCTGCTTTTACATCACTGTGGCTCTGCTGACTTCAGTGAAGCTATTCCTAACTTACACAATTTTAAGTGGACGGAGAATTGGTCTGCTGACATTATCAGTGTCTGATCCATGTGTAACAAAAAAGACTTAGTAAAATAAAAAATGGTTTACATACTTATTTTGACAGAGGCATACATAAAAATACACCTCACAGTCCAAGTAAATACGAAAAGGCTGCCAAATCTGCCTCTATAAATCTCAATGATCTCATATATTTTCAACATTTAATTAAAAAAGAGAAGTGTTCATGCTCCTTATTAGGAAGGGAGGGAAAAGGTTAGATTATTTTAGCTTTTTCTAGACAACCAAAGAAGTATCTATCAGAAACCCAAAATGTTAACATCTGTGATGCATTTAGAGGAAATATAACTGATATTTTAGGTTAATTACCATTCCATATCAGAACAATAAGCTAATTTTTTTTTCTTTGCTATATATTACCTTTTTTGTCTAACTGGCTGTTGTGTTTGAACGAAAAGAAAAAAGGCATTAAAAACCAATGTCCATTATTCAATTAAAGGACAGATAGTATAGTTTGTGAAAAAGTAGACATTGACCTACATTAGAAATAGAAAAATTATTAATTCCAAAAAAAAAGGACTTGCTGCTTTTCTATTCACAACTGACTTGTGAGGTCATCAACTTTTCTGAGAACATATTTTACCCTCATGTTTGCCAGCAAGCTTATGAGAACAAATTTCTAAGAGTTTTTCTTTCTGTATATCTGCTGTATGCGGTTACATGCTTGGTCTATTTACTCAGGAGGTTCTGGTTTTTTGTTCCACAATTTGAATCTGAATCTTTTGTGCAGTAAGAAAACACCAGTTGTGATGTAAAGATCGTTCAGTCATTGTTTCCAGTGATGGGATGCAATTCCAAAGCCTCTGTGCTGTGAAGTTTTACCAGTTTAAACCCTTTCTACATGCTTTTTCACAGCACTTGCAATGGCAGATGCTCTGATTTAATTATTAACTCATACTCCAGATAATTCTATTTTCTTACTTGATAATTTTAGAGTTAAAGACTCATTGTCTGAAGGAATCTCAGCACTTTTAATATATTCATTCAATTTAATATCTAGTATTTTTCTATTCACTTGCTTTTGAAGGCGTTTAGACATCTGCCTATACCTCTGATGGATTTCCAGATTTCACATCCATATGCTAAGGTAGAAATAACATTTGAGGTAAAAAAAAATTGTTTTCTGATCTTCAAGTTGTAGGTTGTTCGTGAACAAATTTTGAATAAGTAACAAGCTGCAGCTGTCCTCTTGCTAATTCATTATAATACTTTCTTTTTGGACATCCTCGCTAGCCTCCTCATTGCTATCAAACAAAGGAAACAAATTAATTGCTCCTTAATATGGATGCTTACCTGACAGTGGCCAGAGTTCAGATTAGATAAGTCTTTTTTTTCCTGACTCATTATTTAACCAGTAATTTTTAGTGATGCTGGACAGTCTTTCTATCTCTTGCTTTCAGGTTCACTGAGTTGTCATTTTGGACAGCTTAATTGCAAAGTTGGTATCATCAGGTTGAACAAAGTGATGTTTATGTTTCAGCCATTTATGACTTTTCTTCTGGCGAAACCCCTAACTTAGGTATTTCAGTCAGCAACCAAGAGGGTGACAAATAATGACTGACTAATGTGATTCATCTTAGTGCCTACTTCAAATACTGATAGAAAAGAAGAGAGAACAGGTTATGTTAATTTTTGTATGAGACAGATTTATGTGTTAAGAGAAAACTTGTCCACGTTCAGGTATTTGTACGGATGGTAAGGAGCATAGTCAAACGGTCATGGCAGGGGACTGCTAGGTATCCAGCTTCTGTCCATCCCACCAGTGGGTGTATGAATTGGAGCAGCAATCATAATTTCTCTGTGCTTTTGGTGTGCAAGGTGTTGGAAACACTGGCTTTGCACAAAGTTAAGACTCTGTACAGTAAAAGACACATTGTACTCTTCAATCCCTGTATACTTTGTGCATCCTCTACTGTTCATTAGACAACAGTGCAAACAAAATACCCACTCCAATAAGGCGTTTTTTAAAGCATATAATAATTACAGAAGAGAATGAATATTTGAAATTTGACCTGCTGTAGTATTTGAACAGCTGAAAGTGTCTGCTGCTGTCAGGGCTGAGATGAGTTTCTATGGAAGACCAGTCTGTTAAATCATTGCAGTTGCACTTACTCATGATGCAAAGCAAGGTGGACATTCGAATAATTAGCAGAGTCTCCCAGTTTTGTGGAAATCAGCAGATTCATTGTGGGGAAACTTAACAGAGGTGTGCTGGCATCAATGGAGATACACCAAATTACAGCAGCCAGAGGTCTGAAACTACTGTAGTTGCACAGGATGTTTTTGCTGACTCCAGGTGTTTTAGCTATGCTAAGTCAATGAGAATAAAATTTCAGCTTTTGGTACCGCTTACGTAGTAATTTCTAATGATGCTTTTGGAGTTGCTTATGTTTGCAGACTTTGTTCAGACATGGTATACTTCAATGAATGAAAGATACATTGAGGTACCTGTGTTCTTCATGTCCACCTTCTGCCTAAGGAAACTATGTTTTTGTATTATAACGCTGTAATTGTTTACCAGTCAGAAAGTGATTCTTAGCACAAGCATAACATTTTTATTCCTTGTTTAAATAACTAAGTAAATAACAGCATCTTCTTATGATGAAAGCATCTTAGCTCACTTAATTCTGGATATCTAAATCTGAGCTAATAATCTAGGTTGCTTTTTATAGGCAATGGAAAGGAATAAATCTTTCTAGGACACAATCCAGTGACCTACTTTAGTTGTCTATCTTAGGATGAGATGTTCTGTGGGTTAGAAATGCCTGTTAAGGGAGACCACATTAGTGCCTCTGGTAGTGATGTCTTTCTTTTAGATGTCTGCATCAGATAATGCCCACAATGGCTCTATTTTTCAAACATTGAAATAATTTTCCTCTTTCTCAAAATCTCCTCACACTCCTTCTCCTTCTCAGTCTTTCTAATTGTATAGATCTACAGCTGCTACAGCTTGATGCAATTGTGAATCTGTAACACATGCATAAATGCACAGCGGTGTGATAGACACAGGCATAAGCGCCATTTCATAAGCCTGTAGACAGCTTTGGGTACTGCTGGTGAAGTCATTCCTTTGCATTTCCACATTGTCTTTGGCACTAGTTGTCCACTCAGAACTTCTGACCAAGCAGGTTAGATTTTCATCTCAAAATATCTCTGTGTGACTGCATTTGCTTAAGACTGGAATGTATGGACTTTACATGGAAAATAATTTTTTTGAAGCTCAGAGTCTGCATTTTGCCTTTTTGGTGCAGAAGGCTGATAACAGCAGCTGCTGGTATCTGTTGTTACACTTCAGGGACATCCAGATGGCATGTTAACTCTTGCAGCTTCTGAAGGATCTGGAAGAAAGCTTCTGTGTTTGTCCAAACTGGAAAAAACCCAAACACAATTGTGCAAGTTTCAAAGTCCTTTGCTCTCCTACCACAGTACTAATAGGGTGCCACCTCAAAAAGATATGCAGGCTAGTTGGCATGCTGCATGTGCCAATCCCGGGGGAATGTGCTATGTTATATTATTAAAGTCAGTGAATTTTATGAGTTTGATTCAAGAGTTCTATCTTTCTGACACAATCAGCAATATGTAAGCCTGATGAACCCTGATGGGTATTCAGCAGAGATTATGACTGATTAGTATCCTTTATTTCAAGGACAGAATGCAGGACATGATTTTAAAAGTTTCATTTTCATAGAGGTCCTCTGTGAGCTTGAAGGTGAGCAGCTCACACACGGTGTACAGAGAACACTGTAATACAATTTAATTTTGTAATCTGCTATTTGTTCTGTTCTTCAAGGAAGAAGAAATGCGATTTCTTCTTGCAGCTATGCAAAATGGCTGTATTTACTGTGATGTGTCACCTGGCGCTCTGTCTTGGAAATTAACACTTGTGTCTCCTCTGTTGCCCATCTGAGCAGCTTTTAACTTCAAGGAACTTGACATTGCCTCAGTTCTGTGAATTTCTGCACCTTCATTTCATGCTAATGATCAGATTTCACAAGGTCTGCAAATGCCTTGTAAACTGTGGACCAAGTCTGTTCCATCAATGAAGAAGACAAGTAGCCTAGAGATGGCTTCAGCAGGATGTACATGCAGTGATATTTCTCTAGTTGTAGCTGCCTTTCTTATTTCCCATGGTCATTGATCCATTGTTGCTAGCACCCAGAAAACAGAACTTAGTGTCTAGTTCTCTGTTCTGAGTCATGAATAATGTCTTTCCAAATTGCTTCCCACCTGCTTTGGATCTGACATCCTCATCAGCCCCTTTTTTTCCAGTTGATGTCTGAAACCACTTTCAAAGTTGCTGATTAGAC
Organism: Chionis minor; assembly: GCA_013398295.1. Taxonomy (NCBI): domain Eukaryota; kingdom Metazoa; phylum Chordata; class Aves; order Charadriiformes; family Chionidae; genus Chionis; species Chionis minor. The sequence continues at coordinate 163,138 of VZSF01005380.1, forward strand.
ATTGATTCATGAAATGCCTGTGCAAGAAGATCATTCCAGAGATTGTCATTCTTGCAATCACCTTATGCTGGCTCCAATGCTTTGTTTTCCATAGGTCATCGGCTATATCTGGCAGGCTGGTGCGTTGGTGAGTCGATGGACTGACAAGATCTGTCTTATCAGTAAGCACTGGATTTATCTAGTTGTTCTCAATCTTTTTGAGGAAGGCTTCAGCATACGTGTATATCTCAAAATCTTAGATCTTGCAGATCTGCAAATACCTGAACTGGAATCATTCAGCTGTTATTGTACCTCTTACAGGAACTCTGGAGCTCATCAGTGTAAGAGTAGCAAGTGGCAGCCCAAGGTTTGAGGCTAAATCCGTCTTACTGTCCTCTGAATGCCTTCATTTGCTGATCTACCAGGCTTTTCCCAAGGGCTTAGAGGTTCAAGAGCTGAGACCATTTTGTTTCTAAGTTCACCATTGGCATTATTCTAAAAGATTCACCAGCATCCTATAAATAAGAGCAATAACAGCATACGTGCAAACAAAAATGGTAGGTGGCATCTGATTTTCATCGCGGTGACCATCGTGGAAAAATGACCTGTCTGGCAAAGTTATCACATGTCAAACAGCTTCTATGGAAATGCACCAAAAAACCATATATATGCAGTTCAAATTTTTTTGCTTCAGCTTAATGCTTTAGCTACTCTCTTCCTTTAGCTATAGTCCTAATTCAAAGGAAAATACTAGGGTAGCGTAGGGCATTCAGTGGTGACAATGCTCCACTTCTGCTACAGCAAAAGAAGGTTTAAGTCTGTTAGCTGAGCTATTATATGACTACAGAAGTTGTTGTGTCTAGTTGCCTGTAGTACAGCCCAGGGCTACCTCTACAACTTTGACTGTCCTCAGGGGCACTGGTTCTACCTTCTGTTAAGCTCCTCTCAGCTACACCTAGAGTCAGAATGTGTATCCACATGACAGAACATAAGGATGGCAGATCGTACCAAAGGCAAACATCATCCCTTACCTTGCCTCTGGCAGCTACCAGATTCCTGGGGAAAGAGGTAGAGCCCCGGGTTTGTGCAGGATGATCATTTTACCCAATGCGTTCATCTGGCTCCTGCCTAGTCTTCCTAAATCTGTCTTTTTGGACGTTGAAGGTAGGTTTGGGCTTAATCCAGTGCTATAGATGCTCTAACAATAAAAGCAACCAAAAAGTCTCCTTGCCTCAAAGAGAATTCGTGGCTCCTGGGGCATCTTAAAGTTCTCATCTTATGCAGGGATATTAAACCAGAAGTTTCCTACGGACCTAAAATTTATATCCAGTCTTTAGAGAATCAGCTATGCATTCGATATTTAATGCATAGTTTGCAAGTAATTTATGGCAGGTTAGTCCTGGAAATAAACCAAAAACTGCAGCTAAATTTTGGAATAATATAAGCATAAGTTTTCGTTGTTAGCTTCACTAATTTAGTGCTTGCCAGTTAGGTCACAACTACCTGGTTGCCTCCAATCCTTTGCAAATGTTGTTTTGTTTTGTGCATATAACTGGATTGGCCTCACTAAATTTAACTTCATGTGACTGAATCTATGCATGGAAGATTAGATGACAAATCCTATTGGGTCAATCTAAACCAGATCTGATATAATCATCATTGTGAATGCATCTCTTGATTGACTGTAATGGAGATGACCAGAGTCCTGTTCCCTCGGAAGATATGTATGACAAGCCCAAGAAGACCCAATTAGTTTTAATTGTATTTCACCACTAGAAAACATCCTGACTGATCAAACTCATGTGTCTTTTGCTTTGCTATCTCCCTACGCATATTTCTGAAACATTCACTCCTGTTTTTAATGAACCTAGAGAAGGATATTGATTAAACTGTTAAAACATCTAAAGAACTCAATGTCCTTAGCTCAATAAAATATAACCATTTGTTGAGTTTAATTTAAAAACTCAGTTGTCCCTCCTTTTTGTTTTTTTACTTTTCTCCTAGAGTGGTGATTGAATAAATACATAGGTATCTCGAGTTTTCTATCTTGTTCAGTTTGCTATACAGAAGTTATGATTTCCAGAAAGCACCAAATAACTCTCTCTTCCTCACCAGGTCTATTTAAAACATCTCAGTTCTGGTATTACAGTCTCTGAACCCTTGATGCTCAAACCTGAATCTTGCCTGCCAATTAATGGCTACTGCCATTGCCAGATTTCTGCACATACCTTCTGAAGAAATTGTCCAAGGAGGTAGGTGAGAAGGTCAAGCTCTCTTTTTCTCGTCTATTGGTATTATACAATACTTATTTGCAGCCACTGGAGAGGGTCCCACTCTCTTGAACAGGTGCTGGTCTAAATGCCTGAGGTTTTTGTTTGTCTCTGTTTATCTTTTGTAATCGTGACTCTTCTGAGGTGGGCATAGAGGCATCCACTGACTCCTTTCACGTGAACTGTGACCAGGAACTGCTCTCAGTCTGCAGATTGGGACAAGAGTTAAACCATGGGCCAAGAGGTGAAAAGCTCTGTTCTCTTTTCATCTCTTTCTACTGCTCTGGGACTATGGTGATGACCTGCAGTCACTTCGAACTCCACATGCCAATGTGTTCTGCCCTTCTGAAATAAAGAAAGGAAAGAAGCTACAGCTTTGCCAACATCTTCTTTTTTTTTTTTTCCTCACCCACAGATAAAATACAGTTTACATGTTTTATGAGATTAATGTCCCTTACTTCTGATTACAAGAATCTGATCAGCATATTAATAAGTTAAAAATAAAAAAAACCTCAAACTATGCAACAGCTGCTATTTTGCTGCTGAATCCATTCAGAGTATGTAATTTTTTATGAGATTTATTGTAATAGAGGAATTTGTCTGAGAGTGTATGTGCGCACGTGTGCGTGACTTTGAGCTAGCATTAACACAACCAGTTATGTCTCTTCTACATAATGCATGAGGGCAGACAGAGGAGCATACCCATTGTGTTGCCTGGTGGAAAGCCTGAAGAGCAAATTGTAGTTATTCTGGTGGGACAGTGTAGGGGTGGAGGCAGGTTTGTCAGGGACTGGATGTGTTGGTGTGTGGTGGTAAGAAAGACTAATAGACTAAGATCCTGTTCTAGGTGACATACCACTATGTTTATTGGTTTTGTGAGAAGCCCATAACTTGTTAGACTGCGTGCCAGACTAAGCATAAATACTGCAAAGATCTGAGACAGGCCTATTTGGTTAGGGATCAGCTCAGCAGATCTCAGAAACACGGTCCTAATGTGGTAATCACTTTATTTGAAATGGCTTTTTGTGATCTGCATATTTGCAACAGGTACTTGATAAGCCAAGAAATAATTTTAATTCCCATATTCCTAAAAAAGGTGCAAAAAGGCCCAGAATTTTAAATGTGACCTGCAGGTTGAAGTATTTTTTTGACCTGGTCTTTAGAGGTCCCGATCCCAGAGTGGGGGAAAGTTGTTGAAATTATTGGAGATCTCTTTGAAGCCAACAGGACTCTGAAGTGCTCAGCCTCTCTCAAGCTCATTTTGCAGCAGCTGGTTCACCTTTAGAAGACAACAGCCATGTTGCAAATGCAGTGAAGCGGTCAGTCCACACACCTGCACTTCAGCAGCTACATTGTCAAGCTGAATGGTTGTGCTGCCTTCCCTCTCTTTTTCTCCCCTGAAAAGAGTGAAGGAGAGTGGAGAAGCTGGAGAGTGGAATACATATAAATTGAATTCCTATACATGGTTAAAATAGAAGACTATTTCATCATGATTGAAAGTTAATTCACTGCGTTGCTGTAGAAACCCTGGCAAATGCATTAACCTCAATGCCCAACAATTGCATTCTTTTAACGGCTTTATTTTTAATAGCTATTTACTTAAGAATGTGTCTCAGCTGTGTTACCATATACTTTTTGTACTTCTGCACAAAGAAAGCTATTATTTCTTCTCAGGTAGCTTCTGCGAATAGCTCAACTTACTGCTGCCAGGAACTTCTTTACTTCCTAAATGGCATATTCACTGGATGCATCTACTGCCTCTGCTGCGTGATACAAACACCCATTCCTGCATGACCAGGGCAAGCATTCTTTTCTGCAGTATTCAGAACAAATCAGGACAGAGATCTGCAAGAATCTGAGATTTCAAAGAATCCTCCTTCGTGGGATTTCCATTCCTGCAGAAGACCAGTGAATGCGGAGACTGGGGAGAAGTCATAAAGTTCTGCTGCTTTGTTTTGGTGAGATGTTCATACCTCCACTTGTCTTTCTCCTCTCACTAACCACCCGCACCTCGGAGTGTCAGTGGTGGTTTGGTGCCCAGAATACATGATCCCTCCACAGAATGTTCAAAGACAGTCTGGAATAAGGGTTTATGCCAGCTGTTGCTTAAAGAAATGAAAACCAAACTTGGATCTTGAATACTATGTTGTTCCTCACACAAATGGATTGAGACCTGAATGTACTTAAGGGTGTGTAAGTTAGAGCAGGGTTAATTGCTGATGATAAATAAAACTAAATAGAGACCAGGGACCTTCTTTTCCTCTTCTGATTGTTCACAACCTTTGTACATGTTTGCCCATTGTTTTATGTTACCTAATGGAGTGACTGCATGTCACTGGCATCTGACTCTTGAATTGCTGTAGAAGGCCCAGGCTGAGGGCGCAACCCCTGGAAGCACACAGCCTTCTCACCCCATCCTGACACCAGGCGAATGCTCAGCACCTTTCTGGTTCACCGTGTAATTGCGATAGACAGAGAGGACGTGTTCAAGTCATTTTACCTTAGATTCTTTGTGTGACTGCAGATGATGGAATTAGGAGGTAAACAGACAAGATTAGGGAATTACTGGGATATTTTAACTCTTTCTACTGTCTGACTGAAGAATTGTCACTAAAACTAGAGCTTTATAACGTTGACTAGACTTGAGTTTCCTTAATATATCTTTTCCGATTGTCACATGTGTGCCATGGAATGAGGAGCAGTGTCTATGGCCCCAAATGTGAAGGACATGTCATTTTTCTGTCTGATTTATTTAATTACTTCTGTGTCAGGGCTCTGGCTAGGGGCTTTACAGGATCTGTGCCCTGAACAGTGCAGTCATGATATTCTGTCGGTCATGCTTCAACTCCACTGTCAGAGGTCTAATGTAAGGCTGAGGAACCTAATCCCGATGGTTGTTTCTTAATTGCTGTGCTTTGCCCCACATGCTTGCCAATTGTATTTACTGCTTCTCTACTAGTTGTCCATTTTCTGTCACCTTTCATCCTAGTCATAGTGAAAAACAAGCCAGTAATTTTGATAACTCAAGTTCTAATTCTAAAGCATGTGACTGGATATCCGTAATAACCTCAGTGCTGGGGCTGTTGGAGAAGTGCCAGAAGGCCTATTCCCCTGCTGGTTCGGCCAAGAACTGGGGTTTTTTTCCTACATTTTTTGGTCACCAGCTCAATACAGAAGGAGAAAAGGCAGAGGGAAGGTTTGTCTGAAAGGTACAAACTTCTACATGTGTCTTGGGATTGTGTCCTGGGATTTGAACAGCAGCAGGCAATGTATCAAACCTTTATACCTCTGTTAGCAAAAGCCCATGTTGATCTGTAGCAAAGGAATGTTAAGTGTTTTCTTGATAAGCTGAAGAGTAGGGAAACACTTCTCATTTAAAAAAAAAAAANCATTTTATGACAAAGTCAATTTCAGATGCAGGTCTGGATATTTTTTTTCTTGTTCCCTAGTGAAACTTTTTCTCTTGCTGTTTTTCAGCTCTAGTAGGTACCTCTGAATGAAAGCTGAAGTGAAGTTCACGTATCATGAATGTTGAAACCAGTATGCTGAGAGAAACTGGACAAAAAAATTGAAAGTGGCAGAAAAAGAAATGATTTTATAATGTATTACACTTCTGTCTTCCACAAAAAAGTTTGAATAGATGCATGATATTCTATAATCAAGAAATAATGCTATCCTCTGCAGTCTTTATGCAACATTGTTAAATATGTAATATACTCAGAAAGGAAATTCTGTATGTTTTCACAATGTTATCTTTGCTGATGATCTCCTCCCTGGAGACATTATCAAATGACCACAGAGTTCACTGGAGATTTCTTCTTTCAAATAGTTTTAGTTCATATCTGTAGCTTCTCCACTTTTACCACCCACTCATGTCCCCAGCAATCTGAGATGGGCACTGGGAAGACCTTCTTCTACTTATGCTTTGCTTTTCTTGGACTCTGTAGAATATCCTTAGAAATGAGACACTCTGCACTGTATCCAACTTTGTTTTCTTCACTATTGGCTTGGACAGAGTTACTACTTTCCACACAAATATACACAAATATGCACTTAAATATCTCTATCTAGAAAATCACACTGCTGTTAGGAGTGATCTACAACAGGTTGCTACTAAACTGCAAAATTTTTACAGACACATTTTTACTCTCTACCTCCCATCTGCCAAGGTCTTGCCCAGGAAGACACGCAGATGCTTAGTGAGGGGAAACCCACTGTTCAGTAGTGTAGAAACCCCGTTTTTGAAAACAGAAGCTCACTTGCCAAGTTCAACAAACCAATAGTCATGCCTTGGGGAGGGGGACAAGGATTATTATGACCAGTCAAATGATGAAAGCAATGGCTTTAGTTCATAGTCAGTGTATATATGTTATACAGGCAAAAACACAACTGAGAGACCACACAGTGGGAGGACAATTGCCTGGAAAAAATGCATGGATGTGCTCTACAGCTGATGAGTAACAGAGAGTCCTTTTATTTCAAGGAAAACACATGCATGCTTTTTGATCATGATTGAAATAATTTTTGCTCATATTTAATTATAGCAAAATGTAAAGCCTCTCAAAGAACAGACGTGAGAAAGAAGAGAGTTTCCATTTAAGAATAGGACTGAGAAACACTGGTCTGCACCTCAGTTTCTGTCAGTAGTGATTATTTAATATCTTGGTGCCTCAGTTGCCCAACTGTAAAATGGGAGTATACATTTCCTCTGCTTGGTTTGAAAACATCTAAAGAAGAAACTAATGTGGTGTCTAACCCCTGGGTGTGTTCAGTTTCTGGTAATATAGGGACCTGGCTTCAGCTGGGGCATTCCGGTGTCCTTAATACAAATACTAATGCCATATTAGCATGGATATGCTAAAGAAATGAATCTTCCCAAGAGAAAATTATTTCCCTGCATGTACTAGATCTGAAATGCATTCTAAATTTTGTATTCCAGTTAGTACTTGGTGCCAATTTTTACTTCTACAACCCCATGGAAAAAATACTCCTCTTGACACAAAATCATGGTAAGAAAGGGTACAGGCTTTCATCATATAGAAGTTCTAGCCGTGGGTTTTTGAATGTGCTCTTCCCCCATCAGATAAGGAGGTGCTGACACCACCATCATTTTACAGAAAGAGGAACAGAGGCACAGAGATGCCAGAAGATTTCCACATTAAAAAATGGGGCAGGAACTTAAACCTATCTCTCTCCAGCCTAGGACTACACTAGCAGTGGCCAGACTCTGACCTATTTGACTCACAGCCAAGAGCCACAGGGCACACACTGGACACCTGCAAGAGCTGGGACTTCTCTAGGTGGGTGATGGTAAGCAGTGCCAGCAGCTTTATTGCAGGATAAGCCTGGGCTGAGTGTGCATGAGGCTCTGACTACAGTCTGACAGCATTGGCCTCAGTGGCTTGCTTCCTCCCAAAGTGAGGGAATTCAGGTTGGTTGGTAGCCCCAGCTTCTGCACAGCCTTTAGAAGTGGCAAGGCCTCAGCAGGAGACCCATCATGATGTTGCTTGCCAGCCTAATGTGGGTTGAGCACTGCAAGTTGACCCTGTGTTTGGCCATCTTCCCTGAAATGTACAATGCTATCATCCAGCCCTTTTGCCTGGACCTCTGCCAGGTGGTCTAATCCCTATGTAGGCTTCACATCAGTATGTCCCTTGGAAAGCTGCATTTTGTATCCTATATCTTTTCATGGTTTGGGACAGGCCTGCAGTGTCTTGTGCTAATTTGATAGAGTGGAGATCGCCCAGATCGCCCCTGCCGCTGCATGAGACTGGGACTGCAGTTGTCCCAGATCATCCTACGCATACGGAAAAGAAAGAATTTCTCAAGAGTTTTTTTGGTTTTGGTGCTTGTGTTTTTTGGGTTTTTTTTTCCTGCAGATTTCTCATCCATGGACCATGTTTGCCGTTCCAAGCTGGCGATGTGACTGTGGTTCTGTTATAGCGATGGGCAGAGCACTCCGTTGTGGTTTCTGGATGAGCCAGAGCCGGGTGAAAATTCCAGTTGAACCTTGCACGGTTGCAAGCATGTCCTCTCTCACGCTATCGTGTTTAGCTGCTTAGAGAAGGATTCATATGATTCAGTCATGTCCAGTTGTGCATGGTTACTCGAACGTCAGTCTCCACCGAGTAACAAGGCGAAACAACAAAAACCAGAAATAGAGATAATCACTTTGACACTTGGGGAGAATCCTCCTGCGTACAGCTTATGAAATTCGCCGTAGCTTTAATGAACTGTTTGTTTTTACGTCTAATCACTGCCTTTGTCTGTGTACCGCTCACGCTCCGTGCGCTAAGAGGTAGGGGAGCGGCGCCCTGGGCTCGGCCGCTGAAAGAGGCAGTCGTTAAGGACTATTAGGCAGTGAATACGCAAGGGCCGGGCAGAACAATGGGGTGGCTGAAACCTCGGGAAAAGCCACTTTTCTCCAAGTGCCCCGCAGGAGGCGAGGAACGGAGGAATTTTCCCAGCAGCAGAACAAAGAAACCAGGTGTTGGTGTTAGGGCTTGCAGCCTGAGAGGGGCCGTGGAGGAAGATACAGAAGGGGGGAGAGGGAGCCGGGAGACCGAGCAGCAAAGGGAGACGCTCCGCTGGTGCAGGATCTGGGTTGAACTCGGCTGCGGGAACGACCAAGTTCAAAAGAAAGCCGGGGAGAGGAGGGTGAAGCTGCAGCACACACGCGTGCAACACACCCAGCATGGTCCGGGAGAGCTGCAGGTTGCAGGGAAAAGCTCCTGTCATCCTGTAAGACTCGGACCCCAACTCCTTCAGGAATCATAGAATCATAGAATCACTTGGGTTGGAAGAGACCTTCAAGATCATCGAGTCCAACCATAAACTACACTACCAAAATCACCACTAAACTATGTCCCTTAACACCACGTCCACCCGTCTTTTAAATACCTCCAGGGATGGCGATTCCACCACCTCCCTGGGCAGCCTGTTCCAATGCCTAATAAGCCTTTCGGTAAAGAAGTTTTTCCTAATATCCAATCTAAACCTCCCCTTGGAGGTTTAGAATGGAACACCAGGTGCAGGAAATCGTGTGGATTGATGCCTGCCACTTCACGTAGATCCTCTGCTCCTGATGTGGAGGGGTGAACCGACTTGAGGCAGGTTCTGGCATGATCCATGCACTGGCATTCAGCTAGCACATCCCCCCCACACTGGAACTGCTCATCCCCGTCTGCATCTCCAGAAAAGGGAGCTGCGTTTGACTGGACCTATGCTAGGGAGCTACTGGAAGAAAACGAGGTGCAGCATGTGTGTCACTGCCCATAAAACCCATGAGAATATCAGGCTGGTGGAGAAGTGTTTGATTAGGGCAATGCAACCCGTCAGTGCTGTAAGTCAAATTTTCTAGCATGTTTTAGCACCTTACATTGAAGTAGTAGTTCTTTTCCTAAGGGGCTGGAGGCAGAGTAGCTTCTGCTCACCAATAAAATGCAGTGAAACTTCTTCCTGGTCTGATGTGGCAATTGTTGGAGTGCTTTACCTCACACCAAGCAGATTAGAATCATGTGAAAAGTGTTATGTTGTTATGGGACTTAACAATTAATTCAGGCAGGGAATTGTTGCCCAAATTGGAGTTAGGCTAATTGGAACAACTAAGAACACAAGTACACTCCATGAAAAATTCAGCAAGATTGTTAACGATGAGAAGTAGTGGTGAGCCATTTTTTTTCTGCTTTATCTGAAAGACTTTGTCTCAAGCAACCTCATAACATCCGGTGGGACTATTGATTCAGATGTTACTGTGCCCCAAAGGTCTGCCTAATGCATGATATCTGACAAGATAAGGCTTGTGTGTACCTTGGCTGCTGAGTTTTATTAATTTCTGCGTGAACATTTTAGCTCAGGAGTAAATTCATGTAAATATTTTAAATGGTCTCCAGGTGTTTTCAAGTCACTATAAAAAGATAAGAACCGTCTACAGATTTTAAGAAAGGCCACAAAAGGACAGAATAGGAAGGTCAGATATTGGGCCTTTTATCAGTTACAAGAAATGTCTAAGTGCCTCCGCATGGCAAAGGAACGTTGCTCCTACTTTATCTGAAACCCATTGAAATTCTGCACTCTGGATGTGGTGACAAGTCCCTCCTCTATCTCCCTACCTGCTCTATTTACTGCTTCTGTCTCTCTTAGAGAATGTGGAATCATGATAATCAGCATTTTTTTGCATTGTATATAAAATAAAAGCAATAACTCAATAACAAAAAACCTTGAGCTAAGGGTGTTGTTTTTGGGACTGTCTTCATTTTCCTTCAATGCACGAGCTGTGCGTTAGAAACTATTCCCTCTGGCAACCAATAAAACAGAAACTTCTCCATTTTTTCCACCCCAGGAAACATTCTGTCAGCAATTCACTTGCAGTGTTCATCTATGAATATTGGGATGGCTTTTTTGTGTCTCATTTCTAATGTATTAACACAAGGTGCAGTGAGTATCTACAGTATACTACAAACTGCGTGAATAATTACAGTGTGAACAACGGTAAGCCCAATCAGTAAAACACAGAAGGCTGGGATGAAATTTTCAATGCACAACAGGGCCTGTGACATTCTGAATTTATTCTACTTCTACCGCTGTCAGAAAGCCTGTTAGTTTTACAGCCGTGGCCCTGTATAGTTCAGTATTTCAGCATATTCTTCAAGCAGGTGGTGCTGCAGGTTTCAGCAAGGGTGCTCCATGTGCCTGGAGATCTGGGCACGCATCAGTTGTTACTGTGGCATTACAGATGTATGGGGAGGAGTGGAAACAAGGTTTAGATGTGCAACACAGAGGTCAGCAGTGCCCTAAAGTTTACTGCTGAAGATTATGGGTGACAATGGCAAGAATTCATGGTACGTTCTCACCTGTCAGCTAAGCCAGTTTCAGCTAATGCTTTATAGCAGCTTCCATACAGGAAGGGTGTGCACATCATTGGTGAACAAGTTGCAGTTAGCAAGCAATAACTCCTTAAGATGCAATAACTTGACTGTGATTTTTTTTATCCATACCCCAAGTGTAAGGTAGGAGAGCATGAGGTGGGAGACAGGAGGATACAGGGTATCAGCGTACCCTCAAGGGGAACCTGCCAGAGCATCAGCAGCTTGGACAGCATTTGTGCTCTCTGGGCTAAGTTTTACGGAGAAATTGGAGGACTGATGTATTGGCTCTGTGGACTTCCATGCTGAGTAACTTTAATGCATAAAGACGGAGATTAGAGAATGCAAGAAGTCGCTTGTGGGAACATGTGGTAGAAAGACAAAGACAGATAACATTTTTGATGGAGTCAAAGCGGTGACCAATCCCTTGAGAAGGTGTAAGAGCTGGGTTATAAATGTTGCTGGGACTGGGTGCTTGTTGTCCCAAAAACTAATGGAACATTGCCAGGAAAGGATTTCAAAATCATAAATCAGGTCTCAAAAATCACAACATCACTTTAAAAATTGTTTCTTTTCTTTTCTTTTCTTTTCTTTTCTTTTCTTTTCTTTTCTTTTCTTTTCTTTTCTTTTCTTTTCTTTTCTTTTCTTTAATGGAACAGCATTCTTTTTATTTGGTTTCTCCTTTCTTGACTCTGTAAGACTACATGCTGTTTCTATTTTCATTTTTTTTGCCATCATGACCACGAAACTAGAAAGAATTTTTAATGAAAAATGAAAACTGTTTTATTCCTTCTTGAGCTAGGGCTTCAAGGAAATGTCAAGTGTCATGAGATTCATGATAAAAAGGATAGCTTTGGCAAAACATATAAATATTTTTTTTGTGTGTTGAGCCAAATAAGCTTGCTTTATTTCCAGGTTTTATTGGCTTCCATGGAAATGTTGTTGGATAACTATTTAGTATAAGGGCTGTTGTCCTTCTGATGCAATGATGTGCTGCTTTCAGGAGCCTTCTGTTGAAGCAGACTGCCTGTTCCAGCACAGGCATATTTTGAAAATGGCCAGTCTCACAATCTCTCTTCTTGGCCATCATAACACATCCAGGATGTGCCCACCTCTGCATTGGAAGTGGCGGGTGCCGTGTGTTTTCTATTGATATACAGATTTAATCACAGAGTAAGGACTCTGGTTTGGGTGCTAGGGGGTTTTGAAATTCTGCACCCCAGTAAGAAAAAGAGTTTCAGCCTCTATAGCTATTTATGTGACAGCAAAATTTTCAGAAACAGGAGAGGAGGGAAAGAAATCAATGAGCAGAAATGATTAAGCACAAGCATGTAATACCAGGAAATGGTTGCTTTACCCATCTGCATTCTTAACCATCATTCATCACAATTAGTTACTGCGCAGTACCTGCAACTATAAATAGTTTTCATTTGACCTTTTCTGCAGCTGTCGAGCACAGAATATGCAGGTATACCTCTGAATGCTTCCACATGTTTCAAGTGTGGAACAGTACACATTCTTGCACCAGACTACCAGAAGATAGCAGTGGTCACTTGTAGGGGTAGCATCTTGATGCTTATGGAGTGAATTAAGGCACTACCTCTTCCACCAGGGCTTTGTAGTCAATGTGTCCACAGGGTGTGCAGTTCTGCTGAGGTCATGGAATGACTGCCTCAGAGAAGCTGTGTGGGTGAACATGGCAGTGCTGAGATGGGTTTGCCTTCCCCTCCCTGCACTTGCTGCTCAGCACTGGCATGGTCCCACAGGGTCAGGACTGCTTTCCTGCCACCAAACCTCACGTCCTGCAGCTGCATCTAATCCTCCCACTAATAACACATAGCAGTCTATCTGGGAGGAGCCACAGGAGCAGTTTCAAAAGAAAACCTGGGTGTTAGAGCTTCCAAACATGAATTCAACTTAGGCGATTCCCTTTCTTGTCCTGATTCAGTCCCTGTAGGACTAGGGTTACTCCAGCTAAGTAAGAGTGATGTTGCAACATGGTAAAAGGAAGTGAAAAGTACTCCACATCCATTTGCTAGTCATCAATAAATGGCAGATTTGCAATCCAGTTTCTCCTGTGATCCCTGGATAAAATGGCAAAGGATCTTAACTAGGATTAATTAATGGGGATTCACCCACATGGTCCTGCACATTCCCATCCACATGCCTTTTCTTGCTAAGAAATTATGGTTTCATGCTTTATACTTGGAATAATTCACAGAAACTGAAATGGGTTTGACCAATACAAGGCCATTTATCTGGGATGAAAGAGAGAATGAATCTTGTGCTATGGTCTAACACCACAGTCAGTTTTTCCCTAGGATATTTTGGACTCTTAATTTTTAAACAAATGAAACAGCCAAATAGAATATTGTCCTGCCTACAGACATTGTCTAAATCCAAGCAAATGTTTGCGTATATCTTAGTTAAGTTTTCTATCTCTTCTGCCCTTTTAATTCCCAGATGCCTCTACCATCTATCATGGTGCAGATTTTCTTTGCAGCTTGTGTCAATAACTGCTCTAATAATACCTTGTGCAAGCATTTGCCATCACAAGAGTGCCCTGAAGTTATTTTTAAACTCCACCATATGAAAGGACATCTAACTGCTAGCACTTGTGCTGCAGTTCACTGGTACAAAAATATGTGCACAGTTAATTGCTGGTATTAAATTGCATCTTGCAATTTAGCTGGGGCTGCACTTAATACATTCTTTGAAATAGATATGCATGTGTGTGCACACCATGTGTTTTTCTTGAACATGAATGGCTAGGACCATTATAATGTATGATGTGTTAAGCAGTAAATAAAGACATAGACCTGCAGACCTTGTGATGCAGAGCAAATGGGCAAACCTCAGCAAGGTGTGTTGTGGTTGCTGAGTTGCAGTGGAAGCTGAAGGAAACTCTGTGGCAGGTGTGGGATAAGGGAGAAAGGAGGTCCTTGCCTGTCCTCTTTGCTGTAAGGGCTTCAGAGTGGTGTAACTGTAAAATTGAATGTGAAAATGCTTTCATTCTGCATGCAGTAAAAGAAAAATAAAGCATCCCAGAACAAATATGAAAGCTCAACTGCCTTAGCAACCACATAAATTTCATTAAAACACCCTCCTGCTTCCTATACTGTTGCCTGTTTCACTTTTCTTTGGAAAAGTATTCACTCGAAATCTTTCTTGAAAGTGTAAGGAGATAGTTCTGCATTCCTGTTCAGTCTGGGGCCTCTCAGCTCTGCCTGCAGATGTGTGATACGGTGGCTCACATGACACTGATATATGTCTAATATGCATGGAGGAGACATCAACCTATCTGTTTGTACAGGCCACAAAGCAGCCAGTGATTTAACAGTGTTGTTAAAATTACTTATTGATGTGTCTGATTTGCCAGGTTCTGAATGAACTTCATCTTTCTAAGAAGAGTCTGTATTTGTCTTTGCAATTATCACTATGAAGTCATTCATCTTTTTAAAAAGTATCCTAAATGTAGGGCATTCTTACATTTTCCCTTGATTATATTTTGTACTAACACTATTTTTGTTTTATTTGAGTCACCCCGACTTCTTATTACCCTAGGCAACCAAGACTTTTCTGTAATGTGTTTTCCCAGGCCCTTCCACCATAATACATTAGGATATTCTCTGCCAGTGATGAAACATTCACTGCAATCGCGCTTGTTTTCTGGCTACCAAGTGTGACGCTCTACTTTTATGTGGCTTTAGAAAAGGAGTGTAATGAGTCTGTCCCGAAAGCTTGCATGCAAATGTTGGGTTTTCCTGTGTGATTATTCTGATGTTATTACAAGAGAGCCCAGCAGCGCCCATCACTGATTACATCTATGTTCTGAACACATCAAAAGGAGACAGTCCTTGCCGTAAAGAGCGCGGACTGTTGGGGTCCTTCAGGTAGTGTTTCCATACTACTGCTCTAGCTGGTTGGGGTTCAGCTGAAGAGACATGGGCTCCAGGAGCCGACCCTATGTCTGGCACCATGCAGAGACCCCCTTCACCTGCAGGAGCCAGTGAGGTGTGCAGGTGCATGCAAGGACAACCTTCTGTGTTTTGTTGGAGGGCTGTGGTAGAGGCCTAGCTGAGGCTTTTTGCTCAGCAGCCTGATGGCTTTCCCCACTAGCAAGCAGGTGGTTGGCTTTGCCTTTAAATGTGGTTCGCTTTTACATTTACCATTCAATAGGAGAAGAGGAGCTGAATGATCCACCTTGATGTGCCACACTGCACTGGATGCAGTGGGGTGAAATGGTTTGGAGCACCCCTAACCCTGTTTCTGTGTGTTGAAATTTCTGACTGTCTCATGGCAGTGGTATGAAGTTGTCTCCCTGAGCAGCAAAGATTGATTTCTCCTTTGAGTAGCCACACTCTTCACAGAAGTATTCTTTCCAGTTATGTTTTTGAAAGTCATCAGACATGCTGTTATAAATGATCACTGAAGATTACTGGAGATGCTGCAAAATAATAGTGAACCAAGTAGCATCTGTAATTTCCACTGCTGGTTTGCAATCATCACTCAAAATGAACCCTATCTCAGTTGTAGGGCTAAACTTTCCCCCCTCCTCTTTACTGCTGTATAACACCGTTGAAACAGATACTGTCTCATGAATTTTTATGCAAAAAGCTGAGCTGCAATCCACTGTACCAACAGCTAGCGTTCTTTGTGAAGATCAAGACTAGCTCAGAAAATACTGTAGGGAAGTCTACATTTCCAGTTACTGTGAGGCTGTGTTACAGTTCAAGTGACTCTGAGACATGTATCTCTGATGTTCTTTCTTCTTAATTCCCACAGTATAAATCAGATGCTGTTTATGCACAGTGCTTATCACCATTCCTGTATGTTAATAGAGGTTTTACTCTTTTGTGAGCACAATCACCTCCATAGTCCTTGGTTCTTGAGTCACTGGTGTCATAAATGTCCTCAGAACACACATGAATCAATTTTAATGGAAAATAAGCTGTGACACCTGTGTTCTTCAGCATGTTGAATTGTCTTGCAATAATGCCTTAGGCCTTGCTCTGGTAACGTGAACAAGTACGTGTATAACTTAAGACATGAGCATAAGCCCAGTGGCTATCAGGCTATGCAAGATTAGATGCAATAGAGGACATGGTAAACCATTCATCTGACTTGGAGATATCCCAGTGTTTCTGGTAAACATTTAGATATTAGGTGAGACAACAAGTTCTTATGTGTGCTTTTACTTCCTGTGTTGTGATCTGGGTTTGCTACAGAGTTTTCGGAAAGAAACATGATCACAGCTGGCTGTCACGAAAGGGAAGATGGGTGGCAAAACTCAAAAGTCCATTACTAAATTCCCACACTGAAAACTCAGGTGCTGCCAGTCAAAGGCAAAACCAGAGAGCAATGTCGGTGCTAGGAGGTTGTCTTTTGATTTTGTATTTCATCCATAGCAAAGGTGTTCTTTGCACTTCCTTCATTTTTTTCTTAATAGAAATTTCTGGGGTTCATGCATTTCAGATAAGCTTTAAAGGCCATTGGGAAGAGAGGAAGACTCCACCAAATCATATTCATGTCATAGAGCTTTCTGAAGCCCATGTTATGCTAATTCAATTTTTTGGAAAGTCTAGAGAAACTCATCACTATCTAAACTAGCCAACTAACCTCCTGAAGTGGGACATAAACTTCACCTTCTTTTGAAACAGGTAGGGCAGTCAGTATTCAGGTCAAGAGGCATGGATGGGTTTTACTCTTCACTTTGGTGAAGGAGGAAAGGAAAAAGCAGTGGAGTGGGGACAATCTGACTTTATCAGACACTCTTTTGCACCTGATTCTCCAACTGTTTTTTTAATGATTTCATAGGAATATCTTGTCTAAACCCCCTTGTTTTTGTGCAAAACTCTGCTCCTCTATTTACTCTGCTGTGTTAGTCCAGACTGCTGGTTAGAATATCTTGATTGCTGCCCTTTGTTGCTATACTCTGCTGGTTATCCTGCATTAGGTGAATCTGCCTGGGATCCTGAGATACTTCTGTGTGGGTGTTCTGTGGGTTGCGAAGAAGAATGAGTGCCATGACCAGTCTGGTGCAGTTGCAGTGATGGAGTTTTGGCTGGGGCATCCCTTGCGCCTCTATATCCTCACTTTTATGATGGCCTGCAGAAAGCCAACAGCTGCTGAAGTGGCTAGTCCAGGTGGTGAATAGTTTTTCTAAACCCTCCTCTGGGTTGAATTAGCAGCATGGACCCCAGAAAATTTCATTACAAGGACACAGCCTAGTGCAGTCCTTTTCCCGTCAACCTCACATGGCACGCACAGGCCTTAGAGCATGTCCCTCACATACAGAACCATTTTGTTTTGGTGTTCTTCTCTCCACAGTAACTTTTAGACCTTCTCCGCCTATTATCTGTTTGTTGGTGAGAGTGTCCTGTTGTGATTAGCAGAGGGAACTCAGAGCTGCTGAGCTATATTCTCTGCTCTTTTTTCAATGTGCTATGTGATCTTAGGGGTAGACATTTTCAGATAGATGCTGGGCACTCCAGTGTGTTTTTGAAGCCCTCCAACTGACTCCTGTAAAATTAGGTGCCCTAATGCACTTGAGAATATGTCTGGGTGCTGAATTTTTACCCTTAGCTTCAACATTCTTTTTGAGAGCTCTGATTTTTAATGTTAGTGACTTGATTTCCTCACTTAGCACAGAGCTTTGATGTGAAAACCCTTATCTCGTTCACAAGGACACAGAAAACTCTAAATGTTAGAATAAAAATGTTGTGCTTTTTAAATGTGAAGTTTGGTTTTAGTCACTGTTAACACTTTCACTTGGATCAAATTTAATGATACCTCATTCATAACTTAGCTCCAACAGCACCAGTAGATTCCGTTCCGACCAGCCATTTCTTCTCAATAGTTTCTGTAAGTAGGGTTTTGTCAAGCTACAAAGCATGCAACATTTCTTACAAAAATTAAAACAAGAATTTCTGTCTACATCTGACAAATCACACATGATACCAAAGCAAAATGATTTGCACTGTCTATTATCAGAAGTTATTCCCTCTTAATCTCTTCTCTTTTTTTTTCTTTTTTCTTCTTTTTTTTTTTTTTTTGTGTTCCATAGAAACATTTTTTTTGTGAATTCTGAACCACAGATTCTTTGAATGGGCTTGTAATGAGATGGCTCTTTTATATGAATTTGTGAACTTCACTGTCAATTCAGATCAATAAATCCTGAACCAATTAAGTTTTTTAATATATCTTACTGAAGAAGAAGAAAGTAGTATAGATTTGATTGCTTCCTCCAGCTTTTGAAATGTAAAGAACAAACACGGTATCAGAACAAAGATTTTTTTCTCTCCAGGTTAGGCTTGCGTGGTATGTATTTAGTCATTCTGGCTGATTCATAGCCAGTGGTTTGCATCTTCAAGAGCAAGTACAGGGTGTTCCTTCTGAGATACAATGATCAGTTCTGCAAACGCTGCTTAAATGATATCTTGCCATATTATGGCAGCTCCTGCCAGCACCTCTGTAAGTTAGGCATTGTATCAGCATTTCCATTATAAATATAACATTTACACTACTACCACCTTCCTTGATTTATATCGCGCTCCTGCACTATAACATAGAATCACATTTGCTTTGTTCACTGCAGCTATACAGTGTTGTATATAGGGCTGAGAGCTCGAGGGATTTTTCTTCAAGTGCTCCCAAATCTCTCTCCCACACTATAAAGCTTAGCATTGCCTTTTCAGCAAATATTGATGCTTTTTATTCTTTGCTTCAAGACATTATTCTGTTTATATGCTGTGTACCTGGACTAAGTTGCATTTACAATTTACTTGTGCACATACTGCAGGTGCTTTAAATCCTTCCATGTATTATCTACCTGGTCAGTTGGAAAGAACAGATATCTTTCTGCACCAAAGACCTTGTTCTGCATTCTCCATGTTCCTGGTTTTGCCACTGAGTCAGGACAGAGGTCTCAAAGAACATTTATGTTGAGAAGTGACAGAAAAGGGAAGCGAGTATGGGGAGGTAACTTTATTAAACTCATGCTTAATAAGCACCCACGGTATTCATGGTCCATTTACGTATCATTACAGATGGTTAATAAGTCGTTAATACATGATGTTACAAACCAAAATAACAAGATATTATAGACGGTATCATTATTCTATCAGCAAGTGGTGCTGGAAATTACGTTTATAAGCACACAGTTGGGCCCAGTAGTTTTCTGTGACAACTGACTTTCCAGACATCTTCTATTTAAAGTCATTAAAATGTCTAATTCATCACTTATAAGCTATTTAGAAATGGGCACTCTAATATGTTCAATGCACTCCCTATGGATTTACTGAAATATTTATCTGGTCTTTTTTAGCTTTTGCTTCATACGATTTTGTACCTCCAACATTTCTTTTGAAGAAGAGCATCTGTGAACTGCTTGTTTGCTCACACAGAGTGGTGAAAACACTATTGTTTACTATTTTTTGATTTGAGGTACAACATGTTTGGGAACAACTCTCTATTTTTAACCATAAGCTTTCAAAAAATTCACTATTTTGGAAAATTTTCAGTCAAAAAGCATATAATCCGGGACCCAGTCTGCCTAAATGGCCACCTTCTCTGTCTTGCAACACAGCATGGAAGATCTTGAACTTTGGGTCACATGTACTGCAGTGTGAGTATCACCTCTCTTTCTTCGAGGACATGATCAAGTTAGGCAGCCATGGCAGTCCTTCCAGGGTCTACGCTAATCAGGATTTGGTGCCACCACTTCCGGTGGCATATGGAGCAGGGAGGGCAAGGGCAGAGTGGGCATGGGGAATCAGACAGCCTGCTCAACCCTCCTGCTACCCACAGCAGGTCAGAGTGTGGGAGAAGCCTCATTTTGCAGGTACCTGGGTACCTCCTGGTCAGTGGATTAAAATCACAGATCTGAAGACTTTGGGCTATGAATCCAGTACCTTTTAAATAATCACTTAGACTAAGAGAAGGAAGAAAAGAATGAAAAAAAGAAAATTGAAGTCTTTTATAACAAAAATTACCCAGCAAGACCCCTACATTTTTTCACCTGCTAACGCACTAGCTACTTTCTTCCCACCTCACAAATTATATTTACAGTTTCCTTGTGGTTTTTGCCCTGAAGTCAATTTTCACTCCAGCAACTTTTCTTCTGTTCTGCGCCTTGGCTCCTTAGGTCATTAACCTCAAGCAAGGAACTTTGTCAAATACTTTGAAAAACGAAGTCCACTCTATTTCCCTTGTCTGTCCTGGTGGCAATACAGTGCAGTCAAAGAATTCCAGCAATTTTCTGAGGCATGACCTGCCTCTCCTGAAACATGCTGGTATCTTTGCAATCTTTCAGCAAGCTGTGCTGTACCAAATGTTCCTCCATTTGATCTTCTTAAATATTTACTCAACTGTTTCCAGTGACTCGCATTCAGCTAACTGGTCTCCAGTAACTTGACAAACTCAGCCAGCTTGATGGCTTGCTTGTTTGTTTTTAATAAAAATATCAAAGTAAACAGAAAAATATTTTATTCTCACAGCTTACAGTCTCTCCTAATGTAAGAAATCACTAATCATTCTGCAGCTCTGGAGTAACATGTTTGGTTGTGTGGTAGAACCAAGCTGATCTCTTAACATGTTTACAGAGAGAGGTAACTTCTTTAATAGCTGCTACCTATGTTGACTGTTATGTGCAGTGAAAATGCCATCTTACTAACAAATGCAATAGAATTGGTGTTACCTGTGGAAACATGGTGATTATTTTGAAATTATATTGTAATTGGCTTTATGAGCAATAAAATCCTTTAAAGAGTGGAAGGTTTGTAGGATGTGGAATGAATTTTGTCAAATTTAGCATAGTAAGTGGGTCTGTAATATTAATCCACTGGACCAAGTCTGAATGGACATGGGATGTGGAGGGAGGCAGGGAATACTGGGATTTCTTTGAAAATGACCGAAACATCAGATAACTTCCGCCTTTGCTGTGATGCCCAGGAATTATCCCCAAAATGAAAAACTGCATTCAGTGCAGACCTCCTTTCATCTCTCCTGCAGGTTCTGGCCCCTGCCTCACCAGCACAGAAGATCATTTTAAGTTATGAGTGGAGAAAATTTTTAGACAGTTCTGTTCCTCCTTATGTTCCCATCTCTTCAAATCTTGAAGCAGTGAAGGTGCTTCTTTTACTTGAGTATAGGAAAGCTTGAGTGTTTAGATCAGAAAATCCAAGCTTGCTCTCTGCTATCACTGAGAATGGCTGTATTATGGCTGAGCACTAGCCATAATGTCCTAGCTGGTCATTGATCTTTTCAGGCACATTCTTCTAACTGGGGCATCCTCATGGCACAATGAACAGAATAAAAATTTAGGAAGAAAATATACTAAGTCAATCAAAGGAAGCTCCTTTGCTTTCCAAGCTGGTTAGAGCAGGTTGCCTCTGCCCTATGAAGCTTCCTGAGAGGAGCAGGAGAGTGAAGGATGCAGCAGCAAAGTAATGTGGAAGAGAGGAAGTATGAGGACCTGAAAAATTCTGCAGGGTGGGGGAGCAGCACATGGTTGGTGTTTTTGTTGCTTTTTCTTGAACTGCAGAGAGTAACTGATGAGACAAGTAGTGAATTTCCCCCTCATGTTTGGCTTTCCAGCATTTTCTTTCCTCCTCCTCTTCACTCCCCTCATGCCATAGCACTTACTGGGTTCCAAACCAAACAGTATTTTTCTTCCAAAGACAAAATGATTGAGGTCCATCCCCTTTGCATCTGCACCAGGGACAACCTTCTCTTCCTACTCTGCTGCAATGGGTATAATTTTTCTCCTCAAAGCATTACTCTGCTGTTTGGTGGTGGCTTAATAAGTTTATCTGAAGCTTATTCTAATTCTCTCCTGAATAAGTAGCAGTTGTTCTTGTTTGTTTGGCTAAATTGGTTCTCCAAGAGTCACCCCAATAAAGCAGATGGCACAATTTGTACAAGGGTGTACAGATTAGGCAGAAAATAATTGGTGTTGATCAAAATGTTTTTACTGAAACTTTTTCTTTTGACAGACAACAGCATTTCAATCAGACTGATTTATTTTTTTTAAACATAAATTTCTCAGAAGCTGAAAAACATTTTTTCCTTCAGCTACTGGAAAGTTGAATTTTCAGTTTTCATGGGTTTTTGAAAGAAAATTTTAAAAGGAAATGATGATATGAGTAAAAAGAAATTTAGTTTTTTAATTGCTTCTAGGGAAACAAACTTCTCTTAAATAGCTTTTAATATGCTGCGGTTGTAAGTGATAATTTGAGATCTGATTTGTCAGTTTGTAAACAGTATAGAGATTCTCCATATACACACTGTTTATGCTTAGAATGCCTGTTTTAATATTGATTTTTTTGTTTGTTTGTTGAAGAATCTAACAGTGTCAATTCACTTTAGATAATATCTATATGGGCAGACTAGTATTGCTGATCCATTTTCTGATGTAAGGTTCTGCTAATGACTACGGAATAGACCGTTGCAAGAAAAACACTGCTGCTGGGAGCCTGAGTGAAGGGGCGAACTGAAGTAAATATTGTTTTGTGGACGTTATAAATACTCATTTCAGGTCTGCATTGGAGGGTATTGCTATTTTATCCAGAATTGGAATGCATTTTGGTCCCACTCCTTTATTTCAGTTATTAATGCTGAATCAATTTACATACCTAAACCCTGTCATTCCAGTGCTCAACACATATCCATAATAGCCCAACCTGTATTTTTAATAACCTAAATCACCTTACAATTTGGCCATCAGCCCTCCAGTCAAAGGCTTCAAATGACAAAGGATCTGAGACAACCCTCTGGTACTGGCCAGTGGTGGCCATATTTGTTGGATGCTAAACCTGGTGCAAATCTGTCCCTTCTTGTTATTGATGTGTCATACATTTGGTTTCAGCTGATTACTGGTAATCCCCAAACCTCCTCTCACTGATGCCTATTCTGTCTGTCACTGCCAATTAATGAGGATCCTCTGCACTGGCGTATTTTGTAATCTTTCTTTGTAGTTTGTTTGTTCTGGGGCTGATCAGTTTGTCCTGCACTGATCGGAACGTCCCCATTTTCTTCCTCTGTTATGTTATGATTATGACTCCTGTAAAGTTACAGCTGTGCATGGTGGGTTTTGCAGCAGAAGTAAAAAAAAAGATTCAGAGGTGATATTGCTGCTCTGTATATCACTCTGTCAAAAGTTATGGATGCATACCTTGCAGTGGAAATGGCACAGCGAGAGAACTACTTGCATCTGAAATGCATTGCCGTTTATTGTCTGCTGCCATCCTCTCTTTTCCATTTCTAGGTTCTGCACACCATTTCTTAAGAAGCTCCTATTCATGATTTCTTCAAGGTTTAATTTGGTTTTAGGCAAAGAGAGATTAAGATGCTTCCCACTCCTATAGACTCATTTTTGTTCCTGATCCGTGAAACTTGTGTTTGCTCTTCTCTAAGAATTCAGCAATTCCTTTGTTAATTACAATGCCTTTTAGTTGTGCCTGATGCTGCTCCTTATCTCTCCCTACATAAGTTGTCATTTTCACCTCCTGACATTGACAAAGTTTCTTGGAAATACCGGTAGAAATAGTTAGGAAAGAATGCAAAGTAAGCGGAAGGTTTCAGTTTGCCAGCCCTTTCCCGGCCCAGTGTGTGCGGACCTGGTGCACTTTGTTCTCCACAGTGTATTAGGGTGTCCATTATCAGCAATGGAAGCTTGTTAACACAGTAACAGGGAGACTATCCATTATTCCTCCTGCTCCTTTATAAAGAGCCCATTAAAATAGAGCCAAGCTCCTTTCCCTACAGCTTGAAATTTGAACAAATTTAATTTCTATTTATTAGGGAAACTCGTGCTGCTCAGGGAAAAAAGCCAGATTGACAGCTGCGGAATATAAAGTCCTTTATTCATCAATAGTGCAGGTAAAGGAAGTGGCTATTTCTCTTGCCTTGCCATTTTTTGCTCATCCCTGACCTAGAGGTATCACCTCAAGCTTGGAGTTCATTCTCCATGTCTTTCTAATCATTGGGCTCTCTGCTGAGGTAGGTGCCAATTAGCACATGTTATTTTTGTGATGTGGACAGCTGACCATTAAAGGAGGATGGAAACCAGGAAATTTACTTTGTGCAATGACAGTTCATCATCATAGTGAAGATGGGCTGATTTCGTATTGCTACCCTGAAACAGTTGGTCTGGGGTTGGTTTGTGTTGCATTACCAAGTCATTTCAGGCATCTCAGACCCACCAGTTGTGCTAGTTTTCACACAGAAAAAGGTTGTGTGTAGTCTACTGTGAACCAGCCACCACAAGCCTGAGCTTTGCCTCTGGCCACTTTCTGCCTGGGGGTCTGTGTCATTCCAGTCTAGCCAGGCAGTGACCCGTTACTGTTTGTCTGACCTTCCCAGTGGCTAGGGTCTTCTAGAAAGAAAGGTAAGAAGCCCCAGAATACCCAGGAGTGGAGAACCAACTGAAAACTTTATTTTAGGTTCATGAGAGAGCTCTCCTTACAAAATTATCCCGGTGTTTCATGCTGGAGGGTGTGGGGGTGGTGTTGTTTATTTGCAATCAGGCTGAGATCTGCTAACTGGAAGACTAGATGTTGCTGTTCACTAGAAATCCAACTGGAAGGGAAGACTCTTGGGGATCTTGAGCAGGGGCGGGACTTGAGCAGAGGCTGGACTGCTGTCCAGGCAGAAGTGAATGACCTTGAGGTGATCAGCTTTGGACATACCCATTGTTTTTAAGGTTGGGCTGAAGAGTCTACTATGATTACAGATGGGTCCTACATTGCTTGTTTGCATAGCAAGGGGCCAAGAAATTCAAGCAGGCTTTGAAATGTGCTTCTAAACCTGAAAAGGAGGGGGTGGAGGATGCTGGCACTCTTCGGCAGTGTTACTGACATCCACACACAGTTGCTCAGTCAAAGGAATTTGCAACCAAAGGGTCCTCATTGAGCGTGGCGGGCAGTGGAAACCCCACCTTGTTTGAAAACTTGAAAACATCCCAGGCTATAAATCTCATTCATTTGCATTTCTTTTCAGAGGATGAGGTGGAGCGTGGAGGATAGCAGTACTGATGAGGATTAAAATAGCAAATGGGATGAGCCTGTGGCATACGTAGGTCCGTGTCAAAGTGCTCTGCTTCTGATACATGTACCAACTGAGACAAGGAGGCTGCATGAGGCATGGTTCAGTTCATACTGGGTTCTGTAATTGTTTTCACAAAGATGAGAGAAGTTGGATTGCCATCTAAAATATGAAGATTTTCTCTCCCCTCCCCTCCCCTCCCNCTATTTTCTGAGTTTTTCTTTTTTTGTTTATTTAGGGGGTTATTTGTTGTTGGTTTTATTTTGTTAAGGTAAAAAAAGTCTTGAATTTGGAAATTTCCCAACCTCTTATCTATTCTTATCAGTCACATCCTATTACATGACAATGGTGATGTAAAGTGGACTGATGGAACTGGGTGGGACATGTCACAATGTGGAGCATGACGTGTCAATCTGACAAGCATAGGAGACATTGTTTCCTATAACCTGATTTATTTAGTTTTTAAAAACTGCTTTTCAGAAAAACAAAAATGTCAGGCCAACCTAGCATTAAAGGAGAGAACTAAAATGGAGGCAGTTGTTTGCCTGCATGGAGACCAAGCAGAAAAATGTCCTTGAGAACAAGATGCAGTGTTCTCCTGCATTAAGAGGGCAAGAGATACTTGGTCTGAATGACTGGGGAGACAAACAGATGCAGTGGAGCTGGGAACAGGGCTGGGAATGATGTATACATGCATCTAGATGCATACAGCTAGGAAGAAAACCGGTGTCAGTGACACAGTATAATCTCTTCTGCAGATTACAAATTACTCCACATAGGTTGCGGAGATATCTGTGCTGGCTGTTTTATGTTGCAATGCTTGATTTGTGGTACTAGTCTTAATCAAGGGTGCACCTAGCAAATTGGAGCTGGTACTGTCAGCACTGAGGCTGTTATCCCCCCTTGGCTGTAAGGTCTCCATGCAGATGTGCCGTTCCATGTGCTGTCATCACTCACAGCATGCCCGGTAGTTCCATCAGTGAGCACTCCTCTTGCTCCCCCAGCCCTCCCCCAGAACTGAACACAGATACCTCCCACCCTGCTGCTGTCTCTGATGTAAAAATGACTTGTCTGATGACAAAATCCAAATCAGACAAGGTCTTCCTGAGTCAGGGGAGAGACTGCCATCCAGGTTGCCAACAAAATGTACTCCAGTCTTTGAAAGAACCTTCAGACTATAGCTACAGCCAACGCAGAAATCTGGTAGGACTCCAAGATATGTGTATGCTACACAGCAAGAGCCTGACAGAGTCACCTTTATGTGTGTTGCAAGGTACCAGGGAGGCAAGGTTCTCAGAATATTAAGAGCAAGTCATATAGAGTACTGTCTGCCTGTCTTCTGTGCTTCGCTTAAGCTTGATATGCAGCTTCTCCAACAGCAGCCTTAAGATAGAGGTGCAGATTTCATCCAAAGCAAGGACTTTGGAAACTGCTTATTTATGATCTGAATCCTGTTTTCTATTCGTGTTCTGTTTTTCTGCTGAAATATCTTACCATGGCAAGATTTTTCTTTTTGGCAGCCACTAAAATCATTCAGTTATGAACTATCCAGATTTTATCAGACAATTAGCAAATCAGCTCAATGTTTGTGTGTGTGCATGTGTGTGTCTGTTTGTGTGTGTGTGTGTGGTAATTGATGTTCATGATATATGGCTGGCTGGCTGGAATATCTCACTACCCACACAAAGTGATTGCTGATAAGAAGGCCTTTTCCAGCTCAGTATTAGTATGCTTCAACTGAAATTGGCT
This sequence comes from Chionis minor, assembly GCA_013398295.1. Lineage (NCBI taxonomy): Eukaryota > Metazoa > Chordata > Aves > Charadriiformes > Chionidae > Chionis > Chionis minor. Next base: position 190,043 of record VZSF01005380.1, read on the forward strand.
TTGCTGACACATCTTTGCTTCTGATTGTGTGCTTCTGATGCAAAATGTAATGTTGTGCCTAATTTCAAGCATAATAGTTCTGTTATAATCTCCTGAGGAGGTATTAAGTGACGTTTATTTGTGCTGTCTTGGCTGATCATGCAAGTTGTTAGCATGACAGCAGTAGCAAGACCTGGGTACAGAACAAACAAAGAAATGGCTTGCCAAAGCCAATAATGTGGGCTCCAATTGTAGTGGTAATATATGAGGTACACAAGGTGTCTTTTTAGGAATGCTGGGTTCCTGGCCTCTGCAGGTTGAATATTCCCCTCAGTCTCACATCAGCTGAATTCATGTTTTTGCCACTCAGCAGCTCCAGGAAGACAATAACTGTCAGTTACCAGCAACCTGCACTGCATTTATAGTAACGAATAGGACACTGGTTTGGAGAGAAGATGATATTCATATAACTACATGGTAAATGACCACATATTGTTGCAATAGTTGTCCTCCTTTTATACATATCTGTACACCTGGGTGTATGAAACAGGTGAGTGTGTGTTAAGCATGCACCATTCAGAACTGGATCTAGGCTTTAATAAAGGCACTGTAGTGAAGTAATTTCTTCACCTGCCTTGATGAAGAATGCGACATAGATGCGGAATCCCTGCAAAGAAGTGCATTATGAGATTTCTTTCTTGCTGGTTCAGCCCTATTAATCTGTTCAGCATGAGCTCGAGTATTTTAATAACAGGCATGGAATATTATGCCTACTCTAAAATGGCTTGTTTTTAAGCACTACTTCAGTTGCGTTTGTGTTAACCTAGTTGGGGGAAAAAACAGGTTTTAAGCTTATCCTCCTTTTCTTTCCCTAATCGCAGCTACAGGGCAAAACATACCGAATGTCTAATAAGAGAAATAGCATTATCATATGCTAATTTACAGTAGTATTAACAATAGCACAAGGAACAAGCCTCTGACTGTATGTACATGTTGAAATCCATGCTTGTGAATAGAACCATGGTATGGGTGGTTGTGCTTTTGGGGACAGAATTCGTCTTCCTGAGGCCACCGCAGCTCACAAATTGGTGCTGATATAAGACTTCTCCTTCAGGAGCAGATTTATTTTACCTGTATTTGTTTCCTGCTGAATATGACTGCAGGCAAAGGTAATCAGTTCTCAACCAAAGACTATTGGCTCTCTTTGCTCAAGTCCAATGTCTCCTTCTCTTAGAGGAATAGACACTGACAGCTTCCAAAAGAGTATCTGTCTATTTTGCTCCCTCTGGAAAGCTGAAAGCTATATTAGAGAAGTCCAAGGGTGAGAGAAACTGCAAATGGAGAAGAGAAAGAACATCTGAGATTCTTCACTAAATAATCAGAGGACTGAATGATTTCAGACAAACACAGGAGTTATATAATACATTCCTACTCCATGAGTAATCATATGCAAAGATTGACATGTTTGTGAGTGTTCCCAAAACTGATCCTGGGCTTACTGTGGCCATTCCCGCATGCAAAAAGCATCAGTTAAAGGCAAAAAAATAAATAATAATAATAATAAAAAAATCCACCAAACCCAAAACCCCACCAAACCAAAAACCAAAGGAGGAATAAAAACAAAAAAAGGGAAAGAAGTGTGATTGTGCTCCTAGGACAACATCGTGAATCTTTCCCTGGTGGACCCTTGCCATTACCGTGGCAAAATGCCTGGAAACTGCCATTCTTTTCCACAAAAAATGTTTTGAAGGAAGAACAAAAGAAGTTTGAGGTTTTGGCAGATCATTGGACATTGCTGCGTTCAGATCCTCAGCTGGTGTAAATCAAGATAACTGCAGTATTGCTACAGTAGTTAAAAACTGACAGACTCTCCCATCCATCATGACTGGCTGCTATGGAGAATATTTCTTTACAGCTTAGATGGAGATGCTGAAGGAACTACTTCTGCTGCATGGTGCTTGTGTTCTTGTTAAGAAAACACTACATATTCTTAATTGCTTAAACTCCCTTGTATATAACACGGTGGTACCTCCTGTCAGATAGGCATTTGCTGTGTATGACACATTGCTTTATTTCCTTGGTTCAGTAGTTGGATAACATGTTAATCTGCTATGAAGATGCATAATAAGATCAATGGAGACCAGGATGTATGTTTTAAATTTAAAAGGTCCTTTCTTTGCCTAATCCACATTTCTGTATTATATCACAGCATGTGTGGCAAAAGAGTAGCCCCACTAGACCAAGATACTTAACCAGTAAATGATAGTCTGTAAAACTGAAATGCTTTATGTTTAAAAGTGAGATGATGTTTTTGTAACTAATAGTGATCAACAGGTAAGCACCCTGAAACCTTCATATATGTAAAAACTGTATAGTCATTTAAGTACAAGGGCCTGCAAATCCAGTTTTACAGTTGGGTAGAAATTAAAAATGTAAACCCTCCTTGACATATGAACTCAGGTGCACTGCATCTGGCTACTGCCCAGCAGTGAGAATTTTTTTAGCTCTTTTACATAGAAAGAAATGTCCTAGGGAAATTAAACTCATCTGAGCTATATCAGGAATTATGTGTGCCCACAACATGACTTAGATAAGCCTAGAAAATTTCATTATTGGTTCACGCCCCTCATTATTTAATGGCTAAATCTGGATTTGTAATGCTGTTGAGGTTTAAGCACAAAGTCACTGAAGCAGGGAAGGCAGGTATGTATCTCCACATGCCTGTGTGGTAGGTGGTAACTGAGTGAATCAGTGGCAGTGTTTTACATTCAGGTGATCACAAGGGAGACACAGGAGTGAGGAGTCAGTCTCAGAGATCCCACATTCCTTTACATTCAATATTCACCCAGCTCTGTCCACCCTTTGCAATACAAGTGGTTCTTCCTAGGTTTTCAACAGCATGGAATGTTTATCCTTGAAGACATTCTGGAAGTCAGATTTTCATTTATATTGAAACATGTAATTCCTGATCTGTAGCCCAAATGTTGCATCATGTTTATCTGTGCATTCACTTGTTTATTTTCTGTTGGTAAAGGGTATTTTTTCAGGATCACCTAACAGCTGATTTGATTAGCTGTGTTATCTTCTGGAGTGCCCTACTGCTTTGCCCACAGACCAAGGAAATACGTGATTACCAGGGTCAGGAACAAAGGCAGGGAATAAAGTACCGTTAAGACTGGGAGAATCAAATGAAGGTAAGAAATAACAGCCCTCTGAACTTTGACATTTCCCCAGGAGTGTCCCGGATGGCAACATGCTGACAAAGGAGACAAGGTGGTTCCCTCAGAGAAACCAACAGCTAAGCCAGGAGTGTGATCTCCTCCCTGGTGAAGTCACAGGTCAGGCTTCAGCTAATGCTGTGGCCATGCAGTGGTGTCTGTGACTGGTCCTGCAATTACCAAAAGGTGATTCCTGTGATGACCATCATTGTGAGGAACATTGTATGGGCTACTCTAAACCATTTGTGCTGACAGAAGATGGCAAGGTTGGGAGAAGTGTCTCCTATATTGTGGTTTTAATGCATTTGGAATTTAATGAAATTACTCTGTTGCTTACTCTCCCTTAAATGTAGCATTCTTTTTGTATTCCTGTGTTTGTTCTCAGAAACACTGTGCAACAGCAAGTAGACAGAACACGGGGACTATTTACGGTGAGATCTGAATTCTTGTTATGACTCTGTTTGCTGCTATGTTACCTGAGGCATATCACATCATCTCTTTCTGCCTTGATTTCCTTTTTGTAAAGGAATAGCTACCTTTTTCTGCAATATGTTATGGCCGCTTCAGGTGGAAATGGCAATAATGGAGAATTTCTCTTAAATTGAGAGAGTCCTCTGCTCCCAGTTGACTGTGGACCTCAGAAGAAGATGGAGAAAATTCAATGAATTGCAGCTTTCTGATCATAGTGTTTAGGAAACTGTGAGGATCCACTGTGGAAAACATGGTGCCTGGAAGTAGCACAATACCAATGAAGTTAAAATCTTCCCAAGCATAAGGCTGGGAGAAATGTTGCAGAATATGCACCTGATCAAGCTCTTCTGTGATTTGTATCACTGAATGTGAAAAAAAGTAATGGATTTGCACAATGTTTTGGATAGCTGTCTCTTTGCCACACCTCTGTTGGAGTTTCCTTTGGCTCTGAGTCTGTCCTTCACAAACCCAGAGCCTGGCTGTGAGTCAGACCTCCTACCTTACCGAATCCACTCATGACCTTCTAATGAGGTCATTGTTTCTAAGGTTCTGCCAACTTGGGTCTTGCACTCATGTTTCTTCCATGTTTTCTACAACTTTCTCTCATCGGTGTTTTTCATCCGGCCCAAGGAGAAAGAAGTTCCAATACAATTTACAACTGTAGTCTTTATGTTGTAACTGCCTTGACTTGAAATCTTCCTTTTCTTAGGCCTGGCCTGGTGTGTAACAACAGCACCAAGCCTTTCCAGCTAGCTAGCCTTGCGTAGCTTGGTCTGTGTGTCTACAGTTGGTGTGGGCCACAATCCCTCCTCTTCCCATGCATTGAGGTCTTCTGCTTGTGCATGCTAATTTTGATGTGCCTGCTACATTCAGTGCACGATAGCTTTGGTGCACCATCCATACGTGCGTGCTGCATTTGGTCATGCTGCTTCTGAGCTACACCTTTGGTCCTTCTCTAAGGCTTCTTGTGATTGTGCTAAACAGTACCTGTCCAGATCCAGCTTGCTTTCCAGACAGAGTGTTTGGGAATGGATGTCACTGATAAAAGAGTGTGTCTGGTCTAAGTTCACTCCTGAGGGCACCTATAGAAGGAATTAAGCTTAGGGTATAGGCAGGCTGAATTATCTTCACAAGGTATCTGCAGGCGAGGTCCTCTGGTGTCTCCAAAATGCTAGGGATTTCTGAGAGTCTGCTTGTTTTGTGAGACTCCTGGTTAATATGAAGTGCTTGCGACCTTCACTGTGGATTGACTGCACTGCTGTCTATGCTAGTGCCTTCCAGCATCAGTCCATCTGCTGTTGATGTCAGGAATGATTTCTTCAATACCTTTCTCAGGCCAGGGTCTCAAGCTATAGCCTCATCTTGGGGATTTTCCCATGCCTTGTATTCTGTACCTGTTATAAGCCATTCCTTGATCTTCCAAGGAGAGAGCTGTAATGAACTGTGAGAACTGAGGAGATGAGCTGTGGAGTGGAACAAGTGTGCTAGAGGGTTTGCTAGTGTTTCTTGCAGGTTAATGCAATCACTAAGGATAAAAACTCCCCAACAGAAAGATAATGCAGCTTCCCTTTCTTTAGCTACACATTAAGAGTGCTTCTTACCATACATAATAGATACTGGAGAAATATTGGAGATGAGTCAGCTCAAGCTTACATTAATGGCTGCAGAGAATAATAATAGGTTACCGTTTCAATCAAAAGGTCTTGAAAATGTAATAGAGCAGATAACATTTCAAGAAGACAGTTATGTTCGTCTCTGTCCTTAAAACCTTTTGATTCTGCCTTTCTTTACATAGACTTATATGAAACTTCTGAGCACATTTTATTTTTTTCTCTCTGCTTAAATAATTTGAGAAGAGGAAGTACATTGTAGTGAAAGTTACAGTGGGGTTTGAGGGATCTGGCATCGTTTTCAGATCTACTATATTCTTAATTCCCAATGTTTGGATCTGTCATACAGCTATGTTTTCCTACCAAAGACAGTGGTGGGTGGTGATAGGTACGCTACCTTTCCTTCCAGAAGAGTGTAATCATTTCAGATGGATACCAGTTGGCTGATTTGCTAAGTACAAGGAGCTGTTAGCATATTTGCTTCAAGTGAGCACACATTAACATGGCCACATTGCTCTACATTTATGAGACTGTTCGTTCAAAGCTATCTGTGCGTGTAATATACTGCTATGTGCTTACACCCTTCCTGTCTGAAAGCATCTCCTCTCCATCCAGATATAATAGTGGTGGCACGACTGTTTTCACAGTCATGTTTTCCCCAACCTCTGTCTCTTTTACTCATTTTCACTAGAAGCTTTTTTTGCAGTGACTGTCTCATCCCCTGTCTTTTTTCAGTCCATCTCTCAAAAATGTCTTTCATGAGGGGTGCAGGATGAACAAAGGATGGTTGTGACTTAAAATAAAAAAGCATATCTATATTTATCTGCCAGCTGATGCAGCTATCATTTCGAAAGCTGATTGTGAGGAGAAAAAAGGTCCATCATACAAAGCCAACAGGCAATGGATACCCAAGAGATGACACCCACTTTTGAAATTAACTACTTTGCATGGTAAGGACTTGAATTAGTAAACAAACAGCATGCCTGCCTAACGTGCACTGGGTTCCTATGCATAGTATGATTAGACCATGGTACTCTGCTGTTGGAAAGGGAGATGGTTTTTTTGATCTGTACTGGCTGGAAGGAGATCTATGGCCACATGTGACTATGGCAGACAAGCCATTTCCATCTCCCACAAATAGATCAGAGAAGCCAGAATGCTCTTTCGCCTTCACAAATCTGTAACGGGGACGTATGTTTTCTTTCCAAGACTGAATTGACACAGCTTTGCTGTGACTGAATTCTAAAGAGTATGAGCAATTCTCCTCTCCCAATCTCTTTTTGTGACTCTTAGATAGTGGGAAGGACTACCATCATTTACCTATGCAACCAATCTCTATCTTATTGTTACCCCATAAAACATACCCTTAGAAAGGATGAACAGTTGTCAGTTTGTTACCTGCACTGTCACTTTGCAAACTCTAAATAATAGTAAGATTATGGCATGCTATAAAAGTACCTTCAGATAAACCTGTCTGAGTGCAGGGCTGATATTTGCTTTTGGATTAGATTTCAGTATGATCTCTTTTTTCTTTTATTTTTATTTTCTGTAAGGTAGCTCTTCTAATTGTCTTAGAAACCCAAAGATTGTCGTTGAGAGTGAACCTGCAGAACACATTGTTAAGCCAGGAAAGCAAGACCGAAGTAAGTTCATTTTCAGCTGATTTGTTTGTACTGATAGCTGAGTTACTCAGCTTTTCATGTAGTTCTCACATGCAAGTACTAATCTGGCTCTCTGGCTTTTGAGATTTTAAAGGATCCTAGCACAAGTCTGAACAAAGTACATGCGGTGGTGTCTAGACAGAGAGCTTAATTTGCACTCAGACTGCAAAAAGCAGCGTAATGGTCTTTGCTTTTACATTTGAAAGGTTGAACTTGCTGAAATCTTGAGTTCTAGAGCTTGAGGTCTGGCCTTCTGGGAATATCATGCTGTGCTTATTAAAACAGAAAAAAAAGGGTGCTTGGGGTACCCTAATCATGATAAGCTGATTGAAAGTCAGACCCTGGAAGGTAAACAGGTGCTCTTGCCTCTCTTTTCTACCTTCTCCAATTTCATTTTCAGAGCTGTCCCAGAAGGAGCTGATGATTTCTTGTTATGCCTGTGCCTGGTTTTATGTCTGTTCATGACTGGCTTCTTTCTCATCTGTTCTTTACAAAGTGGAACTGAAAGAAGCAAAGACTATTCTCCTTTGGACAGACTGTCCTCCTCCAGGTCAGATTCAAAGGCTCCTCTGGCCGCAGAGATGCTTGGTTTTTGTTCTCCTTAGTCAGGCAAGTTAATCTCCAGGGTGTAGCAAGGAAGGGTGAGCTTGGTGAGCTTTTCTCATCAAGAAAGATGAGAGGAAAAGAAATTTCTTAAAATGTCTTCCAGAGGCACGGCATATTCTCTCATGCCTCTGACTGCATTACAAGCTCTTTTGGGGAGCCCTGTGCTTAGTCCAATGGTAAAATATTCTCCAATTCTTATTCTCAGGTGCCACTGACAGAGTCCTGTGTATTTGCTAAATGCTGCGAGGTCTGTCAAGGAAGCAGTGTTGCTTTTGTAGTTGAAAAGTAAAAGGATGCACCTATTTAGTGAACTTAGTCTCGGAGCTCAGTGTTGGAATTAACACTGGTAACTGGAATGGACTTTCACCTTTCTTGCCCAAAGCTTGCAATTACCTCCACAAAATTATGGTGAGAGCCAGTATCCATGGGCAAGAACAATTGTAGATGCCTTGTCAGTTTAGACACTGGTTGCCCAGGTACTGCAGTCAGTGATTACCTCAGCTACCTTGATTTGTTTTGCTAAGCCTGTCCACAAGGGGCTAACGTGCAAAACCCCCAAGCTGTTTCATGTTGTCTGACAAACAGCCATACCGGAGTTGTGGTTTTCATTACTTACTAACCTGGAATCGCTGTGAATTGACCACATAGAGGCATAAGGCTTTGTATCATGTTGTCAATCCCTTGGGCTGTGGAGCGCCCCTGAATATATTTTAGTGTTCAGAACAAAGCACTTCACAGAAATCCATTGCTAATCCTCTACCACCACCTCCATCACATCATTAGCTGAAAAGTCAGGCTCTTATCAAATTGAGAGAAAAACAAATAAGAAACATGAGGGCACAGAATGTGGGTGAACCTGAAGGGTTGCTCAATAATTCTTGTCTCAGCTGAAGAATAGGAACAGTTCTTTGGAAAAGAAAACACATCCCATTTGACTATTTGACTACCTTGTCCTAGGGGCCTCGGCTGAAGTTCTGACATCATTGTCAGCACTTTTCTAATTTCAGGCTCACTGAGTTTCCTGCTGTGGAAGAAAAACTGACTAAAAACCCCCAAACTGCTACAGCTTAAAAGCACGCTGTTAGCAAAAGCCAGCAGTGGAGACCTTGGTTGATGAGTCATTTCTCACAAATAAGTGCCACGCTAATCAATGAGAAATACTATAAGGGGCATTCAGAGGCAGGAAAAAACAGTATCAAAGCCATGGCGATGTTAAGGGCAGGGAAAATGGGGGAGGCTGTGTGCACGTGTGTGCTTTGTGTGGGTACTTGTGTGTGTGATCAGAAAAAAGGTGGAAGTTGGAGAGAGGGAAAGTTAATTGGAGCACGCTGTTCTGGACATAAGGACAGGTCTCCAAAATCTCTGTGACTTGCAGCCTTGTTTGTGATAATACCTTATCTAAGGGTTTCATAATGAGGAAGTCTCTGACATTTTCATCACATATTTATGACCTGCTGTAGAGATTAACGTTTCATAGGCATTTGGAAATCCAGTCTAACTAACACAACTGACTTTGTTATCCTTAGTATGAATTCTGTCATTATATATCTGTTAAGTATGTATTGGTAATTTATTGATATTGCTATTCAAATTAAATTCTTGAGTAATTAGTCACCAGTGGATATGCTTTCCCAAGTTGCAGCAATATGTCTCAAAAGCTTTTCAGGCTTCTTCCAAGCCTCTCTTGTTGGCATTTTTCCAAGATGTTTCTTAAGAACAAGCACTGAAGCTGATATTTAGAACATATGGTGATGATGTGTTTGTATGTTCATTAAATCAAGATACCAATGAAAGAAAAATGTAAGGCTTTCTATCCTTTTAAATGAAATTGTCAACCTAGATATCTATTGCCTTTGCTGAAATCCAGCCTGAAATGACTTGTAAGCAGTGCTCTGTTATGATGACAAATTAATTCACATCAGACTTTGATCACTGCTTGAAAAGTTTTCAGACATCAATTTCCAGCAGTTGCATTTAGAAAATGAGAATTCAGTTTGGAGCCTCAGATTCAAAACAACAAAAGCAGAAGTGTCTTCATGTAGTTGGTATGCAAACCTCTAGAAAAATGGAGGGAATTCAGCAGAAGCTTCTTCCATATGTAATATAAAGAATTTCAGCAACACTGGCTGATATGTACAAAAAATATTCTACATATGGCTCACTTTACACAAAGCCCCTCGTGTTACTGTTGCTCATGTGTACAAATGCATGCACTCACACAGAATACATCTGTCTGTCTGTCTTTTCCCATTGGTCTGTCTTCTTGCCACGTAACATATCAAAAGGAAATGAAAAAGGGAGGGGGAGGGAATCAGGCTTAAAATAGAATAGATTTATATTAGCCAGCCTAATAGTGAAGGTGCACTTTGGAAATATAGTTCTGTATATCTAATGTTTACCACTTGACTACTCATGCCTCAGGCTCAAAATGCATAATAATGCAAATTAAAACACAGCAAACGGAAAAGCTAGAATCTCAAAGATAACCATACCTAATGCAAAGTATGACAGAACATCTGCTCTTTAATTAATCTTACGTAAAGACTGAAGCTGTGCATTAAGATGCAGAGTGTTTATGACAACTGTTTTTTGTAGTTAATATGCTCCTGGCCTCCCTCATGTAATTGTTTCTGCTTTGTAACACACATAAAGCTCTGATAAACAACAACAACAACCACCTAGAAATAAAAATGTTGGGAAGGGAATGGTTCAGAAACACAAAGTCAAAATGTTTCCAGGGAAGCATAGGTGTAGCATTTAAGTATGTGGAAGTGGATTTTGATGATGATGATAAGAATCTAACATCTGGTTTTGAGAGTACACTGATGACAGCTGAAATCCTGTGATTAAGATTAAAAGTAAGAAAAATCAAGAAAGCCCCTTCCACTTTAATGGGTCCTCAATTTTTAGGTGGTCAATTTGAGATGTATTTTAGGAGTCAGATTTTCAGAAAGCATTCAGGTGTCTTTTCCACTGCCTTTCAGAAAAGAAGGGCTACTTGCCAGTTTTTTGACTTGGCTACACCAAACCACTACTGATTTCTGAAGCTCTTTACCATTTATTCAGTTTCCCTTTCATCATGAATGCATGCAGGTGTTTGTGTGGATACACTTGCTTCAAAGAGCAAAAAGTATAACTGGAACCTGTGCATTCATCTTGATGAAATGGTTTCCTTGTTCCAAGCCTGATATATTTTATTTTATTGAAAAAGTAATTGTCCAGTTATCAACATGGATATGGTTGTACTGTAATGGACACACTGGGTGGAGATTATTATGAAGACAACCCGACAAACTAATTTGCTGTAATCAAGATAACTGTAAAAACAGTTTAGGTAACTGTTAAAACCCCTATTTGTCTTCTGTCTAGGGTGAGCAAGGTATGAAACTGCTCTTGGCCTCAGTACAAAGGTGAGTAAGATAGCAGGCACAGCAAAACATGAGAAGAATTATCAGTACATCCTCATTCTCCTTGGCTACAGCGCAAAGCATCATCACCATCAGGGGCTTCATCAGGAACTCATGGAAGTCAACAGGTTGATTGTTATTGTGACTTAGACCTCTGAGGAGAAGAAAACTTCGTTTGTCTTTATTCCCTTCCACAGAGTGGTGCAGGCTTGGACAGAATCTGATACTCAAGTGGCAGATACTTCCTGTGCATCCATCTGGAGGAAAGATGTTCTCTTCTAGATTTGTGAATCCAAATCTCATCCTGCTTAAACTTAGTCAAAGTCTGAATGAGAACTCAACTTCAGGTTATTAGCAGATGTCTAGTTGCAAGACATACACCAGTTGTATAATCTGTGAAGAAAAAGAGAGGAAAAGAGGTGATAGATATGTAGAAATATCAGATAAATGAATAGGAAACTTTAAATTGCTTTTTCTATATTAAGCTAGTTTTTACCACCTATTTTGTGGCTTCGTTGTGTTTTCTTAAAATAATGTTTGGGACGTTCATATGGATCCTAAAGAAAAACAGCTATGTAAGGCATCTTGAAAACTTGACTTGGTATAAGTGGTTGGAGTCCTGAATGAAAATGGTAGGGTTCACTTTAAGTTGAATGAAAATAGGTTATCTGCAGAAAATACAAAGCTGGCATGGGGGCTACATCTGTAAAGAATAATTTTTATTTGCCTAATTACGTATAAGGGAAGAAGACAGATAAACTGAAAGAAAAATGCCATTGCAGTAACATTCACTCTTGCAAAAGGTTTGCAAACACCATAAAATAGCTGCGTTTCTGAAACGATGGTTTACTCAAAGTATGTCAAATATATATGTGTGCGTATATACATACGTGTGTCAAAGGTAGTCTTGTTGCTATGGGAATCGTTGGCAATTATTTGCCCCTTACGTGTTGTATTATAATTAGCGATTCCTATTTCATCATGGGATGATGCAATATAAATGCAGGCTTTCTGCTCATCCACTTTTTCCCGTTTGTAGCTTTATTCCTTCAGCTGAGTCTGTGCAGCAGATGCCTGAGTGTTCACTGTAATGAGGGACTGGAGAAGGACCTAAGCTTTACCCACATTTGAATTGCTCTGGACTGCTCATCACTCCTTTAATTTATACCCTTAGAGAGATGGCAACAGGGTGTATGTCTCCTGTGGAAGTGATTTGAAAGCTTGCCAAGAAAGGGCCTCAGTCCTTTCCTCCTTATAGTCCTGGCACGTAAAACCACAGAAGAAAACAAAAAGCGTTTGTGAGGAGTCATCCAGGAAGAAAGATTAACAATATACACCAAAAGAGGAGAGAGAAAAGACCCCTTCCTCATTGTAAGTGGGTCTGTGCTTATTCTAACAGAACTTTTACAGACCCTGAATGTCCTCTAATCTGAACGTAATGCTCGTTGCTGTTTCTGCTGCTCCTTTGTTCGGCATCCTGCTTGTTCTGCTTGTGCTTGGGTGAGGGGAGGGGGAAGCGCAGTCACTGGCCAGCTTTACCTTTGTGTGAGGAACAAATGTTGTTGTCATCCTCAAGGTTGTGGAGCATGTCTGCTCCGCAAAACAAAGAGGTAGGCAGGGCCTTGTCTGTCCACCTTGTTCTCAGAGCACCCTGGACTTGTCGTGAAAAACCAGGAAGGTTTCTAATTTTTTCTTTTCCTGAAACACATCCAAGACCATGAGTAGAGGAGGGAGATGCTTCCCCCGCTTCCTATAATCCCCCCCCACACCCCCTCCCTGCTCCCCCCAGCCATCTTTTCTGGTTCAGAAAATTGTGTGGCTTTAACCTTGCTTGTCTAATAACGTGTGACCTTGATGTTATGTGGGTTGGAAGGATTTCAGAGTTGGTTTTATCAGGATTAGCTTTTTATCTGCACAGAAGTATCCAAAGAAGTAAGTCATCTCATCTTCTTTCACCTTAGACTCCCAGCTTTCTCCTCGAGTTCTTAGAACAATGAGGAGAAAATAGACTGAATTATTGTGTTGGGTATGGTGATTACACTGCAGGGCAAGAAAGATGAAGCCATCCCTCAGTGCTGGGCTCAGGCTCAGTGCGGTAGGTTGCATTCAGCTGCATCGTGCAGGAGTTCAGAGCTCTCCTCGTCTGACACCGTGTACTTCCTTTCATGTGCTCTCTGCACAGGCATCCCTGCAGCCTGCGCTTGGAGAAGAGCGGAGGAGGAGGGTTGTGGAAACCAAGTATAGAGGATTTATACCTCTTCATGTCTTCTCGGCTGATTACAACACAAACTGACTCTGAAAGATTGGCTCAGAAAATGAATACCCAGGACATTGCTCTCTGTTACTTTGCTGTGAAATTACTTTTCTGAATGGAAATATTGAATTCCTTTGAAAGTAAGTGCATAACATCTCTGGAAATGAAAATCCTGTGGAAATCACAAAGGAAAGAAGACCAAGGGATATAAAAGCTTTATATCTCTAAATGTTAGTCAGGCTGAGCTTCTTCTTTTACTTTCTTTTCCTGTGTGTTTGTGTGACAACTATCATAAATGTGCTTTCTGATGTTGATACAGTGAGTGCTGAAATCTCCTTGATGCTTATATTAGATTTATGTTTTATCTACAATAAACAGTCAATAACATGATCTTTAATTCATTGGACATCTTGCTAACACTGTAAGCTAACACAGTCCAGTTGTTTAGCAAGCCCAACCTGCTGTCACCCTACCCTGTGGAAATTACTGACTTCCATACAGGACTGCCCCATCTTTGTAAAATGGCATAATATAAAAATTACTTTCAGTGAGCTAACTCCTCAAGCCCTTAGCCTTGGTGACTAACACCTGATTCCTCACATGTTCTCATGGTTTCCATGCAACTTCCATCAGAGTAAGGTGCTGTTCCATATGGGAGATCTGGCAGTGTGTATAAATCTCAGTGAAGACTGATGAAATGTATTGGACAGATTTTTGGATGTAACTGGCACCTTCCTTCTTATATGTTCCCGCTGCATAGTCAGGCATTAAGGTTGTTCCCCGTGACAAAAGTATATTGCTAGCCCTTGAAATCAATAGCAGTTTGAGCATCTAAGAGGACACAGGATTGTGCACCTTGGTTACTGTGGCCACCACTTGTCTTCGGTGTCCGACTCACCAGACTGGAAACAAGCAGCCTCTTGTTGGAGGCAGCCACAGCCCTTTGTTGTTTAATGCAGCTCCCCCTGTAAAGTCTGGTATGTGTAATATACAGAGGGCTCTGACGTGCTTTAAATCAAAATGACCAAACAACTTCTGGGTATCCCTGAATGGAGTCTCAGAGATTTTGTTGTGTGGGAAAGGAGAGTAAAGGGACACTGGAGGCGGGTGAGGGGTCATGCAAATTTTGATCTAATTTTCTTTAATAAAATACTGCAGTCCTCAGAGAAGTAACTAAAATCCATGGGGAAAAGGGGTTTTTAAATGTGACTGCAAAACAACCTCTTCGTAAATTTTCAGAGGAAGTCAGTGAGGTTCCACAGACTGCAGGGTATGGATTAATTACTTCTGTATTGCATTCTTCTCTTATTTATAGAACTCTGCTGGCCTTGCTCATGCTCCTGATTTACATTAGTGCATCTAAAAAGAACAAGACATTGATATGTCTCGTTACCGTTTTGCCTCCCCACAATTCTCTTCCACATTGAGTAAGATATTTAAAATGTAGAATCATCTGTAACTCTGCCCCTGCTGAAATCAGCAGAAGATTCACTGTGTAGAATTGAATCAACATAAAGTACCTTGGAAGTTCTCCCTTCTGGAATTGTAATTCAATGTTCTTTTTAACTCTAGACCAGGAACCTAATTTGTGTCCAATTATATATGTTTCTGGCCATTGTCAGAAACAGGATACTGATGGTCTGGGTCATATGTCCACCTAATGTTCTTATATACACACGTATATACAGACACATATGAAATAAAGAGCTGGTGCTTTAATTTTCATTGTTCCATTGTTCCCTGTTTCCTTCCCTTCTGCAGACCAAACTTAGTTACTATCTCTATGCTGATGACCAGCAGATCAACGTTGTTACCCAGACCTGTCTTCTTCCTTCTGATCTAGAATCTAAGTCCATTTCTGAAATCCCATTGTGGTTATCTAGTCCTCAGACCAAGGTCTACATGCCTAAAACAGAGTTCTTAAACCTGTTATCCACTGAGCTTTTCCAATGACCTGTTTAGTTGATCACAATGGAAAGTCACCTGTGACACTGGGCTTCTTAAACTTAAATCAGAAACTTAAATCCATGTTATGACTTAGTCTTGCTCATTCTTTTCACATAACATATCACATGACTGTGTCTTCTGCATCCACATTGCCTACAGCTGCTTAGGCTCCTCACATATTGTGCCATATCACAAATGTTCTGGGCTTTGGTAGAGACTAAGGCCACCTTGTCTCACTCCTATAAATCTTTCCAACCTGTTTTGAGTGCAACTCCCTTTGGTTATTATCTCAGTACTTATTTTTCCTCCTTTTGCATTTGGGATATAACCTACTTACCTTCATTTACAAAACCCTTCACACCTGTTATACCTATCATCTCTCATTAACTGGAAAATGCCTCATTAAGATAACATCTCCCATCTCTGATCAGCCCAATCAGCCAGCTTCCAACTTCAGCATTTTAAGTTTTCAAAAGGGAATCTTTGAGCTTTCTCTGTACTGCTGCATTAATTTGAAATGAGGTGCCCATTAACATCTGCCTCATCTCCACCACAAATCCTTGCTCAAAATCTGTCTTTATCACAGTCCCTATGGTTCTTGCTATAAGGGCTGAGTAGCCTCTATGTGGGGTTGGTTTCCCCTCACAGTGGCTGACACTGCTCTGTTGTTTCCTTCTCCACCCTCATCAAACCTTTCCATTGTTTTTTGTCCTCCTCCCCTGTGCCTGTCTTCATCTGTTGGCTTTCTAAGGCTTTCATGTAATTTTACCATGAGTTTGGACAGCACCTACCATAATGAATTCTCAGTCTAGGCGCCAGGAATCCCTGCAAGCTACTGGAACAGAAAAAAAAATATGGATTTAGAGGAGAACCATATGTTACTTTCAGGTCTTGCAATTAGAAAAGTCATAAATACCTTGGGCAGGAACTCAAGTAATCTGTACTCAATTTTACCTGCCACAGCCCTCTTGTATGACCATTAGAGAGTCATTTAATCTCACTGATTTTCAACACCCCCTCGAGACTGATAACCATCATTAATGTTTTGTTATGGTATAAAGCTATAAATTATTGCACTAAGACAAGCCATAGCAGTATTTAGATTAAAATGCAGTGAAAATTCTTGATTATGTAGATATGCAGTGGAGAAAACAAACTTGTTAAAAGTAACAGTGTCTGTGATCATTAATGTCCATGCAGAATGATGATAATGGTAAAAAATGTCTTTCCAGTATCTCAGCAGTATTTCCTTTGCAATCAAGAAATTAAAGTTGAGCTACAAACATTTTTCTTATTTGGTGGAGGAATATTTCCTCCAAGGACCTCCTGAAATCTGAGATGTGCAATGGTTCTAACATTCCTTTTCCCATACAGCATTATTTTGGTAAGTCAGCAAATAAAATTAAACCCAGGCACAGCAGTATTTTAAAAGGGGAAGGCAGTAGCCTTGAATTATCCATGTTGATTTGACAAAGCCAGTGATGCTGCAGATATAATACGCGACACTGCTGTCACATCATCAAGTGACATCTTTTTATCCAAAGTGAAAATGAAGTGTCAAAGTGAAGGAGTTCTGCAAGTCTTCTTGTGCTGTTTGCAAGACGAGTAAAATTCACTTTTGTATAGTAGCGTAGGTGTTTATCAGAACCTTCCTTTAAATTAGAGGTTGTTCAGGTAGCAATGTCTAGTTAAGATTACATAACATTATTCTTGCCTAAGACCCTCTTGTCAGTTTCTTTCAACCTTGCCAAGCGTGAGCTGTTGGCTTGAAATTTTCAATGCTTCATCTATTTCCTTCTTGGTTTTGTTTCAGAGGAAGTTTTTTTCCATTTAAACTTTTTTTAAGTGTCCAAGAGTTTCTGAGAATGTTATCAGAGGGATCACATCCATAACAAATACTTTTACAAATGCCTTCTTGATATTCCTGTGCCTCCTTGCTTTGGAGAGGTTCTTCTCATTTGCCAGGAGTGTTTTCCTGTAATAGGGTCCTGTTGCTACCCATATGCAAACCTCTTCCAAAGGCCAGGCTGCAATCCTTTTTCATTTTCTGTGTGCTCAACAGAAACATCTCGACTTATGAGAAGCCTTCTCTGGGGATTTTGGCCGCACTGAAAGATGGCTGCTGTTAATGAAGTTGCATGCAAGAGATTGCCAGGGAGAGGCTGACCAAGGTCCAACCAGCATTGCTGTGCTTTCTTGGCAGTCACTATCTCATAAGCTTCTGAAACTGAAAGCAAAAACCAGAAAGCTGCCTTTAACTGAGCCAGGTTTGCAGGGAGTAGAGCTGGTGGCTCCCTAGTCAAGATGCAGAAAGGTGGAACATGTGGAAGGAAACAGGATTTGATTGTTAAGCTAAAGTAGGCATCATGATGGGTACTCATTGGCTACTGTGCTGAGATGTTGTTTGTAAGGGCTGTTCTTGGATTGTCTTAACTCTTTTAGGTTTGGCCTTGCAATCTTAATACAGTTCTTTTAATATGTCTCTTGAAATGGTCACAGGAATCAGCATATGCAACGTGCAAATAAATTCAGTTCAGTGTTTGCTCTGTGGAGCTTCCATACAGTTTTAAGCTAGCTGCAGAAAAAAAGGAAGGAAGACTAGGAAATTTCCTCAGCCCATATAACTTCATCAGCACAAGAGGAAAGCACATATGTATGTTTACAAACACACACACATATAAAAGTATAAAAAGTGATATATTGTAATGAATTTATTTTGCCCATCTATTTCTCACCAACTTTTCAAAAGCTGAACTGTACCAAGTCATAGCTGGAACATGGTCAGGAAGAAAGACCAGTTAAAAGCAGTCCTAGGTTTTATGAGATTAACAGTGTTTAGTTGATACTACTGAGTACTTTGCTTTCCTCACTTTTTCTCTTGAAATTTGGAAGCTTTTAGTTTGCCTGTAACTCTTACATGAGGAGGGCAGAGGGTATAAGAGGTTTTAGCTTGTTTTCTACAGCTTGTATCAGCCAGTTCCTACATGTATGACGTGATCATTCTGCTTGCATTGCTTTTAGGGTCTGTCCTGGGATTGATGTTGCTTTTATTATAGAACTGCCTCAGGTCCAAATGTGTTGCAGGTCATACAAGAAGAAAATAATGTCAAATGCAATTTACAGGTAAGGAACTGAGTCACTGGGTGGTGAAAGCAACTTATCTCAGCTTAGATAGCAATCCACTAGAAAAGCCATAACATGAACCAGTCCTGTACCCTAACTGTATGAACAGCCTTCTACTTACTTAGAGCTGACATTCAACTGAAGTAATCGGAAGAGTTTTGTGGATATGACTGTGCACAAAAAAAAAAAAATCGAATATGGTGTGTGTGAGATGAATCATTCTTTAAGCAGAGGAAGTCAGCATGGTCAGGTCATTCTGCAGTCAAGGGGAGTTTCCAGGCTAGGGGCTTCATTAGGTTGCCCCCACCTAACATTTTAAGTGTTAGCTGGACAACAGTAAGCTGTAGTGTGCTACTTACAGCTATTCCCAAGCAAGATGATCTTCTCTAAGAAGAGAATGTTGAATATTAAATCCAAGACCCCAAATTTATACTTATTATTTTTATGTTCTCAAAGTATGGTGGTCCAAGCTTATTTTATTAAAAAATAAATCTTCCCTTAACTAAGCTAATCTTTTTCATGAAGGCCAATTTGCTATAGCTCTGTTTATGCAAGATACAGATGAATCTTATTAGAAATATTGGATTACAGTAGTCATGACAGATTAAAACAATTGCAGGACTAAAATGGACGTATTCACACATTCCAATGTACAAGACTATCTCATGATGAAACTAACATTACTCCAGATCAGTAACATACACTGATTGCAGTTAGGAAAAAGTCAACATCTAACATATGGTGATATTTGAGACATCTTTTTTCTTGACGTTTTAGAGAAATATTGAGTATTAAACTAAAAACTGTTGTATTGAACAATAAGATTTACTGAAATGCAAAACTTTTA
Source organism: Chionis minor (assembly GCA_013398295.1). NCBI lineage: Eukaryota > Metazoa > Chordata > Aves > Charadriiformes > Chionidae > Chionis > Chionis minor. Next base: position 209,166 of record VZSF01005380.1, read on the forward strand.
ATAGACAATAAAATACACATTAAGAAGTTTAAGTTCTGTAACTCTTCAGGGAGAAAAAATACTGCTTATAACATACACACAGTACATCTGTATTAAAATATTTGATCATCAGGTGATGCCATTCTGCATCTTACTGAAAGATGGTGAAGTCTGTGTCTCTTCCACTGGGTAGCAATTCTAATTAAATATGTCTTCATGGTGACCATAGGAAGTTAAGACACAAGACCAATAGCTTGTATTTGGCCACGATTTATTATTATTTCTGAATCTGGAATAGATACTAATAAGACTGACATTTTACTTCTGTTTTCACAACATGTTTTAACATATACCAAGAAATTGTCATACATGCGTTGACCAGTTTTTAAAATATGGATGCATCAAACAAGGAGGTTTAGCAGGTTCTCCTGCATGAACAAAAATATGGAAGTATACTCCACTCTGACTAATTCAAAGACTTTAAGCCACTTTGGTTAGCATTTTTAATACATGTGTTTACACGGCCTATGTCTAAGTTACTGTTCTAGTCAGTTTTGGTGAAGTAAAATTCAGTTTGTTCTAGGTAATGTTCAAGAACCACTAAAAAGATGATAACCGATTACTCATTTACTTCTTTTAAACTGTGTATATTTGTTTGGTTTTTACCTGAATCACCTCACATAGGCTGTTGGTTTTGGTTGACGAGATAAACAAAACAAAGCAGTGGCACACAACATCTGAAAAACTCATTTGAGAAATCAACTTGAATGGGTATATTTACAAGCACCTCACTGGCTTAAAAGTGGAGAGATACTGAGGAGTTCTGAGAAAAGACAAGATACTGAACAACAGATATCCAATAGGGTGTGTCATTATTTATACATTGTTTCTCATTATTCTTGAGCATCTTTTTCAAAAAATCTGGCAGCAGGGGTGAATAGTGTATTGATGCAGGCAGGTCTGTGTTACACATATGCAGAACCTTATTCCACCAATAGTTATTGACTAACTTTGGTGAATACTTCATTTATGTCTGGACACTGAACTTTGTGAAACCAGTCATGAAACGAGTTGCTGACAGATACTGGCAAGGATATCAGAAACTTGTCTGTATAGAGTGTGTGATGGAGGAATTTCAGCAGCGGTGACTCAGGCTGATACAGTGATTCCCTGTGAATGGAGAGCACCCTCTCTATGGACACAACTCCAGGAGAAGACTGGGTGAGACATCATGTGGCTGGTCACTGAGATGTGATTTCACCTGCTCCCTTGGTCGGCATCCAAAGCCGAAGTCATTCAGCAACTGTGATTAAAAGACTAGGCACAGGTGATGAGTCTGAACATCCCCATGCCTTGGTGAGCACGGGATTAGACCTGGAAGTCCAATTCCAGTCTGCAACTTTGGCTGCTCTTTGACTGTGATTTCAAAATTTGGAGCTTGGATTTTAACCTGTCCTTGATGATCTTGAGGGGACAGACGTAGTTGCACCAACAAAATCCTTCCCAGGGTGTTCAGTTTGCCAATTGTGGAGACTGCAGCACCTGTGGTTCACCCAGGTCAGCATCCACAGAGGTAGGGTGGTGTTTGTTCTCTAGTTTCAATTATCTAGCACATAGCAGAGTTTAGAGAGCATTTCCAAATAATGGCTGGTTTGTAAAGTTGTTTTCTCTTGGTGGAGGTGGACAGGAAACAAAACTTACTAGACTGGCTAGAATCAGTAAAATCATCAGAAGATGCCCACTGAACATTTGAAACATAAGCAAACTCCTGCTGTGTCTGAGGAAGTGTCTAACAGTGCACCTAAAGCAGCCACCCTTTAAAATGCCAGCATTTACAGAAGTTGATGTATCTTGGCCTCAGCATCAGGCAGCGTCTCCCATATTCAGAAAGATAGCAACGCCGGGGTATCTCATTTACTCCTGGTAACTGCTGGCCATCAGGAGGTCTCTCAGGTCATGTGTGCTAGTAAGGGGCTGTAGCTTTCAATGGATTCCCTTCCCAAAAGTGGGTTGGGGAGGAGAGCTAGTCTTCATTGTTCACTGTCTGAGATGAGAGATAATGGGGGAAGGCGATGCTCCTCCCCTGCCATCTCCCCACAGACTTTGAACAGGTAACTACCTGGAAAAGTCTTTGAATCTCTTAGAGGGAATTCACGGGTCTCCTTTGTCAAGCTGAAAGAAGTGTGTCTGCTCTCACCAATGCTGAGCAGTGTGACAGCGTGCTACTAAATCTGCTTTTAGCTGCTTCAGAGATACCTGAAGCAAGGAAGAAAGCAGAGTACCAGTGGGTGAGCTTTTAATGGGGTGGGAGACAGGCTGCTGCTCTTTTCTCCATCATTCTGGAGGCCATCATGAAAAATATTGCTATTCCCTTCTCTCTCCTGAGGTTTTGCACTGTTATTGTACCTTCACTCAAAACCGTCATTCTCCAGGTGTGCCACACTGAGTGATCACTCAGGTGTGTGTATGTCTTTGAAAGTAGGTACGATACACAACACTTTCATCTCCAGCTTGGTGCAAAAAGAACAAATGCAGCACTCCAGCAGTCTAAAGTAAGTCTGCTGTGTTTTTCCACCCTTAGTAATATTAGAGCAGAGTTAGAAATATGGTAATAGGGAGAAAGTACGAGTCACAAGACATAGGTTTATTGGTTGCGGTTTGGAACTTTTTCTGCTAAAAACAAAGCCATGATCCAGCCCCATGTTAACATTCAGTGTCCCATCACTCCTTAACATACAGCATCTGAACACATCTCTCTGGGGCCTCTAAAATCAGACAGGAGTAAAAAGTTGTCCTTTTTATGCCTTCTGTACCTGAGTGAGTATTTTAAAGAAATGTGTTCAAAAGTCTTTCTTGCTACCTGTGCCTTGATTATAACTGGATCTTACTGGTTGGGGAGTTAGATGGAAGTAGTTCTTGCTTCCTACTAGACCCCAAATTTTGTATTTTTCTTCTTAAAAGTGGTCAAGAAGAGTGTACTTTCATTTCAGGACTTCATTTCATTTGTGGGCCATTAAGACTGCTTTAGTTGGAGCTGAATCATTGCAATATGGAATAGTGTTGCCCAATTAGCCAAGGCACAGACATTTGGAAAGGTGGAAAGTCTACCTCTCCACTTTGTATGGACAGTGCTGAGCTAGATTTAGAGTAATTGTGAATTGAAAACTGTTTGCCAGCTCAGCCTGGATATAAACTGAGATCAGAGGGAAGGATTCCTCACTTAAGTGAACAGGGTGGTGGTGGTACACGAGGAAATGTCGTGGTGTCTACTATGCTACACAGTAAATCCTTGGCTGTAGTCATCACATGACAGCTCAGGAATACATCACTCCATTGCTCTGCATTTCCTTCCAGCTCTCACCTGTCTTCTTCACCGGCCTCTTCACTTTCCATCGGAACTACTAATGAAAGCAAGGCTGTAACATAAGGTTTCTGTTAGAGATAATAATTTTGCCTCATTGTACAGTTCCTTGAAGATGTGGAGTCTTTTGAGAAATGTTAGTTTGCTCTTCTTTTTAGCTCTGTTAGGTTCATTGAACATTCAGTGTACAGAGCTCTGTGGAGTATGGTAGTCATGGAGACTCATTGCTTTTCAGGCCATTGCTGGTTGTAGCTACCATCTGAAAAAAATATGGGCTTGATATCTGATAGCTGCAAAAATTGAATGAACTGTAGTTTATAATGAAGATAATCCATTTGATTTCAGTGAGATTTCTGTCACAGCAAGGGACTGATCAGTATAGTAGTATCTTCTCTTCTGCTTTGTAAGCTGCCATTCTCACTTAGAGGTGGTGATACTTGCTAGCATAGGGATGAGCAACCAAATTGCTCAATAAAACGGTTGCTTTCATGATTGCAGAGAGCAATTTATTATAGAGCTCTGACCAGATAATTCAATCTCAAGAACAGAAATGGAGCCTTTTATAGTCCTCAAGCCAAATTTCATCAAATCTTTTATACCAGTACTCTTCCTTCTCCATGACATTATGTGGAAGCAACATCACAGAGGTATGTACGTGAGAGTAGAACAATACTGATGCTTTATAATCTCTTGGAGATTAGTTGTTACAGGCAGTCAAATGGAAACTGAGCATCACTTACTGCACAAGTCCATTTTTAAAGATCTCCCTTTTAGTGATTTTTAGTCTGTTTTTGGCATTATGGAAAAGCAGGTCTTGAATACTTGTAAAAATGTGGATGCCTACAGTGAGGTCTACTCAAGCATTTAGGTTGCTCCCTTTCTTGAGATGAAGATGTGCTTAGTGTATTAATCATGTTTAGGAATATATACATTTTTTTAAAATAAGAAAAAAGAAAATCAATTAACACCAACATCCATATCCTTTTACTAATCCTACACGTAATCTGACTAAGCACTGCTGATTTTTCATGTGAGAGTACGTGTGCCTTTGACAAGGAGTTGGAGAAAAGTGACAATTTAACTGGCATTTCCCCTGTTGCTACAGAGACCAAAGACACACCAAAGCTCCTAACCTGGAATATGAAGAGTGCTAGGAAAGTGTGACAAGAAGCAACAGATACTTCAGAAAAACAGCTACTTTAGAGTCTTGCTGCAAGAACTGAATTTGTTCACTTGTTTTTGGCATAACTCCCTGTATCTGACTCAGGGATATTTTCCTATCTGCCCATACAGTATTTTTCATACTTGCTTCTAAGAACCAGTTTTGATAATAATAGCCCAGTAATGGATGTCATGCATGCCCGATACTTGTCATACGATCTCCATACTGTATCACTCAGTCATTCTGCTTTGACAATATAAATGGGCCTTAGAAAAAGAGTACCTGTGTTTTTCCTCCTTCAGCCCATGCATGAAAAGCTGGACCAAATCCCTGAAACTTTACCAGTAATGGGCCACATGTCATACTGATATAAATTGTACAGTTGCATGGACTTACATGTAACCAATGCTGTTGCCTTTAATTGAGCACTCTGAAAGTGTCTTCTCTGTAGAGGAAATATTTGCGCTTGGCTGGCAAAGCAAAACTGTAGAAAGAGGAAGTGAATCTGTTCTCCTTATTTAAATGTTTCTCTTTTCTTGAAATCATTAGCTGGTCAGATTTTCACTTCATTATTCGTCAGGCCTTGGTGAGCTGCCTACATGCAGAGCAGCAAGCCAGTTGGGGTTTTCAGAATTGTGGCTTTACCATGTCAATTCAGACCCATAGAAACATTTTCACTGACCTAACTAAGGGCAGGATTGAACCTTTCAGTGCTTTGATGTGTGTTTTGTTCTGGCAGCCAAACACAGGGCAGCCTTTTCCGCGTATGAGCTGGGGTCCATGAGGTTGCTGCTCTTCACCTGGGACTCCCCCCACCATCACCAAATTTGGAGTTGCCCGTGGAGAGAATTCAGGCTTTCCTTGCAAAACGAATGGTAGAGGAGAAAACAAATCTGATGAGAAGTACAAAATGTTCTTTCATGTGTGAATGACTTAAATTTTTATTGTGCTTTTTCAAAGAGAAACCAACCCCACTTTACAATGAATCAATGAAGATTTGGTAATGCGAACAAATGAGCTTTGAATTTGCTATTGAGCCTATCAAATGACAGTATCAGGAACTGTATTGTTTGCATCTCTTTAAAAGCACAATTTGTTCCTAAGCCACAAATATTCTAAAACTTCAGCCATTTTGTGGAAATCAATGAGAATCATGCAGGGAGATATCAAAATATCATTTCAGCCATAAATTATACACCTGATGAATCCTATCCCATGGTCACAGTAGGCAACAGAAGACCACAGAAGTCCAGTAACCTGGTTGCTTTTATTTCCATTCCATATGCTACTTCCAGTGATGGTGACCTGGAGTGAAACATCAGCTGTAAACCTCTTGGCTCTGGAAAACAGGGAACATTCGTAGTGATGTAACTGAAAAACTGCTTTCAGAAAAATTGTATACAGCATATAATTCAGCATATAATTTATCTTTCAAGCGTTCTATCAGTTTTTCCATTGAGACACCTCCTTAGATTTTCCAAAGCCATTCTTCTCTCCTGTGAGCTCTGTTCTTTTCCCAACAGTGGCCCATAATGCTTCCTGCAGCCATAAGGAGATGATTAATCAGTTTAACCTGACAGCTCTCAAGAAAAGTCAGCAAACTGGTAGCCTCACAAAAATTCCACAGACTCCCAACAATGTCTTTCTATAATCTTAGTAATACAGAGTCTAATCCTTCAGTTCTTGCAGGGTCATTGACAGTTCTGCTTGAACATGATGATTGCATGGTATGTCACCGTGCAAAATTATTAGAAACAAAATTGAATCTGTACCTGAACAAGACCAAAACTAGTGCATGAATTCACTTAAGGAAAAAAAAAAATCCTTATTTTACTGGTCAAGATGAGCAGAGAACACTGGATTAAATCCCATGATTATTTTTTTTTCTTGCTGAATTCCTTTGTGAAAATACTCTTACCAGCATTTTCCTTTTTGTTTGAACAGGTTTCAGTGGATCTGTAACTGCCTTACTATGAAGGTCACCTAGACCGTTCTGAATGGTGTGATGAATGTGCATCCCTCTGTGTGACCAGTTGTCCTATTTATGCTTGTCCATCACATGGTAAGGGACTTCCAGATAACATGTGATGATAGCTGCTTACTCATATGATATCTCTGTGCACAGTCATAAGATGTCCAATCCTTCTCTGTGCCTGTCCTGTGATTTGGTGTATACTTCTCATATGACTGGAGGCCTCCATTTTGGTCATGTTATGTTGTGAATCAAGACACGCAGTAAAGAGATGATGTCCACCCTCTGCAGATGCTGATAAGACCTGCATGGCCAATGAGACAGTTGGCTCAACACCTATCAGTGCAGAGTGAAACTATGTGAGCTACATGAGCATAGTTAACTCCTTTCCTTCCTATGGAGACATACACAAGTCTTAAGTTAGGTAGACGTAAGAATGTCAGCTGTCCCCTGCATTCGTCTGTTATTGTACAGCTAAACAGGGCGTAGAGCCATGAGTACCAAAAGCCTGGAGCAGAAAAGCCAATCAGCCAGCTCAGCTGCTGGGAAAGTTGGTAAATTACTGCTGAACTTAGGTGAACGGTGTCCTCAAGGAGGAAATGGGAACAGGTCTATCTGAAGCACAATGTGTCTATTGGTACAGCAGCCTGGAGCTGAAAACTCTCTATGGGTTTACCCCAGAGCAGGAGGCCTGGTCAGTAAGAGTGAAGGGCTTTGTTTGGGGACACACTCTGGGCCTGCTGTGCTCATTCCTACCTAGCAAGAAGATCAGCGAGAGACACTGGATGCAAACAGCCACACAGAGATGTAGATGACAGCATTTAAAATAAAGAGAAGGCACTTAAAATAAAGAGAAGAAAGCTGAAAATGACCTTACAGCAGAGGTTTTCTCCCAAAATATGTTACTACTTTTCACACTAGAACAAAAAGGAATGGAGCCTTTCAAGCATCTTCTTGGCAAGACCTGTAGATAGTGTACAACACTTTTCTCTAGGAGGAGGTCACAAAGGACAAGAAAAGACAGAGGAAGTCATACCAATAATGAAGTTTCACAGAAGATCATTGATATAGGAAGCAGTATTGGCAAAAATACATCTTACACATGTATAGATGAGGTACAAACCAAGTTTCTTACTTACGGCTTTTTGGATCCTACCCACATAGTTCTCATTTTTGCATAAGACCTGTTGAACTGTTGCTATGACCAGTTGCTTCTTCATTTGAGTCATCCCCTTTCAATACACAAAACAGATGGTGGCTGTTCTTAATGAAAAGGGCTATTGTTGTATCCTTTTTTGTTAGTAAATGTGGTTTTAATGACTTGGGAAAAATATGGACAATTTTTTTTATTGAAAAAGCTTGCATCTCGCAATTTTCTCCTTTTATCTACAACAAAAAATTACTCATAGTTTCACTTTACCAAAACCTAGGGATACTCCTGCATAAAAAAAATGTATTGAAGTTTTGAAAACCTATTTAGGTGCTTTCCAGTGCTTTTCAATGCTAAAATGTACAGAGAAAAAAAAAATTAATTGCTTGTTTGTTTTAAAGCTATCATTCTAAAGTTTTCTGAACTGAAAACAGCTCTAAACCCCTTTGTAGAAAATACTTTTCATTTTCAACCAGCCCCAAATGCGCAGAACAGCATATGCAGATACGTAAGTTATGAAACTAGGATGAGCCAAACTCATATTGTGTGGTTGCAACTCTGACACACTGATTTTAATTTTTTTTTAGTATGTTACTTGCATGCCTGTAGAGTCTTAAAAAATATCCTCTTATTGCTGCTGAAGACTGCTAGGAATATATTATAACTCTTGGGGAGTCTGCATCACTGGAAGGTCTTAAAAAAAGGATTTAATGAACTCTTGACAGGAATAGTTTTGGTTTTCCTGACCCAGTTTTAGGGTAGTGGTGTAGGACAGATAATGGCTTAGTATCCCTGACAGCTCTGTTTTCAAAAAGGATGATCTTACTGATCATCTGTAAAAGTCAGTAGGCTCTAATAATTGAGGAGTCGCAAAACTCCTAAAGCTCAGCGGAGGCTGCAAAACACACGTAACATTCTGGTTAAGCACTTAGAAAGCTAACTCACCCCAACATCGGGGCTGCTCTGATATGTATAGTTACCAGGACCCCAGCTGGTTACTTTGAAGAGGTTATTGTTTCCTGGATTACCTGAAAGTACAAAGGCTTCTCTGCAAGAAGTTATTCTGAACAAAGAAAAGATATGAAGTCAATGTGCAATAGCTTAATACAGAAACAAGTTAGCAGACCAGTCCTCAGCGAGGCCACGACATCTTTTGTCTTCTGCTCTGACAGGGCTGCAATGCTCGAGGTGGTACTGTCTTGCTTCTCTTTGTCCTATTTGCAAAGGTGAGTGCTCTGAGCGCACATAAACTTCCCGAACAGAAAAAGTGGAACTGACTGACGTCTCAATATGATCTTTGCTGCTTCCATTTCTGTGGGCAGAAGCTCTGCTCTTTTGGGGACCTATCTGACCAAGAGAAGGATTTGTTCTTGTGGTGAAGCAGCAGTACCTTGCCTTGTCTCCTGTATCCTTATTACTACCTTTGTGCATGCCCAGGACAGGTTTAGTTTATATTTCAATTGTACAGCACTTTACTGGATAGGTAAAAGAATAGTGATTTTGGAGGTTTTAGATATCACATAGAAGTAATTTAGAAAAATATTCACTGCTTTGATGCAGTCTTGAAATTAAGCCCTCAAATAATCAAACCTTAGCCAAAGACAGACTGTATTGCATTCTCCAACGAATAAGCTTCTTTAAGCCGCGTGTTCTGATTTTAAATATTGAAATGGAAGCAATAGCTTAGCTTTCCCACTACACGCTGAAGCCTGATGTTTGTCACCTTTCAAACAGAGATGGGTAGGCATTTTACCATTATCTGTTGTTGATAGGCTGAGTTGTTGCTTTTTTTTTAAACTTTGATTATTAGAAGTTTACAATAAAAACTTAGTATTCTGGACAGAGTAAGAGTATATGTAAAAATCTGTCCATTTCTACTATTGCTCAAACTTGGTATGGAAGCCCACTTACAGCCCCAAAGCAAAAAAATTGGTCAGTAAACACGGACTTCTTAATTGTCTGCTGAGAGAAAATTATTCCAAAGTCTGCTTACAAGAAGAAGGCTTCAGATTCCGGATGCGCATGTGTATGACAGGGCAATTCTATTTCAGAAATGTATCTTGTTGGACAGCCATGTCCCCTACAGAATGCAATATTTTGGTATAGCTAATACCATTAAGTATATCAAGTATATCACCAAGGGTTTCTTGGTGAAATGCAATCACCTTTTGTATACAGACTTCAACTAAATATTAAGCAGTTTATTCTGACCTTAAAACTTTGTGGAACTGTTTTTTTAACTAGTGCAGAAAACTGCTAGTTAGACTGGAAACCACTGAAAGCATATTTTGAATTGGGAATGAATGGCTTAATGTTTTAAAAGTATACTTCAGTCAAATTCTAAGGCAGGCAGTTTGTTCTTATGTACATGGGGGGTGTTTCTTTCTCGGCAAATCTTTTGAAATGGTATAAACACTTCAATAGGTATGGCTTAACATTCTGAAATCATAGTAATTTTTGGGTATTCATGGCCTGGGCTATAATTTAGAAACATTCGAAGATCAGCCATGATTAGTAGTCACCATGTCTAATGTGTTCAGCTCTACAGTTATGAGGCAAGAATGAGTGGTATGTGCATACCAGAGCAAATGGAGAAAAGGGTCTGTGAGTATTCATTGAAATTCAAAAGTCAGTTTTAATTCAATGATGTTCATGGAATGTTCCCATTCACTTCCTACAATCAGATTTTGGGCATTTGTGCAAGAAATCACAAAGTGCTCAATTTTGCCCTGGGTTTTCATTGCAAGTTAATTTTAAATTGAATGTCTGAAAGTATGGTATCAATAATATTTTCAAGCTGGGTTTGGTTGGTTAGATGATCTCATGGTACTCTACCACTTCCCTCTTTGATGCTTTTTGTGCATGACCAAGTGTCTGCAGATCAAACTATAAAGACAGATCCACCTACTCTATTTTCTTCCTGATTTCATGCAATACTCAGTTTGGGGTAATACAGTCTTAGGACTGGGGCACATAAATATACTAAGGAAACTAGGTGGCTTTAAAAATAAAGAAATCAGGAGTCAAAAGAGTATATTTGATGCTTATTTTTTTCACACTGGTTTGGTTCAGGAATGATTGTCTTGATGTCAATGGCAGTGCACAGGAATGGGTGAGTGGGTGTGATTCAGACTCACTGCATACATACGTGCATACAGGATGCTAGGGTGCTCCCATGGCATGGAGTTCAGATTCTTCTAAGTCTGAAAGGCTTTTTTTTTTTTTTTGTAAACTGTTGCCTCATCACAGCCAGGATTTTGCCTTTATCATTAGCAAACAGGTAAGTCTGGAGCTGCAGTGGTGGAAAGAATTGCTGAACCTCAGCTGTGGTTTCTAGAATTCATAAGTCTTAGTAGTATTTCCTGAGTTACAGATACCCATATAGACCCCATATATATGCCAAGGCCCAAAAGAAGGATGAAAGGAGTTTGGTGGGTGATGATATATGTGACAAATGTTCTCTTTGGGAGAGAAAAAAATGCTCTATTAAAGAAAAAGAGATATCATTTCATAAGGAACTGTGGAGAAATTAATTTTTCAAGGTGTTCATTTAAACTTTGAAAGTTTTTGACATGTGAAGGGCTTAGTAGCTCCATGAAATAGTGTAATCTTTTGGTTATGCTGTTACCGTCCATGTCAGTCTATTTATATATCTGCCTAGGGTTAAGATCAAGGGCATTTTTCAAAAACTTCTTTTAATTCCTGGATTGCAATTCAAGTGAAAATCAAAGATACGTAAGAACACTTTGTGACTTGAAAATTTTTTGCTTCTTGATGTTAAAACTGCTGTTGGAGGTCTCTCTTCCTTATCTTATGGTCAGTCCTACCCACTGTGAACTGGATTACTCAATTGTCACTAAAGATGGTAAAGACGACTCTTTTTTTGCCTTTTTTTTCTATTACTTACAAAATTTCAGATGCCTTATTTAATGCATTTCTCCTAAGCTCTGCTAATGAATTGTAGAAAGCAGAGAAATTTAATAATTTTTTTTAAAGTATGAATGTGGGGTATTGAGGTTTGATGAATGAAATTGATTGCTGAGAAGAATACCACTGTCAGAACAAACTAAAGAGTCATGGAGTATCACAAGAATTTTATCTACTCTAGTCTTTCAGGGTGTTCCTCAAGGAATGATCATTTATAATCCTGTGGCATATGCTAAGAGTGAGGACTGAGGTTTCTGTGATTGTGTGACTATGAGGACAAGGTCTTTGTGCATGTGTAGGAAATATGCATGTGAATGTGTGTGCACACTCCCGTTGTGCTCCCTGTATAATGGTCAACATCTGTCTGCTGGAATGTCACCAGCTGACTGCATTTTTTAGAAGTATATTAAAACAAATAGTACAGCGCCATTCTCTGTTAGAGTAGTTATTTGCACATCTTCAGCTTAGATGTGAAATGCAACCTGGAGTCCGTACATAAAAAAATTCTTCCATTAGAAAAATCTGGGGGAGATCCCAAATGACGATTGCAAAAGCTTTCAGTGAAAATACTGGGCAATTCTTCTCAGCTGTCATCTCAGTTTCTTCTGAATTAGGAAACTAACTTCACTATGGTTTTCATATGCTGCACATATGGAAGACATTCCAGACCCTGCGGAGGCTTTGTTGAGATGTGGAGAAACAGTGGCAAATACAACAGCAGCTTGAGTGAAGGATCCAAACCATAGTTTTATATTAATCCATGACAGTAGACTCATGATGTCATCCAAACTGGGCAAGGTTACAGGAGACTAGGCTAGAAAGCCAAGAGCTGTGTCATGCTTTTAGGATGTGGATGTGCTTAATGCAACCAGCCTGCAACACTCAGAAGCGTGTGCTAGCCAAATTGTGCCTTGCATATCCCCCAGCCAGAGCAGCAGTACATGCATTTCCCTGTTCGAGCATAATTTGGCTTTTATGCAATGTGTGGCAACCAACCAGTTGATTTGGCCAGTCTTTTGGCCAAATTCTGGTCTCAATTCAGTCTCTGCAACCTATGACCTTACTGCTGCTGCACATATGTAAGGGAGTAGAGGACTTATTTTTGAGTGTATCGCACTTTAAACAGAATGCGTTGAAAACCTAGGAAAAGTCGTAGCCAGCTGGAGCTATCTGCTTCAGAAAGCAGATGCCAGTCATGTTATAAACTGATAACTCTAGTTTATTAGGCTTCCTGACAAAAGAGTAAGAAATTAAGATGAAGCAATATTTCTACCACTCAGAATGACTCTTCCATCCTGTTTTTAAATTTTTTTGCCTTAATTGATAACTGAAACAGAAATGAAGCCGTTCTGTTGTACTTTATGGAAATGAAGGATCTGTACCATGTAGGAGGATACTTCAGGAGAAGCGGCCAGCAAGGTGCTTCCCAGTTTCTCTATATTGCCATGTGCTATACTGATATGTATTGCTATAGACCATTGATAATGGCAACTTGAAATGTGACAGTAAGAGTAATCATAATCCTCACATGCTCATGCTCCAATAGCTTTGGGTCACTTTTGTTGCATGGGAATCTTTTACATCTAGAAAACGTGGCTTAGCATTTGTGGTTCTGTCAGGCAGAGGTACACCTGCAGATCTCCTGTTCATGCTGGACTCTGCGCTGAAAGTCAGCACAACTCTTTTGTGCTTACCTACTCTTGATAGTCATCTCTACAGGTCATAATTTTTTCCTAATTTTTGATAGTTTAAGTGCACTTACGTGTATATTTTACAAGGAGATTATGTTTTCAGAAATAACATGGCTTTGGAAGCTTTTGATGGTGACAGACACCTTTGTGAAACATTTTCTCTGCCTTTGCTACTTCCCATTTCCAACAGTGCCTTAGAAAAAATACCCTGAGCCACGAGAGTGGGAGGCAGCTGCCCTCATCTCCCCACATCTCTATTTAATCCATAATAATTTGGTGTAGGTAGAATCCGATGCTGACAGGCATCACAATGGGAAAGGACATTAGGTATGGCTGTTTTGAGGTCAGTGTTCTGTTGTGTCAAAGATTTGGGACAGCGATGGCATGCAAGAGAAGGGAATTTTACAGGGAAACCTTTCTTATTTTAGAGATGTATCCTCTTATTTTCCCAACCTCTGGTTCCTTTTATTGCTTAATTAGGTCCAAATGCTCGTTATTTTTCACTCCTCCTGCTCCTTAGTCCTTGAAATATAATGCCATCAACTGGCAATGTGTCTTTCTGTGACCTTTGCACTTCCTGACTCCTGCTGGCTGCTGTTGACTATCTTCAAGTCACAAACAATTGCAACTGTCACATACACTTACATTTGACTTTGTCACTCCTTTCACATGTCTGGTGATCTGCTTGCCACATTTCCTGCTGGCCTAACCAGGTGGAAACTTGCTCACACCAAGGAGAGGAGAGAGAGGGGAAAGCAGATGTTGGCCTCGAGGTAGCAGCCCGCCTTCCCATTCTGACTCTGGTTGCTCTGGGTGCAGTCAACTTATGTGGAGGTGACGAAATATGTTGCACTCGCCTATGCAATTTACCATGGTCATGGGACAGAAACAAGATGAACCTTTGCCTTTTCGTTGGAAGGCGGGCCTTCAGCTCCCTGCTCATCTTTTGATGCTGAGAGTTGGACTGGACAGAACAACACACAAAAAAATAGCATCGAAAGGCTTGGCTCTTAGTGGCTGGGACAAGGCACTTTAAAACAACCCATATTACATGGCTGGCTTATTAACATAGCAGCCACAGGGGAAAGAAGGAAACAGAAGGTGCATGGAGCTGTGAGTTTCCTTTGCAAAGGTTTGTTCAGAAGCTGCAAGCAGGGCCATTTCTTGAGTATTTTTTGCTCATGTCAGTGCAATTTCTGAGCAGACTCTGTGCCAATGATCTGGAATTTCCTGAAAAATTGTTGTGTCAAAAGAAAATGTTTGACCAGCTCTAGAGCTTAGTCAGTATAACACGAGTGCATGTGGAACCACTAGCAATACACCAGAGCTATGCTCCTCACTATGCCTTTTCAGTGCCTTGAATTTAAGATCTCTTAGCAACCAAAGGAAGATGGTTGGTGTGTTTGATCATATATTTTAAGTCATAAACCTGACAGGAAAAGAATTCCCCTTTTGCAATTAGTTGTTCCCGTGGGAGAGACCATCTGTAATGTTCCTGTGAACTCTTCTGACTCCTGCCCAAAGAAGTGGGTTAGAAACCTGATATGCAGTGCTGTATGGAACATTAAGCTGAGGTAGTCCTGATTGCCGTTCCACGGTAACATGACCTTGCATATAGGGTTTTCTGAGTGGCTTCAAGGACATGGTTACATACTCCGGTTCTCTTTCACATAGGTGTTATCTACCGAGCCTCCACATTTAATTCAGAATAACAATCTGGACTGGTTCTTTTAATGTGGTAAGGAAGTCTGTAACTGTGCATAATTACATGATAATTACAGTGCAGCTATTTTGTTCTCACAAACCATGTCCCTACGGCATTATACTGATATGACCACGTTGATGTTCTTGCAAACAGAATAAATCTGAAAGTTCTGCCTCTGTACTTACAATTTTGATATATACCTTCCTCTCTTACTCATTTATATTTGTGCATGTTAATTCTTGCGCACACTTTAAGATGGACTCAACAGCGAAAGATTTTTCCTTTTCCATAGCATACAATCTGGACTGCTTCCTAGGACCACAGAGAGGCTCTGGCTTGAAAATTTCCTACTTGTGCATATATCTAAAATAGTGGCAATGTCACTTTTTGGTCCTGCATCTCTCCCTATGACAGCCTGTCATTTCTTCAGGCTTTGGGTATTTTTACTGTCATGGGTTGCTCTGTGATTCACACAGCAGCATAGAGCTGCTGGTCTTCTGAGCTCTTCTGGTTTAACACTGACCCCTGGACTGTACTCTGTGAGCTTCATGATGCCATGCCAATGTCATACTCTGCCGGTTCAAAACAAGAAAAAAAAAATTAGAGCCCAGTTGTGCCCTTGGATACACACATGCATTTCTGCCTGGGTTCAGTGGCCTGTTGGTGTCATTTGCCCAAGTTATGCCACACTGGGCAGCTGCTCTTGAGCTGCCCACAGTTCAAACAAGACCTGCATAGAAGATCCTTCAGCAAAAGTATGCCACTTGGTTGAACGACAATTTCATGGTGTTATTGGGGATTTATATGAGATGCTGAGGTCAGCTAAAAGTATTAGATTTTCCTAGTCAGCAGTGTTACTTCCTGGCTGGTGTGTGAAGAGGATCTTTGCAGAAAACCTTTTTTTTAGCTTGGCTTTTTTTTTTTTTTTTTTGGAAATAAGTCTTTCCAGTCACAACAGCTATTGTTGGCAGGCTCCATGCAGGCTCACTTTTGGTTTTGTATTATGATACAATGCTAGTCAACACCTGCAAGTCTCAAATGTATACAGATGTCACAAAATCACTTCAAATGTTCTGTTGTTTGGGTTATTCAACCCAAATAAATGTTGTCATTTTAAGTTTATGAACAATTACTACTCCGTAAGTAAAGGCATACTCTGTTTTAAATGTCCACCATAATGGTGAAGCATTCATTCTTTTTGTCATAAGCCCAGATATTTTACTTCTTTGGTGAATATCAACACTCTCATTCTAATCACAGCATTTCAGTTAAAAGATAACCAGAATTTTATTTGAAGTTGAAAATGAAGGAGTGTGTTTTCTGGAACATCACTTTTGGAAATGACTGAGCTGTTTTGGATTCAATAAAAAATAAAAATTATATAAATTAACTTGAGGGAGATAATCATCAGAGAAAATTATGGAATAAGTAGTTTTGGTTTGGCAAAGTTATAAACAACAATATTTAATAATATGGGTTTAATAGTATGGGGTTCTACTAATTGTGTCTATTGCCTGTTCACACACAGGCTACCGAATGGATATATGGAATGGTATACAACAATATCATATAAAAACATACCATTTACACACATGTTAAAAGACATAATAATTTCAAATATTTGCTTCATCAGCACTTTTCAGTTGTAGCAGTCATTTTATTTGTAGCAGTCTAGTCTTCTCAGGGACCACTTTCTGGAAACAATCTGGTAATCTGGTACAAATAACATTATGTTCTTGTGCCAAAACATCCCCTGTGCACAAGGATATTTGCATTTTGCAAAACAGTAACGGGGACTCAAGTCTGATTTTCCTTCTTCAAAACTCTTATTGCTCTCTCCTGCTGCTGTGACTGCTTTGGACTGACTCCAAACCACTGACTCTTCTTTCAAATGTACTGTTAATATGCTATTATGTTAAACAGGCTGATAGAGTAAAATGGAAATGAACATGTGCAAAAGTCATTTAGGTCAAATGAAGTAACATGCTTTCAAAATATTAGCCAAAATTTTAGCATAAAACTTTGATGAGGCTGAGAAATCCTCTATTGAGTGGGAGCGTAGAATTAGCCCTTGTGCAGACCATGTTTAGAACCTTATGATACTGTTTAATTCTATGGTTCCCCAAGGGCTACTTATAACTGAATTAAGGAGCGTCTTGTGCATGTTCTGGACACTGATTATGGGACCACAGACTGAAGCTGAAGACAGCTCTACAGCCACTAAGTATGCAAGTAGAGACACCCCTTAATTCAATTATATGTACCCTCTGGGATCACCATAATTATAATAATAAGAAGACATTTTGCAATTTATCCAAGGCCAGAGTTAGAGCTGGGGTTTGTTTTCATTTGTGCCTGTGAAGAAGGTATTCTCTCAGCCTCAGAAGATTCAGCAACTCACCTGTGTCTACTTTTCCTTGGGATATTTACAGGCTTGTGGTCACCCTGCAGAAATGCCTCAAAATCCCTGTGGTTGTTGGAGCGCTATACTGAGAGCATTCATGAGCTCAGGTCTTGATTCTGTCTGGTTCAAGAGAACATGTTTATGGTATTGCAGCCATGCTGTAGGTTGCAGCCAGTCTCTGCCAACCTAGAGATCTTCACGTGCATTAACTGAAATGGCATTCGAGTAGGCTGAACATCCCTGAATGGTTTGTCAGGTAATAAACACCACAGTGTATAGGGGATATAGGGGCAGGAAGCTTCTGTCCATATTTGTCTACAACAGTTTATGTGCTTTGTGAGTACAAATCAGTACGACTCCATTGACTTTGTCAGAAATCTGCCAGTGTACACCATCTGAAGATTCGGCTCAGTAAATCAGGTTTTTGAAAGAAGTATGTACATTTTAGTGCAGTCCCTGGGCATAATGAATTTTTTTTTTCCCCCCAAGATGAAATAGCAGATGTTCCTTTAGATTATCACCACCGCTAGGACCAGAGACACTGTAACACATTTTTGATGGTTGCATCTGGTAGACTACTGTGTAAACCGATGTTTACGGTCTCTTTTTAATGTCAGTGAAGGGCATATATTGGTATAACACTGTGTTCAATTGAAGCTAATGCAAGTAATCCACTTTGCACACTGTAATGTTTATGCAGATTTCACTGGTTTCAAGCCAGTGAGTTTACCCCTTTTTTTGTTCAACATTACTATGGCTGCCTTGTTTCCAAATGAACTAAGAATAGAAGCTTCCATGGTGAGCTAAAAATTATTTTCCATTTCTGTTCCTCAGGCTGGTCTAACAGAAGTGGAAATTCCTATCTCACTGTTAGTTGCAATGGGTTTATGCCAGCTGAGAACCTGGTCTCAGCTAATAGGGGGCTGGCTGGGACTAGTCTTGGTCTCAGCGAGTGGCACTGGTGCCAGCAGAGCACATACTCTCTTAGTGCTGTCTCAGTTTCTCATAGACTCATCTTGCTCAGACAGTGGGCAGTGTACAGAGCAGAGAAAGCTGGTCAAACACATGGATGTAACAACTATATGCAGTTTACGAAAGGGTGTCACTGGGTGACGTCGTGAAGTACATCTCAGGCACTATCACCTAATTGTACTGTTTGGCCATTGAGTCCAGGTGCAGCACACTGGTGCTCTTGTGTGCTCCTACTCCTAATTCCTCATATGCATTAAAGGTGAAAGTGCGAAGAGCTAAGTGGGAGACAAGCTGTGACGGTACAGGAAGGCCCTGGAGATGTGTGTCTGTCATCCTTGATTTCAGTGTGATTACACAAACAGTGACGTACTACTCAACCTAAATAAAACTGGCAGACCATGTATTAAGAGCTGTACAAAAGTCTGAAGTATTTGTACTGTACAGGCTAGTGCCTAAGAAGCTCTGTAGCTTACAGATCTCTGCAGCAAGCAACAGAAATAATAAAAAAGTAAGCATGCTGCTTACCAGTCTTGCAAGCTTAAAAGAACAGCAATTGTTTCTAAACAACTTTGCTTTCTCTAATTCTCCTTAAACTTGTGCAACTTGTCATCTGCAAGGAGAACAGCTTTCCCTAGAAGTAATGTTTGGAGGAATGACGGAATCTCAGTGGTCTAAGAGTCAATGCCAGCCCCCAAGGATGGGATAAGTGAAATTCTTGAGGGGAGACAATCAATGGAGAATGAACAAGAAATAGCCAGTTTTATGTAGTTCAGAAAATTTCAAGGGTTTGTGTAAAACAAGAGCAAGTTTTAGCTATTACTAGTTGAGAAGTTTTCCTTTGGTTCTTGAAGGCATTTTGGGCAAGCTTCTGTTTACAGATGGTGGTTGACTAGCTAGGTTTTTCATCCAGGCCACTGGAGCTTACTAAATGCATAGACTTCCAGTGTTGTGTCCAAGGCGAACATGGTAGTTGGGAGTATTAGACATTGAGATGCAAATGCTTTCCCTCCGCATCAATAGATTTTCTTTGTGAAGAAACATCTAGACTTTTCATCAGACATACTTTCCTAGAGACACATGTAAAACTCTTGCATTTTTTTCCCACCCTGCTGGATCAGACTTTTAAAAATGGGTACTGTTGAGGTGACACATATAATAGGCATAAATAGAGGCAGAACTACATTCTCTACATTCTGCATGTAGAGGCAGAATGGTTGCTCTGGTGCATGAGCTGTCCCTTCTTGTCTGTTGTTGCCCATTTTGCATGCAGAGAAATCCAACTATGTAACACCACTGATGCACACAAAGTAAGCTTTGTGTTGGACCTGGGAAGGTGTAGCATGGGAAGTGTCACTGCATGCTTTCCTTGCTCTTACATCCTTGGGCAACTGCTACTGGTTCTGCTCATGGACACACTACTCATGTATTAGGATTGGCAGCGTAATCTAGTACAGTTCTTCTTACACTGCCAGAAAACCTAAAAAGAATGGTTTTAAAATCTTGTCTTTTGAGAGGAACAAATCAAAATTTTTCTTAAAAAATTGATCTCTCTGGATGGAAAGCATTAGAGCTGTGGCCTGGAGAAGTGAAAAGACCAATATGAAGAGCAGATCCCACCAAAATTCTTTGTGAGCCCTCAGGCAGCTCATGGCTTTCACTGGAATTCAGTCCAGAAATGCGTCTCACCCAGTAGGAGTTTGTTGTGCCGTATGTTCCCCTTGGCACCTCTCTGTCTCTCTGAACAAAGTTAACTTCTGAAACTAGCAGCTGATAAATTCTAGTGATCACTCCAGACCTCCTCTCAGTAAAGCCCACCTGGAAAACAGGTTGCTGTCTTCAAACCCACAGATTTCCTGATTGCTACTGTTAACCAAAGCAGTTCCTTCCCCTCTTTCTAAGCCCCCATCACCTACAATGATCACAGGCACCATTCCTCACAGGGATAAGGAGCTTGAGCGAATATGCAGTATATGAGGGATACAGTAGTTGCATGGTCTTCCAGTAAAAACAAAGCAATGTTCATGCCAGGCAATCATCTTTTGACAGGATAACATTTCTGAAAGAGCCTGTATATATATTCAGAAGGATGAAAATAAAATTCAACCCAACTGTGAGGGTTCTTCTGCAAGTGATGTGTATCACTTTGACATGAAAGCACAATGGGTTTCTTTGTACAGTTAGAGTTCTTTAGAACTTCTCAATCCTTCTGGAAGGTTCTCGGCAAAGTCTGCTGGAAAGGAAGTGTTTTTCAATATTTCATCGGACGATTATCCTGCAGAGTGAAGCAAAATCTAATGTTGCAAATTCAAAGATTTTGCTATTGGAAACAGGATTGTCTCTGCTTGCAATTGAAACAAAGAGTTTGTTTCTTGTCCTAGTGGTTGTAAAGAACTAAAAAATTTGACCTGTTAAGGCCTTCAGGTTGGCTTGCTTATGAATTTCAGGTACCTCAAGGATGATAATACACTTTATTTTTCTTGTTCCCCATTGAGTAAGCATGACTCAACTCAGTTGCTACCTGATTACTTGGCAGTTTTCATAGTACTCAGTTTGGCAACCAGTCAGGTGGGCAGAAGCAAATCACAACTGATAAAATGGGAATTTCTCACTCAGGATGGCAAACACTTTGTCAGGATTTGTCACAGCCAGGATATTTTCTCTCACTGGACTGTACTAAGCTGAACCAGGTTTCCCCTAGTTCCTCGACTGAAAGCAAGTTCAGAGACAGTTACCGCAGCTCAGCAGGTGGGCAGTCATTTGTGGAAGCATGGCAACTTGAGGGCAGATTAGCACTTTTAGGCAAAATATGTATGTCTCAGGTGAGATATTTTTCACTGAGGACATTGTGTAGGAAGAAATAACCATGGAGATTATTTTTGATAAAGGAGAGGAGAGGAGAGGAGAGGAGAAAAACCTCCATTTTTTTTGTTTTACAGAATTTGAAGAGCAACCCAGATTTGAAATAATTCAAATTTCAGCATTTTGTTCTCCTATGGCACAGTAAGACTACTTGGACTCCCTGTTGATTAAAGGTCACCCATTTCAGCTTTCTTCTCAGTAGAAACCCATAATAATGGTAATACTACATCCACACTGTTACAATGTAATGATAATAGTATGTTAATCCTTATAATTACCATTAGAAGCAATGCAGATTGGAACATAATTATCTGTATCACACGTAATCATCTAAAATTCATGTTATTTTGATTTCACTGATTGATGGGTCATTTTGGCACCAGCTATAGACATTTTAACACTATCTCTTGATGGCTACCTAGAAGGCTTCAGATGAGGTACCTCCACCTTGAATATGAGGCCAAGTCCTCAGCTGACAAATGCCAACAAATGTGCATCCAAGTTAGTGCAACTGCCAACTCATAGCTGGGTGCGTGCTGGGTAGCAAATGTTTTTTCCTACTTCTTCCCAAAACCACAGAAAGAATTGCAAAGTGCAGAGGACAGTCAGAGTGATCTTTGAAAAGCCCAAGGAAGAGATAGACTGTGGGACAATGTGAAGGTGGTGCATTTCTTCATCACGCATGTTTGGTGGATTTTGAGAGGGGAAAAGTATGTGGGCCTAACGTTAAGAAGTTGCTGGGCACATGTGTGTATCTGTGGCTCTGTTTGCTGTTAGAAGGTGGTATCAAATAACTAAGCAAGAATTTGGCAGGAAAGACTCTGTCCAGGAGACAACACCATGAACAAACTTGAATATCCTAAATAAATTTCACTAAGAAACATCTCAGATAATCTTTGTTATTTCTCCATACACAGATTAATGGCAACCTTTCACTGGCAGTTATTGAGGGTAATACAAGAAAGAACAAGTTTCTGAAAATATTGTTTCCCCTCAGGCTGGAAGCAAGAGGTTCCTGATGAATCTGAGATGCAACAAATGCAAAACATTTGACTGAACATGAATGACCTCACATGTGAAGGTTTGAAGACGGTGGGGGTCAGGGTGACATGAGATGAAATAAAGTGGATTTTGGCCATTCCAGTGTATCACACTGGCTACTGCTTGTACTTGCGTCATAGGAGGAGAACAGAAATTTACAGGCTCTCCCATTGTGTTCCTCCATCCCATTTATGTCGAAACTGCTCCTGTCCCTTTCAGAGGTATAATTAAACTCATTGGAGCAGGAAATTATGCAAATTAATTTTCAAGTTTGAAAAAAGGATTAAGAATTGAGAGGAGTAGAAGTAAAGGACTAAATCTTGATCTTGCACACTGTGCTTTCTTCTTCCTGTGTCTCAGACAAACAGGTGACCAACTTGTGAAGATTATGCCTCTTTTTAGATGAATCTAGGTCTCCTGTATGACAGCAGATATTCACAGACCTTATACTAGTCCTTTTTCTGGAACTATTGCTTTATGCCATGCATTGCTGGGACTTCCCTAAATTACTTTGGTATCTGAGATAGCTTGCAGCTGGTTTAAAAATGAGTGTCACAGTGGTGAAGCAAAGCTGTTTCTGCTCCCTCACTGAATATCCTAGTACTGTGACCATTTCCATTATACTCCCAAGGTTTAAATCACAACAGTAGAAATTAGTCACGGGCAGTCTCAACGGCATTTGTTTGTGGGAAAGGTCTTTTACTATGAATGTAAGTGATGTAACCACTGGATGGTGGCAAGTTACACTGCTTCTTCCTCTTTTTTTTTCTGTTCTGTTTTGGTTTGGTTTGGTTTTTTTGAGTATCTACTGATGTTACAGGCCATGGGCTTGAGTAGCTTTTTTTTTTTTTTTTTCCCTTTCTCTTTTTACCTTCCTACTGGCCTGACAATTTCTACATTTCTACTTGTCTTTGGATTTTAGGAATGAAACAGTACCTGTTTTATTTGTGGATTCCAAGCCAGTTCACAGATTGCTCCATTCTCCAGCCTTGGCAGTCACATGCCATGTATGTGCTGGTTTTTTACAGTGCTGAACTTCACCTGTCACTTTAATCTGCTAACAAGGTTTTCATAACAAGCGGTGGAGTGCTGTGGAAGACACATATATTACTTCCTTTCACTGTCATTCCTCCTCCTAACTGCTTATATCAGGTAGAACACTCACCCTGGCTACTGATATTCCCCCCTCCCCCTTCTAAATTTTTATCTACCAAACCAGAGTACTTTGACCCACAGAACAGAAGTAGGAGTTTGCACTGATGGTTAGTAATGGGATTCTTCTGCTTTCAACACATGAGATTATGCATCACCCTGCTCCTCCCAACAGCCCCTTTACCCTTTCACATACTCAGATTCCTAAATATTATCATTTGTCTTTGAATGACTGAGAGAAGAAACATGAAAAAAAAAAAAAAAAAAGAAAGACTTAAGTGTGGTTGAACACCAGCTTACTGCTCAGGATAACTTCTTTCTATATTGATGCTGATCTGAAGTAACTAGCGTTTCAACATTCACCAGTTCTTCAGATAAACTGGAGAGGCAGTTGTTACACTGTTCATTTTGATCTCTGTTCAGATCTCTGGTCACCCTTCTAGATTATCATTGATCACATTTCTAGAAGAAGCAGCCTTTCCTGAAGGTATTAGACCAAACTATTCAGAAAGTTTGCTGTAGTCTGTTCCATGCTGTCATGGGCTTTGTACAGTAGCATATCTACCACGTGTCCTTTCATCAAGAGATTATCTCAATTAACTTTTACATTTGCACTAAGCTGAATTTTTTAATGTTACTCATTTGGGATGATATCATAAACACCAGAAGTTCATGTTTTTGAAATCACAAGTTGGTAAAAGTCAGCTGCATTATTTTCAAATGTTATCAGGGTGTATAATTTTCAATACTACTGATGAATGGCAATTCTGTTCACTTTATATATAAGAACACCAGGTTCTTATGAGGGCTTCATTTTGAGAAAGCAAACTAACAGTAAAGCAAAAAGTAAAGTATAAATATGTGATTTTTGTGTTTCTGTTTCTCTTATTATGATCTATTTGCAAAAACTTTTTACTAGACGGGAGATTATGCAAAACTCAGTTAAATATTACTGTTACTTGCTAGTGTTTAAGCTAAGATATACGCGCCTCAGTCATCTTTATATTCATCTGCTTTGTACTTAGCTATCACCTAAACAGAAATCATAGGCGTAACACTCCTATAACAAAATATGATACCATGCACTGCGAGGTCAACATAGTATTTCCCAATCTGACAAACAGATACAGCAATAATATTTACTTGTGATATCACTGCCATACGGTGTTATATAGATTAGACATATTTTTGCTTTATTAGCTTCTCCAAGTCCAAAACAATAACCAATTTTACCAGAAGAAACATCTGCCTGCCTAGGAACAGAGGGCAAATCAGTGAGATAAAAGGGCCTCTTTCACTTGGGACAAAGAAATGGTAAACCAAACTAAAATAATCCATGTTTTCGTGTCAAATGGTTAAAAGGTCAGACTCCGGCAGGCCTAATGCTCATGTTAGTGACTCTGTGTACCCAAAAGCTGGCTTTTGTCAGTTGGACCAGGTTACTATGACTGAGTTGCCGACGCCACAGCATTCATTGACTTTGGAACCTTTTAGAAAAACCTTAGAAGGTAATTAATTTAAAATTTGGACTTGGTGGCATATGAACTCAGCTATGCTGCTTTGAGCCTCAGCCATCTTGCTGCCTATGATTGGATTTTAATGCAAGATTTGATTCAGGGTGAAGGATTTAGTTGCAGGGTGGAGTTCCTTCACTTTTTGGGGTTGAAATCTAGAAAAGGTAATCACTCTCCAAAGACATTTACAGAGAAAGTACACTTAAACAATGTGTTTCAATTCAGGAAACTGAATAATTGTCTCCCTCCATAGTCCAGGAGATTTGTCTGGAATAGATTTTTATTTTTTTTTCTTTTGTCCCAAGTGGTTCAGAGCATGGCTTTATGTTGTATTTTCTTACTGGTTATCATTTCAACTATTTTAGTTTATTTGTTTTCAGATGGTTAGTTGTTGTGCTGGTTGGGAAGGGAGTATCTAGTCATGGCTTGAAAAGAGGAAGATTATAGACTGCTTTCTAAGGGTGGATGAAAGCCAGCCTGGACTTTCTTATTTCCATCACGCAGGAGGCAAAGTTTGTCTTTGCAGCTTATACTTCTGATTCAGGTCATTTAGAATTTAAATCTACTGACATTATGATTATATAAGATGATGTTCTCCTTCCAAATTAGGTTTTTGCCTGTCTTCAGTCT
This sequence comes from Chionis minor, assembly GCA_013398295.1. Classification (NCBI taxonomy): domain Eukaryota; kingdom Metazoa; phylum Chordata; class Aves; order Charadriiformes; family Chionidae; genus Chionis; species Chionis minor. The sequence goes on from VZSF01005380.1 coordinate 234,685, forward strand.
GTGTTTATCTCTGAAAGGGTGGTGGGCATTCAGAGTATAAAATTAAGATGGCTGGTAATGTTCTTCCCGAGAAAATCTATTTTCTGTTTCCCAGCTTCCATTCTTTACTTCCTCTTCTGTTTCATCCAGTTGAAAAGTCTCCAGTTGTTTCCATTTCTCCCTACATCACCGCTGATTGAGTTTTCTATTCTTTCTTTTCCATTCTCCTTATTCCCCTTTTGTCTTCTTGGATTGCCTTTGGCATTTTTAGCTGCCACTCGTTTTTCATTGGTGTGCTCAAGCACAGTAACACAGGCGTGTGTGCGCGCGCGCGCACACACACACACACACACACAGAGTAATAGACACACTTGCACCCACTCTCGCTGGTTGCGCTGTCTAGGAGGACACCGATTCCTCTCTTGGTTCCCTCCTGCTTACACAAGTCTGGGAGCTTAATTTGATGTCACTGTTTTGCATTTTGTCCTATTTAACTGTAATTGCAGCCTCTGAGGGTTTTTGGTTCTGTTCTTGTTTTCTTCAGCCAAAGATGATTTTTTCACCCCCATTTTTCTCTGTGGTTTTCTATTTGTTATTTCATTAAATTGCTTAAAATGAGAGACATTTTAATGGGCCATTGAAGAATGTAGATGGTGTAAAGGTGTAAAGGAACATTGTTGCTCTGAAATTGCAGGTCAGCACCCACTCTCTCATCATCTTTTTGACTGAGGGTGAGCAGGCAAAAGATGCAGAAAAAGAGACATGCCTGCTCACTCACACTCTCTTTCTCTCAGAACACATAGCTTACTATTATCTCTATGCCACTGGAAAGAGGAAGGCGTAATACCTGTAAATTGCTAGGAGTGTGATTACTTCTAAATAACCATGACTGTGTCATACCTGATTGCTCAAATAATCCTGTAACTTGGGTTTCCTCATTGCCGTATAACTGTGGATACTACCTTGAATTAAGCCTTGAAGGAATATAGGCCTTCCACAGTCTAGACAGGCTAACTCTTCATAGAAAGAGTAGGATTTGATTTGATTGTTACACGTATGTAAACACTCAGGGAGATAGATGCATCATATACATATACATATACATATACATGTACATGTACATGTACATGTACATATACATGGAATTTTTTGGCAACCACTGCAGTTCTTCAGCAGGTTGCGAAGCACTTGGCTTGAAGGCTGCCCCAAAAGCCCAAATTGCAATATTATTATTTCTCCAAGCTACACGCTCACCGAGTGTTCTCCTGTTTCCACAAAAGATTAAAAAGCTTCCTCCTCTGCTTTAAACTGTTCTCTTCCACTGCCCCCCTTCCAAAAGAAACTCTGTGCATTATTGTGCTTTCTGGCTGGGCGACTTCAGTAACAGAAGATGTCCTTAGGAAGATGGTTTAGATAGCATACTTGTGTGAAATTCTTATGCAAAAATGTGTAGGGCTGGCTGACCTGGTTGACTAGGCTGGTTCTGTTCCTGCACCAAAGGCAGAATGGAAGGGCCATATGTTTCCTTGTTACTTCAGTAAAATATATTTTATTGCTCCATGTTATCTTCTTATTACGCATTTACAAAGCTCTTTGGGTGACTAAGTTGTTTGCATAACACATTATATTTTTGGCAATAATTCTTCCTGCAGAAGGGATGTGTGTGAAAGTGTGGTTGTGGCTGCCAGTAGGCTATAGCGTGCGTGTATGTTTCAGTTGCAGAAGGAGAATGAACATGTTGGCCAGGTGAAAATTTTCACAACGTTGTTCTCTCCTGGCAGTTCTTAATGCGGGTGAACTTCAACAGGACCGAACAGCTTCTGTGCCGTCCCGGAGCATGCTGTGTCTGCAGGGTGTACAGTGCTGAAGCCTGACGGAGTACAGCCTCCGTATCCAAGGGCTTTCACAAACAGTGCTCAAAGCAGCATAAATTCCTCATCAAACGAAGCAAATCCCAACTCCTCCCTGAACCACAGTGGCTGCTGGATCAGGAATCTTGTTAGGTTTGTAGCTTTTGGATTAGCGAGACCCTTTATTAACTGGGACTGAAAAACTTCTCTGAATGGCTAAATCCTGAATTACTGAGCCCTATTCTCCTGGTCTCCAGGAAAGGTCACTGGTGTAGGCCTCCTTGCATCTTCAGTGTAAAAATGTGTCACTGTGGGTGGTCACTCTCTCAGCTACTGTGCACCGGCTTTGTGGAAGCCATGGCCTATTGACACTGAGAACATCTCTACCTTCCCTTTGTAGGAATCTGAATTTAAGCCATGCAATATTTGTACAGACAGTTAACAGTTTAACTAGTTATTCACCCTGTAGGATGAATTAAGCTTAAAATTAGAAGTTTGCAGGGAATACCTTGAATTACTTTAACACGAGAAGGGACTGTCAAGGTTAAGTTCCTATGTTATACATTGATGTATTTGTTAATAAGCACATAGAAAATAATAGATCTAAACCCCAAGCATTTTCATCATGATAGTAGTATTTCCTGACATAAGCAGTGTGAAGGTAGCGTGTGACTAAATTAAAATATTTTCACATTTTTTTTCAGGCTTAGATAAATCAAAATGTTTAATTTCACAAATATTTTGTAATTAACTTTGCGAAATGGGTAAACTTGCAGCAATTTGTTCTGTGTGAGTGGACACAACACAATTCTTTTATACCTTGACAAGGAAAGTAGATAAGCATCAATAAGCAGACATGGAAAGTCATAGAATTTCACGTTAACAAGAATTAATTTCATGTCCTGTTCCCTCCTAAAAACTTTTATTCGTCACTGAAATGTGCAGGTAGTAGGTATCTTTTTATTCACTGCACTATAAACCCATGTTTTGTGCAAATAATGGTGAATGCAAAGCTGAGATTTTAAAAATTGCCATGTTTGCTTTTTTCCACTTTTGTCAACCATTGGCAAGAGCAGACAATTCAGGGTATGTGGAATAAACTAAACTTGGGGTGAACACAAGAGATTTAGATCAGCATTCTTCCTGCAGCTGTGAATGCCAGCCATGTACTACATGCTGCTACTTCAACGCAGAAGGCACAGAGGAGTCCTGTGTGCTGCATAATTTTGTCCAGGAATCACTGGCTGGAGCTATGTGGTACACTGAAAGGAGCATTATTAAACTAAAGGAGTTGTCTTCATGACCTTGGTTAGACAGTGGCAGAAGAACCACAACATCTCACTGACATTCTATTACTTCTCTATCATCAGAACCTGAAGTGCTTTCATTTTATTGGGAAGATTTGATTGCATCCAATTTATGCACAGGGCCGTGCTGTGAAGCACATTTCTGTTTAGTTGCGGTCTCCCCAGTGAAATATACATCTTTTTTGAAACTTCAGCTGATGAAGAACAACTGAAGGTGTGCACAGGGTCCCAGGAGGTTGGCAGGTTTGTCAGGGAATCAGCAGAACACAAGGACATGGAAAACTGCAGCATGACAGCCTGCTCGATGCATTCCTGCACACGCACCAACATGAGGATCAGAACAGCCCTTCTGACACTGCACACATATGAAAATAATTGGAGACACTTTAACTTAAAAGTTAAAGAGCTCAGTGAGTTGGTGGGCTTTGGGAACTAAGGGTTGAAGGGAAACATTACTGGTCACAGTAGTCTTGTTGGAGAACATGGTCTGCAGGGAGCATGAAAGGATCAAGGGGAGGTGATACACCAACAGGAGGAGTTGTCACTCGTGCTTGCTATGGTAATGGTTGCCTGTTTCTTCCACATATCCGTCTCTTTCTTGTTTTCTTCTTTGTCCCTTTCTGATATGCTTCTTCCTTCTTCATCCCACTTCTTTCTTTGAGGCACAACATTCATTCCCCCTCCTACCCTTGGTCTTTGTTAGTTGCCTTTCCTATTATTCTGCAAATACATGCAAACTCCCAGGAAGATTCAAACTGATACCTCTGTCTAGCCCCAGAACCAAGCTGAGTTTAGTGTATTCTCTTCCTCTTTATTGTGGTTTATTGTATCTCTTCCTTCTGCATTGCTTTAAATTGTGCACTGAGGAATTCCAAGTCTTTATTTAATGATTTAGCAGAACCACTCTCTGAACTCACAATAAATTTCACTGAGCATCTGTTTGCGTGTTTGAATTTTGTCTTGCTCTGAATTCTTTCACTTGCAGTGCATGGTTTTATAGCACTCTTAGATTCATTTAATGTTGTGTAACACATGAATGATCCCACTCATTCTAAAGGCCACATGCTTGATTTGGTAATTACTATGGGTCTGCCTCTGACTCGTTTGTTTTTGTCTCTTTGTTCCTTGTCTGTTACTTAATTATTTCATGAGATCTTGCTGTATCTTGTCTCTCATCTCCAGTTCATACTGTTATTTACTGCTCTCCTCTTTTTAACCAGGAGTTAGAATTCTGTAGTAGTTCTGATTTAAATTTTTTTTCTCTTAATGCTAAACCCATATTTAGTTTATCCGTTTTGATTCCTAAGAAGCCATCAAACACATTACCTATTCCCTTTCACACACTATGTGCTGGTTCCTAAAGACCATCTTTAGGATCTAGTAGCCTGGTGATTTTGTAACTATGTCAGACGTCAAGTCAATGACTGGGTAGGTGTTAGACAAGCTTATAAAAAAGAATGAACTTTGCTAGCTCCACTTCTACAAAAATCCTCTCGTCAAGCTGTCTCTCCTCTACGAAAACAAAAAGATCCCTCCCCTCACCCTGTGACTGCCTTCAAAATCATCTGATCTGGTTTCATGGGTGCATGTATGTGTGGTGTGGGCCTGTGTACAGAAATAAGTTAGGATGCTCCCTCTACAGTTGTTTAGCATGTAGGCCCAAAATACAGGGCCATTTCTAAATGCCTTGAATTCCCTTCTGTGTCTCAGCCCCTGGCAATAGGGAAAGCTAAACATTTCTGAAAAGTGATTCAAAAGGTCTAAGCAGAGGGTGCCTTGGGACATGCACATAGCAAGAACTGCAGCCTGCTGCAAACGGCTCTTCATTTAACCTTCTTTTTCTCTCCTTCCTTCCTTCCTTCCTTCCTTTTCAAAAGAAACTTGAGACTTGCACATATTATGTCAGAAGGCAGAGCTTTCGGAAGAGCTCTATATATGGCCAGAAAGACATTTGTTGATTTGACATCAGTGTATTGGCGGAAAGACAGACCAGATTTTGTAAGTTAACAAAGCCTGCAGAGCTAACCAAGGTTGCAGAGATAGTGTAATATTCCTGAAGGGCTTGTTCTGATCCCTGCTCCACCTCTCAGGAGATGCTTCCCTGAATTCTGGGTTATTCTGCTTTGTGCCTCCACTGTGTACATCAAGGTGTGTGATATTCAGGGCAGTGAAACAGACTATCATTTCGAAGAGATGAAATGTCTGCTGTGGCAGAATGAGTGTTGCAGTCCCGAGCATGTAATTTTGTCTTGAGCAAAGTGATCTTTAAAATGTAGAAGCGTAGCATGAACTACATGACAACTAGGACAAAAGAACCTTATTTTGGAAATGAAAAAGCCTTTCATCCAGAGGCTGGATGAGAGAGTATGAAGTTTGCGATATGATGATTCAGGTGTAAGTGAATAACTGGACCATCTTCTAACAAAGAGTTTAATTTGAGATATGTTAAATCTCCAAAATCAAGTTCAGAAGAACACACAAGTAATAGAAAATCTTCCTTGTCAAAATTTTTGATCAAATTGACAGCCTTTCATTTTGCTGAGAACAGTTTGTGTAATTTTCTGATACATCTAATGAAATGATTTGAATTAAAAAAATAGTTCTTGATTCAAAACAAAATAGAGCTGCAAAGAAAATAGTTAATTTTTCTGCTTTTTTCCTCCTTTCTTCCACTCTCTTTTCTCTCTCCTTGACTGAGGAGATAAACAGGAAAACCAAATGATATTTATTTTAATTTCTTCTGATTTGAAAGGAAGTGAATATTGTTTCCAATTGATGAGAAATACTTTTTAGCATGAATCATTTAATTGAAAAAATCAGTACATTAAAATATTAATATATTTGCATATTTTCATATGCAGATTTTCCCAGTGAACATCTTTCAACAGCCCTGCTCAGATTCTAACTTCTCCAATGCCTTCAGAATTTTGGGAGGATTTGGTGGCACAGTTGCAGCACTGACCAACTCCATAGTCCATGGTCCATGCCAAAGTTGCATCTGAGCTCTTTCTCTAATGCTCAAATTTAAATGAAATACATTTCCCTAATACAGATTTGAAAAGGTTCTTGAACTGCCAAGTGATAAAGCTGTTCCTCAAATCACTGCAAACTGATGAATTCCTGAGGCAGAGGAGCAGCTTGCCCCAGAACAAGGGCAAGCTCTACCACCCCTCATTCTCATGCTGCACTGTCTTCTGCCCGTTTTGAGAAGTTATACAGGAACAGTTATAAGACTGGCCAGCCTGCAATCTCATGTGACCTACCTGAAAACTGAACTCATGGTGATGGTTTAGCTGCTTGGTGTGTTGGGATCTACATGATAAAGCATGACACTGAATAATAAGCCGAGACAAACCCTTCAACCAGGCAAGCTCTTTGCCAAGGCTGTATCTGGGGATGCTAACAGTGATTTTAGCAAATTAACTGAAGTAGTATACACACATGTAAAAAGAGAGGCAGGGCGAAAGAGGTCCTTTATCAAACTAGCTTTCTTGAATGGAGCTTTTCTTGCTTGTGATTATCTCGTTCTCCAGAGGAGTAGTATCTTTGTGTCCTGTGGTCTACACTGGAATTTGAAACGTCCTTCAAGAACTTCCCTGGTCATCTGGAAAGACTGTCAAGCTGCAGTTTTCAAGCCTCTGTCAGCCTCAAGTTACAGCTGGTCTGAGTGTTTTCGTCCTTCTGCCCAAAGCTATACACTACTAAAATAGCTTTTTATGTCTCTCTTAAGTATTTGTCTACAAAAATAGTTACCAAGGAAGTTTGAAACATCTCCTGCCATGGCTTTAAAACCATGGTAGGAGTCCCTAAGGTAGGCAGGAAAGCAAATAAGTAGGGGGTTGTGTTTGGAATTCATCTAGTTCTTCTTCTTTTTGTGTTTGCTCCAGGACTTTTGTTCCCCTTTGAATGTGGCCAAATGCTCAGAACTAGAACAAATTCTCTCTGAGGCTCACTGCGTGTGGAAACTCCTCTAAGAGTATTTTCCCAAAGAAGCAGTCTGGCAGCCTGTGAGAAGAGAACAAGCCCTGCTCCCCCCTCCTGCACTCTTACCTCACTTCAGGTCATGCGAGACACTTCCCTCCAGCAGTACATCATGTTCTTGGAGAAAACAAGTCCTCAGCTTCTCAAGGTCACTGTTATTGTTTTTGTCTCTTACATAGGGAGCTTGTTCTTGCAACCAGACTTCCTTGATGTCCTTCTCTCATTGAGGGAATCAAAGAACTCCATTTGTGAAAGGCTGACAAGCCCTGGCATACTTGGAGAGACCAAACAAAGGTTAGTGTGGGTGGATATCATGAGTCATTTCTATGACTAAGAGGCTGGTATAAACTACCCCTTCCTGGTAACCTAAATTTATTAAGGTCATGGGCAGCCTAATGAATCAGTGTGTCTAAATGAATCCAAGTGTGAGGCTCATGATGTTAAACACGCAAACAAAAATAGCAGGTGAAGGTGAAGATTTAATTCTCTGTGATCTAGTTAAGGATGAGGCCTCTATTCCTGTGTGTGCTATCAAAATGTGGTTAGCCGGTACTGCTGACTTGGTGCTTCTGCTTCTTGCTATTTCCCGTTGCTGATGCTGGACTTTGACAGTCAGCACTTATTAGAAGCCACTAAGATGCCTTGTATGGTCTTTGAAAAGACTTTTCTGGCCAAAGCTAGAAATGAGGAGACTCCACCACTTCTGTAGTTCAAAAGAACACGGACTTGCTAACCCCCAAACTACTCTTGAGCTATTTCTGTCCTTAGTAGTAGAATTTTAATTAACAGCAGAAAATTCAGAAATTGGTTTAACTTTGAAGGCTATGCATTAGTTGTGAAAGTGAATGCAATGAAAGTTGTATCTGAATGCAAAAGAAAGCCTCATACGTGAAATATGAGCTAGTATCAAGCACTGGTGCTGTGGACGCAACCTGCATACAGGAGACTGCAGGTACTGAATCCTTAGCAGAGACCAACTGCTGTCCTTAAGAGTTGATGACAATGGCAGTAACTGATGGAGCAAGGAGAGGCAACACTTGCAAAGCATGTCCTAACAGACCCTTCTCTGTGCTGCTGCCAAAGTCACAGCTCAGTCCTGACCACTGTCAGTCCTCTTAATATGACAGCTGTTAAGTACACTCCCGCCACTGAAATGCTGAACTTGCTGTTTGGTTGCATCCAGGCTTTCAAGCACATTTTCCTCCTTTTTGCCTGCTTCACTCTGTCTTGCTGGCAACCAGGCGATGCAACATATTCTTTATTCATGACCAAACAAAGTCATTTAAGAAGAAATACTGTCTGCTTCTGAGTAGCAGCAGAGCCTTCAGCAGCATCCCATACCCTTTCAGTTATCAAGTAGGAGTGGTGGGGCTGGACTTTTTGGGAGTCACCTGAGAGTCAATGTGTAGAAGACGAAAAACATCTTATTCTCAGTGTCTGGCATCCAGGAGAGGAAATGAACTTGTATTTATGACATGGGCAGCAAAACAACAGGAGGTTGGATTATGGAAATGCCTTTTAAGTGATGTTTGCTCTCTTGCAACTTTCAAAGCAGCTGATATATCTTTCTTTAGGAAGGACACAACTGACAAACTTGGCAGAGGGCACCGTAGTTTCTCACTAACTCCTACCAATAGTGACAGATAAGCATTGGATATCAGGCTGCAAGCTTCACTTTTAAACAGTAGAAAGTCCTGACTGTTTTACAGGATCCAGCTGCAGACTCCCGGACTTGCTGATAGTTTCAGGTATGTGGCAACTATGGATTCTTTGTAGAAAGAGATTCATGTAAAGGACGTGAAAGGCTGCAATAAAAAACCCCACATAAACAATAATGTACTTCCTAACAACCCTATCTATTGTGTTTATGACAACCTTTTCTTTCTTTATATGTGCGTGATACCCTTGTATTCATTGTGATCTTCAAGTTGAGTTCACATTTATGCAGGTATGCTTTGATAAATGCCATTGTTGGTAGTCCATAGAATGCAACTCTGAGTAGTTTAAACATCCATTCTGCTTGGTATGATTTTACTTATTGTATACATTATTGGGCAGAATATTTTTGTTGGTTTGCTTACAATGGTAAGTGCTCCTCTTTCCAGGGTCACCACCAATGCTTTTACATTCTGATTTCTTCAGACTTGCTGCTGGCACAGCTCATTGTGACTTCATGTCCAAAAACGTATGCCCTGTTGGGCATGCTGAAAAGATGTTTCATTATTGCCATGGAACAAAGTACACTCAACTTATCTCGGATTGAAACAAAAAGACAGTTTTGAAGTGAAAATCCTCCATTTTTCCTATGAGCAGACATCCCTTTCTATGTGTGTAAATGTATGTGTGTGTATATGTGTATGCTTGTATGTTTGTACATTTGTGTGTATGTGTATCTAATACTCACATCAGCTACATAGGAACTGTACACTGCTTTCAATAGATAAACATCAAACTACTATGGAAGACTAGAGACCACAGAGATTTGCACCTTACAGGTGAGAAACTGAGGCACACAAAAATTAGAAACTAGGTTTTCTCCATTTTAAGGTATAAATTCTGAAAGAGAAATTGATACTCAGAGAGCTGCTATGTAGCACTTTTTATAGGATATCTTGAACGAGACTGTTAACTGAACTGTTAAACAATAAAAGGAGTGGAATTTGAATCAAGGTGTACTGTCTTGCAGTACCCTGTTGCTGAGATACCTGTGATGCGTACTTACATATTAGTATGTGCCAGACTGCAAGAATGGGAGGCAAGGCAGGGATATTTCTAACTGGTGACCCAGTCTGAAATGGCTTGTTCCCAGTTTCTGACCTTTAGCATTTTCCTCTTGCATCCTGAAAACTCTCCTTAACCTTCAGAGACTCAAAATGTCCAGACTTCTAAGTTAGCTGCTTATCATTGTCTATCCTGACATCGAAGAATCACCTTAGACATCCTTACTGAACAGGAATGGATGCCAATACACTACCCAAATGTTCAGCAGAACTTGCAAGCTGAGATTTGGTGGTGACTGTATGTCAGACAGATATTTGAAGTGTTGCTGGTCTAGGGTATTTGGCTGTTTGATTTGCATTTGATAACTGGATCATTCTTAAACTTGCAATGTATACACAGGGTAGAGAGACATGTACACATTAAAGGGACAGGATCTGTGCCATCCATTCCCATGTTTTCATCCAAAAAGCTAATTGCTGCTCATGGAAGCAATTACATTAACCTCAGCCAGACCAGGCAACACAAACCCAGGAAAGAGGCTGAAAAGATCCTCCAAAACAGCTATGCTCCAGTTGTGCTTTCACCTGATAACATGGTGTCGGGCAGTTTGAATCAAACCTCCTGAGAAGCGAGTTGATGGCTGCTTGGTGATAGTCCGACTTCACAGAATCCATGATAGAATTACCAAGTGATTTTTAAAATGAATCTTAATCAATAAGCACCTATTAGAACTCTGATAGAACCTAGCCTCCAGAGTGGCAGCAGAGCAAGCTGAAAGCAGATAGAAAAGAAATAAAAATACTATTGGGCAACACCAAAATGTTGACCATAAGGGTCCCTCCAGTGCAAAATGTTCTGGGATACTAATAAAAATAAATAAATACTTCCAGGGAGCCAACTTAAATATCCCTTGACATAAAGAATTTAGATTCACTATTTTTAAACACTGAAGAAAAAAATTATCACTTGTGTAATGTTGTTACAAGATTTCTCCCACAGCCCTTAACTCAGGCATATTTTACAGTGTGCATTAATACATAAGCAATCAGACAGAATGATTTAATAAGAAAACAGAAATAGAAAATTATAATATGTGCAGAATAAGAGAGGATTGAACTTTTTCTGGGCCACTGGGTGTTAAAACCTTCTGTCTCCATGGTGGTTTGCCAGAATTCCTCCTTGCTCCAACAGCAGACAATGAACTAGATTGTGACTCCATGGAGCTGAATTCCTCCAAGGAAATAGCTGGGATGGATAACATGCCACGTCCCAGCTCCTGGTGCAGTACTTGCTACTCAGAGATTTCTAGCTGCTAGACATGTCCTGTTTTGTGGCATTAAGCTATTCAGGTATTTGAGATAAATCTACACACTGGAGAGGTGCGTTTGTGTCAGGAAGGGCATGGGCCATGAAGAAAGAGGGACATGACTGCTTAATACAGACCATTGAAGTAAAAGATAGAAACAGGCAACAGAAATTTCATAGCTACAACTGCTGTGAACCAGAGGGAGTTGTTGCTCAGGGGGAGCTACTCTCCATTATGGACAAGGACAAGACTGCTGGAGCTTCAGTGCTGGAGACTACAGTTCATTTGCAGTTCTGAGGACCTTACTAGCTAGCACCTCTGCAGAGGTGGCAGCAATGTCTCCTGCTCCCCTGCAGGTATGTGGCAAAGATCTCAGGAAAGATAGTCTCTGCAAAGAATGGGTGATCTTCTCAGGTTTTCTCAGAAAAATCATGGTTTTCTCAGAAAACCCCTTTGCAAGAGATGAAATAAGTTAACTGCCTTGCTGACACATCATACCATCTACTGGCTGTCGTCTGAATGAGTCTTGTGCTGAGGAAGCAGGCTTGAGGTGCAATAGGAAGCACTGAGGCATTGAAAATTTGATCTCACAGCATTGGTAAGGTGGCTATGCAGAGAGCATTGCCACCCACTAGGCCAGCTCTCCTTTTCCTGCTGTGTACACAATCCGTATGGATGTTACAAGTCATGCGTACACTCCTGATTTTTATTTGGTGGGGACCCAGCAGAAATTGTCAAGAACATGGAGCACTGATCACAGGCCTTCCACCGAAAAGCTTCATCGTCTTTCCCAGAAAATGGCTCAAAATATACAATGTGTTTTTTTTAATGTGGTCATTTTCATTATAGCCATGGTGTTTGACAATAATTCTCAGGGAGTGGAAAGCCAATTACTTGCAATAAGGAACCAGTCAGAAAAGCAAGAAACAATCAAGGATGAAATTTCTCTTTATGTCTGGTGGCGGACTCTGTACTAATTTGAAAAAAATTTTGGCATGTCCAAAGATTAGCCAGATACTCAATTAGACTCTGACATCAGTGTCAGGGACAGCTGCTATTTTGTGTTTCAGCTGTGCAAGTCATCCCATGGAGAAGTGGCACAGATGTTGCCTGGTACCTGATCAAGACACATACTTTGAGAAGTGGGCATCATCCTTCTGTATCACAATGTATAAATCCACCTTAAATGGGTTGAAGTAATTTAGCAAATGACCCCTTCAGCTGGCAACCAAATGTGAGCTTAAATTTTGGGTGCTCTGCCTCTCAGAATGGGCACTGGAGACACCTGAAAATCCAGCTGCTCCATGGAAGCTGATCTCCTCTAAGACCTGGTTTCACATCTCTGTGTGGCTGTGACTACACAGTGAACTGCAGATTTGGGAGGGGGCTTACATGGGCTGAACCCTGTGATGACTCTCTTTTTGGGAGCACTGTTGCTTTCAGATGGTCCGTAGTCTGAAGCATCTGCACTGTGCTCAGGAGGAAGTGAGTTTGGGGCAGCTAATGAGGGACTTGGATGTGGTGTGGTCAGCCCCCTTCCTAGGCCTGGCCCCTTCAAGGCATGGGACAGTGGCCTCAGGGCTGTGTTGGGGTGGTGAGCCAGCCTCTGCTTCCTACCCTGGCAGCCTCTGAGCTCCATCTGTGGCTCAGTCTATGGCTGCCTGGAAACAATTTGGGCAGGACATGAACCTGGAGAGCAGAAAGGGCCCAGCTCTGTTTTCATGGACATTTGGGTCTCCAAAGGGGTGCTGGCCTTCAGCCAAAAATCATGCTGTTGTTTTCCTTAGATGGTCTATTTGAGTTTAAAATATTCAGTGAAAGACTAGGATCACTTATTTTCAGCACAGGGTTACTCAAGCTAAAACTTCTGCTACAAAGCACATTTCTTGTTAAATTCTTAGATGGGCATGGCACAGCTGTGCACCTCCTCTGGTCTGGTGTAAAACAGGAGGGGTGCCACTGATATTTTTTTGCATACATGCTTTCCATCGACCTTTGATATCGTAGGCTGAATCTGTGAGCTGAGCTTCAAGCAGAAGACTTTGGTCCTCAGAGAAAGCAATATCTGTGGTGTCTAGGCTCTGAAGGTTGTCAGTCTCCAAGAGTAGTGCAAGCCACAGAGGCAAGCCCATGATGACTAGAAGACAAGTAAGACGGCTAGGTGGCTGTTCATCACAGCAGGAGTTCAGCCCACTGCCTTAGGGTGGACATTGTCCTGCTCGGATGAATGTGAGGATGCCTGTTGATTTAGTGAAAGGGTCAAGGGAGAGTCTGAGACAAAGGAAGCATGAATTAGGGCAGGGATATGTGAGAGAGGCTGCAGATTTCAGAGTGAATGGGAAGGGGAAATGGTTTCTATTAAGCATTAGAGAACAAAAAATGGGGAATGACAGATGGACTGAATCTCAGTCTTCCAGCCCTTGGAGCTCCATCGCACTCCCACATACCCACAGGAGATGTGGGTAAGTACAGGTGTCTGTGAGGAAGAAAAGGACATGCATTGGTAGCCCAGAGGAAGGTCTTGCAGGGTTCTGTTAGGGTCAGCAGGTAGAGGCAGCTGACAGGGCTGGGACGCAGTGATCTGCTGGCACGTGGCTCCTTGCTACCTCTGTCCTTAGCAGGGCGTACTCAGGTCCTAGCACACAGGCAGCTTCTCTGAGCCCATCCTGTGTACACCTCTGTGTCAGCAGCTTGGTGCTTTCCACCAGCGTGGTGCCAGGATGAGGCCCTGGGGCAGGATGCTGGGATGAGATTTTCATCTTGATTCAATTTCCTTATTCTGAGACTTGATAGGACCTCTGGTTGCATGCCATCCCTGAGCCTAGCAAGTAGACAGGGCACAGAAGATGAAGCAGTGGCCAAGTCAGAGGTTTTTCAGTGTAAAAATAACTTCCTGATATTTTCTCAAACTCTCATTGTTTTTAATGTATTTTGCAATGAACTTACAGAGTTCTTGCTGTTTAATTTCTGCAGCTACAGGAAGATGTTTAAAGCCTGGGTATTCAGTTGATTTCACCTACATGTTGACTTCAGTGAGTATTGCCAGTTTCCACTAGCTGCAAGTGTAGTTCAGACCTCTGATACAACAGCTCAAACTCCCAAGAAGGCTGCAGTATTCCTGCAAGAGCTGTGCTCAGGGCAGTCTAAAGGTAGAGGATAATTGAGCTCTAAAAATTGCATTGTCATATATTTGAAATTGTGGTGCTTGTCAGTGCAGCAGCCTCCCTTCTCTGGAGTACAAAGTAGCAGAAAGAAGGTTTATGAGAGAGAAATTCAAGTTTACAGAATTGCAGAATGGTAGGGGTTGGAAGGGACCTTTGGAAATCATCTAGCTCAAACCCCTGCTAAAGCAGGTTCACCTAGAGCAGGCTGGACAAGATCACATCCAGATGGGTTTTGCATATCTCCCTAAGAGACTCCACCACCTCTCTGGGCAGCCTGCCACCCTCAAAGGAAAGAAGTTCCTCCTCAGATGGAACTCCCTGTGTTCCACTTTGTGGCCATTGCCTCTTGTCCTGTCCCTGGGCACCACTGAAAAGAGTCTGGCCCCATCCTCTTGACACCTGCCCTTTACATGTTTGTAAGCATTGATAAGATTCCCTCTCAGTCTTCTCTTCTCTAGGCTAAACAGACCCAGGTCTCTCAGCCTTTCCTCATAAGAGAGATGCTTCATTCCCTTGATCATCTTTGTATCCCTCCGGTGGACTCTCTCCAGTAGTTCCTCGTCGTTCTTGAGGGAGGCCAGAACTGGACACAGTACTGCAGGTGCAGCCTCACCAGGGCAGACTAAAGGGGAAGGATGACCTCCCTCAACTTGGTGGCCACACTCTTTTTAATGCACCCAGGATGCCATTGGCCTTCTTGGCCACAGTGGCACATTGCTGGCTCACGGTCAACTTGTTGTCCACCAGGACTGCCAGGTCCCTCTCTGCAGAGCTGCCTTCCAGCAGGTCAGCCCCTAACCTGTACCGATGCCCGGGGTTATTCCTCCCCAGGTGCAGGACCCTACACTTGCCCTTGTTGAACTTCCTTAGGTTCCTCTCTGCCCAACTCTCCAGCCTGTCCAGGTCTTGCTGAATGTCAGCACAGCCTTCTGGTGTGTCAGCCACTCCTCCCAGTTTTGCATCACCAGCAAATTTGCTGAGGGAACACTCTGTCCGGGTCATTGATGAATACGTTGAACAAGACCGGAGCTGGTACTGATCCCTGGGGGACCCTGCTCGTTACAGGCCTCCAGCTAGACTCTGCACTGCTGATCACAACCCTCTGAGCTCTGCCATTCAGACAGTTCTCAATCCACCTTACTGTCCACTCATCTAACCTTGCTAACCTTACCTAACACAATTCTAACACGCTTCCCAACCTTACCTATAAGAATGCTATGGGAGATTCAGGCAAAATTGTATTTAAGTAGCATCGATCTCAGTGGGGAAAACTTCCTGAAATATGTGAAATGGAGCTAGTATAACATTAAAAAATACTGAGCATATAAAGCAAATGATCTTTGCAATGTAACTTTGAGCTCAGTTCATTAAGATTTATGCCATTGGTGATGAAATCCACAGGTGCCTTCCTGGCAACAGATCTCATTTTGCATGCCACATGGATCTCACTGTATCATAGGGTGTTAGAGAGTTTGGCCCAAAATCATGGTCATTTTCAGCCAGTTATTACATATTGGAGCATGGTTTTATACATCTTTGTTGAGAAAGAAAGATTCATACTAGCTGCCAGGCACCAGAAAAGCTCCTTAATTGCTCTCCACAGAATCTGCTGACTAGAGAGAGCTCTTGTTATCTTTAAGCAGTGCTGTTTTGTTGAAGGATCAAAATCACTCACAAAGAAAACAAAACCATCTCCTCTTCCCCTACCCCCATGATATTTCCAATTATCCTAGATTGTTGTCTCTCTGTTGACTAGTAGGTCATCCAAAAGCTAGGATATATTATGGAAATAGACTGTTAGCCCCTTTCCTGGAGTGTCTCAAAGAACTTAGTCTCCACACACAAGGACTGAAAAGCAGACCATGCCAGGGGCTCACTGTACACATAGCAGGGAAATGCTGCCCCCGCCACTCCTGAGGCCACCTTCTCTGGCCACAGAAAACTGGCAACAGCACACGGAGGATGAGGAGTGCCATTCCCAAAGAGAGGAGGTAGGTTGGTGATCAGTGTGTCCTTCACAGGAGAGCACAGGTCTCACTTCAAAGCTGGCAGGAAGGGTAGCGTATTCATCTGGATGAGGGATGAGAGCTATGACTTGTATGAGGAACTCAGGTCTCTCAGGTCTCTATCTCCTAATACATCAGAAATTAGCTCAAAATCAGAGTTAAGAATTGCATTCTAATGTTTATTGAAGTCCCTGTGGCTGCATCAAACCAGAGAAAAGCTCTGGGACTTTCCCTGGTAGCACACAGAGAATGTGTGGTTTATCACAGATTAGAATCAGACCTCTCCCTCTAACCATAAGACTTCACCACATCCTCTTATTTGCCTCTGTTTAGCTGCACACTGACAGGCACTGAAAGGAAATAGTGAAAAGAGATGTGGTTATGCCACACCTGGCAAATGTCTGCAGGGGCAGAAACCTCTACAAACATCATACATACTTATAAATGTCTCTGAACACACCATGATCCTGTTTGTCTTCATGTCTGGAAAGTCACATGGCTCTTTCCAGTGCACATTACTGTGTGTGTTTTAATGCTATGCCATTGTAAATAAAATGCTGCTCAAGTGCTTGTAAAAACCCAGAAGTCTTTCAGAACAAGCAAATTACTCCAACTTGTAATTTCATTGAAAACACTGTAAATATACCCATACCCTTCATATCCCAAGGAGGAAAAGGTGATGGAGATTTATGCTTTTCCTTGAACACACAGATTTATAACAGTGTGTAATGTACATTCATTTCATCCATATTTATAACTGAATTGATGCAGAGTCTGGTATCCATTACTTTAATCTATGTAACTTGATCATCAGAAATTTAAACTGTAATTTTTAACACATATCACCAAGAATTTCAGTTTGATTCAAAAAAGAAGAGTATATGAAAGTCCCAGCTGCAATTAGTTATTAAGACTGAACTTCTTTGCTTAAATGCATCTGTTTGTTCACATAGACACTGTTCCATTTTGCCTGACGCTGGGTATTTTACTTAAGGTTAATCCAACAACAACTCACTACAAAATACCTTGAGGGTTGAAGAAAAAAAAAATGCAGTTAAGGATCATATTTGGGAGAATTCCTGTAAATAAATCTTTTACATCTTGGCAAAATGAAATCAGAAATTGAAGAGTCAGTGACAGCAGTAGCCTCCAGTCACTTAAAGTGAAGTGGAAAAAAAATTCCAGGCCAAGATCAAAGCCTCCGATTGACAGACAGCAGAAATTAAACCCAGATACCATTTCATAAACATGGAGCGATTGACGCTCACCACATGGTTAGCATCCAGCACTGGAAAGTAAAACATCTGTACTCCTCGAAATCTTGAATGGATGACCCAGAATAGAAATTACTCAGTTGCCTGATGCTGAGAAGGTCTTCCACTGGTTTTCTTCTCTCATTTTGATTTTATTCGTTCAGTAGCATAAATATGTGAAATATAGGGATTGTTAGAAAATAACACATTAAAATGAACCCCTGTTCACTTTGTAATAGAAAACAAGCTTTGTTTTTCTTATCTTTAGGACTACATTTTTCTACTTGTACTACAGATAAACATCAGTAATTCTGCACATTTCAATGGATTTAGTTAGTTATAGCCAGGAATACAATCTTACTTGAAACTGAAGGATGCCATCTATGATGCTGTAGGAGCATTGTTTAAGTATATGCACTTCATGCTTTATCAGAGATGTAAACAACATTTGTCAGAATAATTTTTCACAGCTTCTTTTTCTTCCTCTTCGTTTTTCATTGTTTTTCTCCTTTCAGCGCCGTTAAGTTGCACAAACAAAAACAATGGAAATGAGGAGAGCATATGGGAGCTTGTGGGTGAAACCTTTGTATTATTGGAAACAGCGAGGTGTTTTTTTCATTGAAAGGTACAAAAATACGAAAATGGTCACTGAGAAGGACAGATCATTTGCCATTTAGAAAGTACTTTTGATTGAAAACTTTAATTAATTTTGTCTTACTGTCCTTAGTCCTCCCCCCTTTGAATTACGACTTGAATAAGGTCCACAAAATTTGCCTGCTGAGCTGGCTAAGTGATTTTCCTTAGGTAAGAAGTAGAACGACAAAGATGAAGAACTTAAAATGTGTGACATGAAGACCTGCAAAAAAAGGAGACTCCCCTGTTGTAAAATACTATTTTTATTTGAATAATATTATTGCTTTCTTTACAACACCTTCGATGCTTAAACTGTGGTACATGCAGAAACAGCTTATTAAATCAGGAGTGTAGAGAACTTCTGTTTTAGAATTTATTGAAGCTTGTTGCTGTAGGAGAAAGATCTGGATCACCATAAACACAACAATAGAGTGTGTTCCATGGCTACATTAGCCCTATTGCATGAGGGCTAAATCCAACCCGGATCACTGAAGTGACATTGAAAATTAGAAGATACAGAAAAAAATCAGGCCTTCTGTATTTAAACTTCAAAGCTTTTCCTCCACTGTTCATTAAATGTAGTGGATAGCTGGATTCAGAGCTGGAGATGCCTGAAATAAGGTTTTATTGAAGTCTTGTTGTTCTGTTTCAGATTTTTCTTCAACTGCGATGCAATTGCCCTCCTCAGCTGTAGATACAGAATAAGAAACCAGCAGGGAAGAAAAAGACACGTCTGGTCACTTTTAGACGTGGGAGGTGTGATGGACCTCTTAAAATTTCCCATATTCTGTTTGATTTGGAGAAGTTCCAAGAAATTCAGCTACTCACCAGAAACCTATCTAAGATTCGAACTCAACAACATTTAGCAGAACATTTCAAAACTACAGTGTCACCCATGAGTTCCCTCCTTTGCTTCTCCTGGGAAGATTGTGAAAACAGTGCTAGACAAATCCTTTCAACAATAAGAACAACATCAAAACCCCCAGAGATGTGCCATGCATATTATTTTTTCCTGTATATCTTCCATTTTCTAGCAGCCCAGCTTTTAGAGATGCAGAAATGCTTTCTCTTAAGCTACCTCTATTGTATCCTATTGCTATAGTATTGTAGCAGCCCACACAAATTAAATGTAGCAGAGGACCAAAGAAATGACTTGCACATTTCAGTACCTACAGACACTTCATTTTAAACGTTGTTCTAGGAGTGGGCAGAGGTCCACATTATGCTGTGAGACAATTCATCTGTCCCTAGCCAGCACACTTCAAGACTTACTACCGTAACAGCCCAGGTTGTCCACATCAAGCAACTCCTACCACCAAAAATGTGTGAAGTGATTGCATTACACCTGCATTGTGCTATGTTTGCTGAAAAAACCACTCACTGTATTGTCTGCACCTACATGGTGAAGTTAAGGTACAGCTGCTGGGTTTTTTAAGACATCTAAATTTTTCTGCTGGTGAGAGAAACAGCAATTTTCTGTCAGTCATCATGTTTCCCACAGCTGCCATCATACCACTTGAAAACAGACCCCAGGTGACCTGAATCCCAGATCCCCTCAGCCCAGGCAATATGTGAGTTGCCATATGTCGCTATGGGTAATAGCTGACGCTGAACAGGTGTATGTCATCACAGTAGACCATCTGGAGGGCAGAAGATATATATATATAAAAAAAAGAAGAAATAAAGGTACATTTCCAATACACAAAGCTTTTGGATGACTTTTTCATGCAAACCCAGGCGTCCAATGGCTGCTTTTTTTGTTTTCTTTCATGCAAGCTCCTTCAATAACATTACCTAAAATGAAAGACACCATTACACATGTTTGGCTGGACCTGATTCTGCTTTTGTTTATCAGTGATGTACCTCAAAACTTCATTCAGTCTCCAATAACTAACTGTACTGAAAATGCAGATTGCATTAGAGTTCATTGCTTTAGACTTGTTCCATTATTCTCAGCAGTGGACTGGAGGTAGTAACAGGACACAACAAAAAATAGGTGTTGTACATAAAGCAATAGTTGATGAAGCAGTAGCCATGCTGAAGAGACTTTCTGACACAACTTCTACCACTCATATTTAACTTCGGTTAGTAGAAGTGGACTGAGAAAGTTGTTGAAAATATTCTGATCATCCTACTGACCTCTGTGAGCTGAATCAAAACAATGGCATCTGCTTTCTGGTAAGAAGTTGGCAATTTTGAATGGTCCTTAAATGTTATACCAGAAAATTTGAATCTAAATACTCAAAATTATATTTGAGTCTAAATGAATCTAAATACTCAAAATTATTGTTTTGTTTTGTTTTTCTGTGTTTTATTTTTCCCCCTCTGGGCAGAAATCTAACATCATGAGAGGTGGGACTCTTCTCAAAATATGCTCTTTCTATAGGATCTATGAAGTGAAGTAAAAAATAAGTCCTCAGTTTGGCACAAAATGTAAGAAAGAATGGGTCGTGACAGGCTTTGATTTGACTACACAACACCAAACTTGGAATTTGGAGGACTTACCACTGCTGACATCTCATGCTGCACTGTTTCCAAAGCCTGGGCTGTTCAGCTTTAGCATCCTGGCTGAGGCTGTGCTATAAAGTTTTGATGTATCTAGAAATATCACAAACAATTTTTTTTTATACCATCATGAGGTTCACTCAGGCCCACCTATGAAGTGCGTCCAGGTCCCTCTGCTTAGCACCCGTTCCCTCCAGGGTGTCGGCTGTTCCACTAAGCTTGGTGTCATTGATAAACTTTCTGAGGATGCACTCAATCCCACTGTCCATGTCCCCCACAAAGATGTTAACAGCGCCAGTCCCAATACCAACCCCTGAGAAATGCCACTCATCAGTGTCCTCCACTTGGACATCAAGCCATTGACCGCAACTCTTTGAGTGTGACTGTCCAACTAATTCCTTATCCACCAAGTGGTCTATCCATCAAATCCATGTCTCTCCAATTCAGAGACCAGGATGTTGTGCTGGATAGTATCAACATGCCTTGCACAAGTCCAGGTATATGACATCTGTTGTTCTCCCCTTATACACCAACTCTGTAACCTCGTTGTAGAAGGCCACCAGATTTGTCAGGCATGATTTGCCCTTAGTGAAGCCATGTTGGCTGTCAGCAGTCACCTCCTTATTTTCCATGTGCCTTAGCAGAGTTCCCAGGAAGATCTGCTCCATCATCTTGCCAGGCACAGAGGTGAGACTGACTGGCCTGTGATGCCCCCAGTCTTTGGTTTTTTGCTTTTTAAAAATGGGGGTTATATTTGGTTATATTTTCCCTTTTCCTGTCACTGTGAACTTCATTGGACTGCGACGACTTCTCAAATGCGATGGATAGTGGTTTGGCAACTTCATCCACCAGTACTCTCAGGACCTGTATGTCATCAGATCCCATGGACTTGTGCACCTTCAGGTTCATTACATGGTCTCATACTTGATCTTCATCTACAGTGAGTGGTTCCTCATTCTCCCAGTCCCTGCCTTTGCCTTCCGTGACTTGGGCAGTGTGGCTAGGGTCTTTATTGGTGAAGACGGAGGCAAAAAAGTCATTGAGTACTTCAGCCTCCTCCATATCCTGACTAACCAGGTCACCCATTTCCTTCCAGAGAGGGCNTTCATTTCATGGTCTCATACTTGATCTTCATCTACAGTGAGTGGTTCCTCATTCTCCCAGTCCCTGCCTTTGCCTTCCGTGACTTGGGCAGTGTGGCTAGGGTCTTTATTGGTGAAGACGGAGGCAAAAAAGTCATTGAGTACTTCAGCCTCCTCCATATCCTGACTAACCAGGTCACCCATTTCCTTCCAGAGAGGGCCCACATTTCCCCTAGCCTTCCTTTAGTCCCTGATATACCTATAGAAGGCTTTCTTGTTGCCCCTGATGCCCCTGCCCAGATTTAACTCTATCTGGGCTTTAGCTTTTCTAATCTGATCTCTGGCTGCTTGGACAATTTCTCTGTATTCCTCCCAGACTACCTGTCCTTGCTTCCACTCTCTGTAGGCTTCCTTTTTCTGCCTGAGATTGTCCAAGAGCTCCTTGCTCATCCATGCAGGCTTCCTGGCATTTTTGCCTGACTACCTCTTTTTTATCCAAGTTTAATTTGGATTCCATACATAGTAGCACTATATCTCATTAAAAATAAATAATTTGTACAAATAAAAGATGGATGGCAACATTTATATACGCTTTTAAACTTCAGGGTAACTGACACACTTTTACCACCTTAGAACAATCCAGTTGTTAGCTATAGGTTTTGACTTGTTGGAGTTTTTTTGTTTGTGGGTTTGTGGTTTTTTTTAACATGTCTTTAAAAAAAAAAACCCTAACCAAAGCAACTAAGTGCCTTTCGTGCCTGTTTCAGTCTCATTTGATCACCTTTTTTTATGACAGTTTACAATGTCAGTGCATTTTATGTTCTAATTATTAGACTTTGGCTAATTCTTGATCTGAAGGTTGCAAGAGTAAGTGAAAACCAGTCCACTGTCTTTATGAGGCTTCTTTGCTCTTTTGGAGTTTTATAAATCAACATAATTTTGTACGTCAATATTTTATGTTCATAAAATGATAATACACTAATGCGTAATATTTAAGGTTGCCTTTTTTTAAAAGAAAAGAGAATTTAATACCTCTGATACTCGGAATCTAGTGATTTCACTCATTTTCTTATTACCATGGTTTCCAGATGAACAACATGTATAAAGTGTGGCTTCAGACCTTATGAGCAAAACAATGAATTCCTGGTGTAACTCCATTGAATTTAATAGAGTTTACATCAGGGAGTAATTTTGCCCAGCAGGATTAGACAAGTCATTTACATAAAATTGGTACTGTACATCATGTGTCGAGTTGATGAATTTGCTGAGAGATTGACTTTGTAACAGTGGGTTCGCATCACATGTTGTAATTATTTGTATCATCCTCAGTTTCTTATTGTGATGTGCATTACACATCCAAAAGGATTCTGATAAAGGACATACAATGCAACAACATACCACTGAAACATGCGGCAGCTGGAGAAATAACACAGAGACTTTCTCTTTGGAGATTGCAAATATGACTATAAGTATTATTTTCACAAGAGAGGAAATTAGGTTGAGTGAAAGGCTTGACTGAAAAGCACACTTCATCTCTGTTCTTAAGGTTTTTGTGGCTTGCCTTTTTAAATGTAATTTAAATAAATTGGATATTTGGCAGTAGCATAGGGCACTTTGAACTTTGAACTAAGTCAAGTAATACATTCATGTTGCTCAGAACCTTAAAAAAATTACCTTTTTCTACAGGGGGCTGCTTTATCTGGTTTTATCGCAGATCCATAAGCTTGTCAAGGAATGCAAAGAAGCAGAAGAAACAACTGTGAAAATAGTGCCAGGTGAAATGAGAAAATACTTGTAGGGAATAGCTGTTACTTTCCTTGCACCCACAGCAGGGTCTCAGAAGACCGTGTATGGTGTGTAGAGGAAACCTAGCTTGCATAAATGCACAGCTGAGAAAAATAGACCTCACTGTCTGGAAGAGCAAACCTCTTTGGTTTGGTCTTCCTGTGTTTCTAAACAGGTCTTTACACAGCACTGTGGACAAGTGGGAAGGGGCTGCTCAAATAAAAGGAAGGAAGCAAAAAGGAAATCAGAGAGATATGAAAGAGGAGAAAAGAGGGCCTTACCTTGACTCACATCAACTAACCAAGGACATGCAAAGGGTCTCCAACCATCACCTACTGGAATGCTAAGGTTCACAAAGTTTCCAGCATTTTTCTCCTCACTAAAACAGTGTGGTTCAAGCTATTTCCTTGTCCAGAATGTATTAGTACCAGTTCACATGCACAGCTCCGCTTGAAAGGCATCAAGCTGCATTATAAATCTCCAGGATCATTCAATTCTGAACTCTGCTGAGACAACTCATCAGTTGTGCTGCTGCCTCAGATGCTGCAATAGACTTGTTAGTTGCAATAAATTTGTCTGCTGAAATTGTTCTCCTGTTGTTTTAGGTAGCATTTTGGCCAAGAAGAAACTTCCCTACCAGGAAGAATCCTGCGCTGAAGGTGCTCAGGGTCCCCAGTGGGGTCACCCGCCTTGGTGTACGGGCTCTGTGGACACCCCTCAGCTGCCAGGGCTCCCATATGCTGGGATGAGAGAGAATCTAGTTTCCAACCATCTGGAGATTGTGACTGCCCCAGGGCCTGGGCCCTGCAGGTCATACACTTGACCTAAAGCTGGGCAAGTCAGGGAGCAAAAAAAGAGTTAACTTTTGCCTCTTCCCATGTGCCTGTGGTTTTGACACATGACACTTCCATGAAAGCATTCCCATATTACAGTAGTGCTGACTTGAGATGTTACCCTTACCAATTTGATTGTTCCAACCCAAAATGAGTAAATCTATGTACACAGAAATATAGGTGGTGCAGCCTGTTTTTCAGCCTGTTTCCAGAGTAACCTTCCAAAGCATAAGACAAGAAGGTGCTGAGCTTCTGAAGAAAACCTTTTGTGATTCCTCAACCTCAACATTACAATTCTAGCACACAATCCAACCAAAAGTAATCTGTTTCATTCTCACTGCAACATATTTAATGTAGTAGCACTTCAGAGTTTGTAATAAGCGATATGGATACTCCATGTTTGTGTAAAGCATATACAGTTCTTCATAGCTAGTCAGGACAAGCAGGCACTGATGCACTGTGCCACTGAATACTTACAAAAATAGACTGTAGATACTGCAAGGTAACTGCTTTCTTTTGAAAAACACTGTGACCTCAACATGATCATAACACATCCAAGAGTCATGCTAAGTCAGCTGCAGTTATAGTATCCAAAGGGAAGTGAATCTGGACACATCACTGCTATAATTACAGCTAACAGTTCAGGGAGGGTAACCAGATAATTTACAAGTCATTATTTTTAGTCTCTGACTTCTTTGATTGTGTCTAAATATGGAAGAGAACAAGAGTTGCCCAAAGACAAGTGGGCTTTTTTTTTTTTTTTTTGTATCTCTATGTGCTACATCGCCTCATAGCTAATCAATATACGGAAGGCAACTTCAGATGTACTGCAAAATAAATGTGCTTCAGTTGAAAGAATAATGGTAGATGAGCTCAATAAATCTTCAGCAATATGCATGGCATTACATGAAGGCAGGATAAACATGTAAATGAAATAAAACAAACACAAAAAAAGGAGAAATCACAGACAGAGTAATGTAAAGTCACATGGAGGCTTTTAGGCAGCTGTTACGTGACCAGTCTTACATTTTATTCACCTGTAAAAACAAAAAGGCAGGTGCACAGTCACCATCATGAACACCCTCAAGATATTGCTGAGGTTAACAAGGGCCATGTGAACATGCAAACTGGCAGAGAGATCAATTTGTCAGCCTCCCAACAGCCAAGAATTAGGTGTCCTAATGTCAAAAAGACAGCTACAGACTGTTTGAATGTTACCAGCATTGCTAACATTGGAAGAGTTTTACTGACAGACATGAATGCAGTGAGCAGCCATGTTCATCTGATGTTGTTTCACTTGTGGGCCATGAGAGGTCCCATCCTACCTTCTCAGGTGAGCTGAAGCATAGGAGTGCCAGTGTTGTCTGTCAGAAGTCTCCTTAGGGTTGTGAGGGAACCTAGCTCCAAGAAGAGCCGAATGCTCAAATCTCTTTTTCTTGTCATCCAGCTGCAGTGCGGGGCAAGATTCTGGCTCTTCTGAAGACATCTCAAATGAGCATGTGATGGCTATAACAAGAGGTGCAGTATCTTTTGAACCTGTGGTGATGACTGCACGTGATGATTTGAAGTTGACATTTGATGGTCTGCCGTAAGGACACACTCAAACTGGATTGGGATAGATTCAGAGTACCATGTATTTTACACAATGAACAACTGCTTGTATTCAGCATTCATGTTTACAGTAACATTTCATTGTGTGGTAAGATGCATGAAATTATATATGCTGAAAGCATGCTTATCCCTTCCTTCTCACTTTCTCCATCTTAATGCTCAGTCTTTGAGGCCTTTGCCAGTTTATAATACGTTCATTTCCTTTTGTTACATAATCCAGCCCTGGAAAGAGTGAAATCAGTCTTTGGCAATCACTGTGAAACCCTGCATGCTGGCATCTACCCAACTGGAAAACTAGGTAAGAAGTATAGTCTAGCTGACAGTCAGAATCACAGAATCACAGCGTGGTTGAGTTTGAAGACATCTCTGGACATTGTCTAGCCAAGCCCCTTCTCAAAGAAGGGACAATTAGAGCAGATTTCTCAGCACTTTCTTCACTTCAGTTTTGAATGTCTCCAGGGACGAAGGCTCTGTGACCTCTCTGGGCAACCTGCTGCAGTGTTTCACCACCCTTCCAGTAAAACAGATTTTTTATGACATTTAAATGGAATTTCCTGTGTTTCAATTTGCGTACATTGCTTCTTTCCCTTTCATGAGAAGAGGCTGGCTCTGTCTTCATTACAGCCTCTGGTCAGTTACTTATGCACATTGATAAGATCCCCATTGAGCCTTCTCTTCTTCAGGCTGAACAGTCCCAAGTCAGCCTCTCCCCATATAACAGATGCTCCAGTCTTGTAATCATCTTCATAACCCATTGATGGACTCTCTTCTGTATACGCAGATCTTTCTTGTCCTGTGGACCCCACCACTAGACTTCGTTCAATAACTCTGTATCTTTCTTGTATTCAGGACTTGGCACAGCTCTCCAGATGTGTCTCTGCAGGGCTCAGCAGAGTGAAGTATCACTTCCCTTGACTTGCTGGCAATGCTTCTCCTAAAGCAGCTCAGGATCCCACTGGCCTTGTTTGCCACAAGAGCAGGTTAGTGGCCCATGGTCAGCTTGACGTCCACCAGAACCTGCGGATCCTTCTCTGCCAAGCTGCTGTTCAGCCACCTGGTCTCTGGCATGCAGGGATGTTATTCATGCACAGGTGGAGAACTTGCCTCTCCCCTCTGTTGAAAATGGTGATGTTCCAGTCAGCCCATTTCTCTAGCATGTCAAGGTTCTTCTGAATGGCAGCACACCTGTCTGGTGTGTCAGCCACTCCTCCCAGTTTTGTATCATCTGTAAACATGCTGAGAGGGCACTCTGCCCCACCACCCAGGTTATTAATTAAGATGTTGTACAGTATTGGCTGCAGTGTAAACCCATGGGGTAGACTCCTGGTGGCTAGCCTCCAGCTGGATTTTGTACCACTGATCACAGCCCTCTCAGCCCGGCAGCTCAGCCAGCATTCAATCAACCTCACTGACCACTTATCTAGCCTGTATTTCCTGAGTTTGTCCATGAGGATATTACAGGAGGCAGTGCTGGAAGCCTTGTAAAAGTCAAAATAAACAGTATCTGCTGCTGTCCCTTCATCTGCTGAGCCAGTCATTTCATCGTATGTTGGTCAGGGATGAATTCCCCTTCACAAATCCTTGCTGGCTGCTCCCAATCACCTTCTTTGTGTTTGGAAACAGTATCCAGGAGGGTTTGCTCCATTGCCTTCCCAGGGATTGAGACAAGACTGATTGGCCTGATGTTCCCTGGATCCTCCTTCTTGCCCTTCTTGAAGACAGGAGTGACATTTTCTTTCCTATGGTCTTCTGGTCTCCCCCAATGACCTTTCAGAGATAACCACAGATGGACTCACAATGACATTGGTCTACTCCCTCAGCACTTGTGGGTAAATTCCATCGGGTCCCATAGACTTGTGTACATTCAGTCTGTCTAAGTGTTCTCCAACCTGATCCTACTTCCCTAAGGATAAGTTCATTATTTCAGAGTTTCACACTGCAGTAGTAAGGTATGGTGGTTAAACTGAGCTTCTTCCAGCAAAGACTTTAAGGTGAAAGGAAGGAGTAGATACATTTTTTTCCATAGGAATAGAAGAACTTCCCCCAATGTCTTGCATTAGGACACCTGTCGAGTGGTTTAGGGCTTCTCAAACTTTAAAAGGAAGTGCACGTGCATTATGGTCACACTTTTTGTCTAGTTTGGACTGAAAAATAACTCCCCAAAATAGTAGTATCTAAACGAGAACAAGTTTAAGCAGGCTTTGATGGATAGCTACTGATGGTCAGAATTCCTGAAAATCAGTCTGACAGTACGGCCTCCCACCTGTAACTGAACAAGCTTAATGTTAACACTTGTTTATTAGATAGCTTTTTTTTTTTAGGCTTGACTTTGTGAATCAACATCAAGCAAATGTGGCATAAAATAACCAGCTAAATATTCCACATCTAAGCTGTAACACAGCCATAAAATAAGAGGTAATTTTATGGTTATGAAATCTATATGTTAAGTTGCATGACGGAAATATCAGCAAGCAAACACAGTACCTAGTAGTGATACAGGCTAGTGGTCTTATGGTACCTTGATAATTTTGGTCTGGAGGCTGATGTTTGGTGAGCTTTTTCTTTGTGGGTTCTCTTGCAAAGGGTTTTCCTGAATTCATCTTAATTCTGATGCTGGGTTTGAGAGACCCTATGTCATCGCTTCACCAGTTGTTAGCCACTATAAGAAGTGAGAAGTCCACAGCTAACAATTCTTCCCTGCAGAGCTGTTACAGGCTGTTAATTTGGTAAAATTGTGTGTTGTGGATCCTGTAAAGAGGAATAAT
The DNA here is from genome assembly GCA_013398295.1 of Chionis minor. Taxonomy (NCBI): domain Eukaryota; kingdom Metazoa; phylum Chordata; class Aves; order Charadriiformes; family Chionidae; genus Chionis; species Chionis minor. The sequence continues at coordinate 263,466 of VZSF01005380.1, forward strand.
TTACCACTCATGATTTGCCAAAGCACTTGTGAATTCTTCTGCATACTCTACAGTGTCCAAAAGACTTGGACATGGCTAATGAAATGTAACAGTAGTATTATGTTCTGCACTCAGTAACCATGCAGTGAAGGAAAACACGTGCTGTGTCATCAGAAGCACCCTTGATGGGATGTCTTAGACAGGTTACTTGTTAGGGTGATTTATTGATGAAAACTGTTGGTTTTGCAATTATAATAGAGCAGTTGCCAAGCCCAGGAATCTCACTAGGCTTATTGATCCAGAGGTGTAGAGAGCTGTTGGCACAAGAAACTTACTTGAATGCCTGAGCTCCAGAATAGACCCTAGCCGTTATCCTTGCTCTGCCAAAAATCCAAACGAGCCTGCTGTCAGTCCCTTAGAGGAGACACCATTAGGTTTCCAAAGTCACAGCAACAACACTCTAAAATTCATAGCATCCTGCTTTTTAGAGTAAGCTGCAGCTCTGCAGTAAGCAGAGCCAGCCCAGGCCAGACACAGGACTCGACAATAAGGATCCTGATTTTTCTTGAATTCCCACATCTAATGGTCCATGCTGTCTCACTGACTTGCTTGGGATTTCACAGGTTATTTTCAAGGACTATCTTTGGTTTCTTTCATGCTCTTTATCCTGGTGAATGTCAGATCCTCTACTAAGCTCTTCTGGGCTTGAATCCCTCCTGGGACATGTTGCATTTGCAAGTCTTCTCACTGCCTCCGGCTGTCCCAATACCACAATGAACTTTCAGCATGACAGCATAAGCTGTGTCCCATTATTCTTTTGAAGTTGCTGATGACGGGCATTCTTTCGTAGTGATCCCTTTATCATTTTGGATAGAGCCTACTGTGATGCAGCTGTGTCCTGGAATCCACGTGTTAACAAAATAGCTGTATACTTCTTTGTTAGCTCTGTGCGCTCTCAAGGCATTGCTGAGACAGACGCTGATGGGGTAGGCTTGTTTGGCAGGGTAAATGCATCTGCTGAAACAGGAATACCATGCACGAAGAAAAGAGTTCAGTTGTTCAGGATAGGGAGAAAATGTTGGAGCAGATAAATGATGAGATGGCATCTGTGTGGAAGCAGCTGAAGATGGGAGAACCCAAGAGGATAATTAATGTGCTGAAACAGGAGCCAGATGTCAATAGAGTCAGCTTCCCTGGTCATTTGAATGCTGATTCTGTAGTCTGTGTTGATGGGGAAGACTTGTCAGGCAGCCTGTTTGTGAAGTTCGTATTGCCCGTCTTAATCGCTTGTTAGGGGTACTTGACACTTTCCACTGCAGGTACTGTCAGCTAAAGAAAAAATAAAATTTGAGGAAGTGGTTAAAACAAGCCAAAGCTTTAGGTTTTTGATGGAGAGCCCTTCTGCTGAACTGCGTCCTACCTGAAGTGGAACAATAAGCCCAAAACATCTAGATCCCCTGCTTTAAAGCCAATGGGTACAGCAGGTGCCCTGGAGGGATGTTTGGAGCTCTGCTCCTCACTCCTGCTGTCCATGGCCCACAAACAAGGGAAGGAAGGCTATGGTCTCTGCTCACACTGGGCCTGATCTGTGTGGAGCCAGTGGTGGTGTTTCAGATGAAAGGGACAGGAGTGTATGTGAGTATTCACCCATGGGTGCCCTAGGCTAGGCAGAGTGGGAGCCCACCTGCCTCACACACAGCTCAGCTCAGCCCAGCTGCTGAAGACACCTGCATGATTTCTCATGGGAAACCAGCCTGTAGTTCACCAAAAAGCTGGTCAGAGGGGAGGAAAAAGTGTTTGCTCCTTGTGACGCTCAGGATCTCTGTCCTGTCCATGCACGGTCGCAACTCAATATCAAAGTGAAGGAAGTTTCGACAGGCAAGGTGCTTCACACACAGCCTCTATTTCATAAATCTGTTAAGGATGCTGGGAAAGCTGCTTGTTTGCCATTCCTATACCATCCTCATTTTTATTTAACAACAGCTTCTGCAATTATTAAATATCATTGCATCAATAAACAGGGTGCCATCCGACACCCCTGGTAGGACAAAGCAGGTGTAAGGGACTGCAGCTCCAGCCTCTGTGCCTCACTTCAGTAAGTCGTAAGACAAACACAAAAGGCAAAGCCAGAAATTTTGCACCTACTGAACATTCACTAGGTTTATAAAAATAAGTAGCTTGTGCACGAATTAGAGGAGGAGAGAAATGTATTTCAGGACATGTGGCTTTTAAAAGGCATAAACTCACATGAGAAGTACTTGCATATGTTTGTACCCTGCAATAAGTTGTTTTACATGCCTCTGACCCTATTCTCTTTGCACAGCATGCCCATTCCAAACGTTTTGCCCCTGGCTCTGAAAGTCAAACCACCCAGGGGCAATGTATGTTGTCATTTACATGGAATTTACTATTTCTTTCAGAAAGACCAGAGGACAAACTCTTATTTCAAAAGAACTTACATGAATTTGAACCACAAAATATCCTGGTTTAATCTGAATTTATGCTGCTAGTATCTAATTTTATAATCAGATATGCCTAATGGGAGGGGGGTTTATTGCTCATGCCCTGAGCTGATGTAAATCAGAATAGGTCCACAGAAATTGATGACGGAGTCTTTTTACATCTGCTAAAGATCTGACCATGCAAGCTATCAGTTTCTTGTCTAGTTTGCATTGATGGTTGCTTGGGCCTTGCTGTGGGACACACATGCGCATACCTGCTGCTTCTGTTTGCAAGGCCAAGCAGAAGACAGTCCTCTGGCTTCCCACCTTCCACAGCAGCCTGGACAATAGCATTACAGTGCAAACGAGGGACAGGTCATGCGAAAATAGTGCCATGTTGACTTCAGGGTGGCTGGCAGGGAAACTGTGTCCTTCCAGAATCGGAGTTGACTACTGGCTAGATGTTCTTGTGTCAGCAAAAAGTGACTCCCAGCTGGGGCACACTTCACATATTTCTGTCCTGTCAGGCCAGGGAGCATGTCTTTCTGGCAGACTTGTTCAAGCCGAGTTCCTGGGAACATGGGGAGATTTCCACCTCTACTGTTGAACTGAGGAGAGCATAGCTAAGGATGCACGCAGTAAGTACACAGCCAGACAAACACAGGTGAGCTGTAGACGAAAGATATCTTTGCAAAGACCTTGAAAAAATTGAAAGAGCCAATTCAAAGCAATTCCTTAAAAATCTCAGAGAAGTATGTAGGAATGACTGATCCCATATAATTTTCTAAAAGTTTGAGCAGGAGTGAATATTTATGAAGAAGTACAGAACAGCATTTTTAAATACACTGAAGTTTGTCTTCGTCCTTAGAAATAGGGACTGTGTTATTATCCTCGTTTAAAAAATATATCACTGTATGTGAAAGGGTGCGCTATTTAAACAGAGGTATATTTATTTAAAATATATGTGGTATCATATGTTGATATATTATTCAACTATTCCTTGATGGCATGATCTGCATGGCCTTCACCCACTCTCATGTAGGTCACAGGCAGGATTACAAAAGTGGGATTACATCTGTGTGAAAGTAAGGTCTGAAGCAGTGCTGTTTGGCCTGTTAGCAAAGCGCAACTTGCATCTTGCTGCAAGAGAGATATCTTGCAGTAGCATTGCATAGCTTCTCACAGGCATTTTGACATTTTTAAGAAATGCCAATGGATAGACAATACCGCCTGTTGTACCCTCCACCAGTGAGCAGCACTTGACACTTCAGAAGAGGTTGTGATCCTCCTGTAACAATTCATGTCTGCAATTTATAAGGACTTCCAAGAAAGCGCCTGAAGTTGTGCAATTAGCAAGAAATTACTCCTGAGGGAATTCTGTTCCTCATCTCAGCTGGTGTTCAACTTATCTGTGAAGAATATATACACACTCAGCCTATATTCTTTTTATCTTAGTTTGGTTTGAAAGTAATTAAAATGTTTCTTGAGCCTGAAGAGCCGTATATATTTATTTTTGGTCTCCATGAGACGGGAATATGGACCTGCTGTGTGATCTCTGGCAAGACAGTTCAACGTGTGCCTTTGTTTCCCTTCTGACTTCCAGCCTGCCTTGTTATTGGTGAGCCTGCTCGACATCCCGCTGTGTGCACAGGTCTCCCTAGAACAATGGGACCTCCATGTTGGTTGGGTCCTACAGGCCCCATTAGAATACAAATTGCTGATCATTAGTGAGAAGATTAATGTGCTAAGTGTTTTTCAGTCGCAGTGTGTATAGTTTGGGACCATTTGCTAATCCCCAAGGTAATATTAATTTTAAAAAATCTTAATGTGCAGCATTGTTGGCACTAGTGATTTCATCATGAGTCTCCTGATATTTGGTGTTTCTTGTCAAGATACACTTCCTGGAAACCAGAGCATCTTGGCTTGCATTTTGAAACAGGCGAGTTTTTAGCACCTACTGTAACAATGACACTGGAAAACATTTCCCAAGTATGCTCTGGAGACTCAGAAAGGCAAAGAAAAAGAACTTAAAATGTGTTAATTAAAAAGAAAAACAAGGATTCTGCAAGAAAAACTCATTTATTTTTTCTACAATTTGTGTGGCTTGCATTGCCTTAATTGTGAAAAAATATCTATCTTGGAATGTGATAGGAACCTCCCAGTGGTTCTGAGGAAAAAAAGATTAAAGTAAACTGATTTTAATATCATGGCTATGGCTAGGCTGGTACTGTCCCTCTAACTGTATCCATTTTGTTACTTTTTCTATCCTAGTTTATTTTTAACAGCCTCAAAGTTCATATTTTTACCCTTGTATTTGTGTCTCAATATCCCTGGGGTTTACTTTTTCTGCACTTTGTTCCTGCCCTCACTTGCTTTATTTTTTTCTTCAGTCTTGATGATGTCCTCAGACTTGATCCAGGTTGAATTTACATCAAGTAAAAGCATGAAAGGCATGAAACAGGCATAAATGGTACAGAGAGCAGTTTTCTCTTACTGTTCTCGGCTGTGATCTAAAAAGAGCCTGGAATAGTTAAGAAAATGTCCTGGACTTATTTACGGTCTGCTCTAAGTGTCACTGGTTGAAGATTTCCCATTAGTTGAAGGGAGATGTTCCACAGGCCACTGTGCTGTTTAAGTAACTAATCTATTTCAGTACTTCTTATGTAGACAGGCCAACAAATTTCCAAACAACCAGAAAACTCTGGCAAATAATGTTGAAAGCAGAGTACTGGACTTACACAAAGCAGTCTGTGTTACTCTGGTACCTTCTTTCAGGGCTGGACTCTGATAATCAGGTCAACCAACTGCTGCAATGAAATAGTAAGACAGCTGTTTGCCAAAGAGAAGAAAAAAACCTTTCTGTGGGGAGAGGGGAGCCCTAATGGGGTCTGGAAGCAGGGAAGGCTCTCCAAGTGAGCTGGGAGCTTATTAATCGTGATGCTTGTGTTTTCCATGGCCTCTTTCACCAGAAGACTTTGAAGTGCTTTACAGAAAAAGTGAACATAACCTGCATTTTACAGGGAGGAAACTGAGGCACAGAAGAGCATCTTGCTTTGCTCAGGGTCACTGTGGTCCCACCCTGCTACTCTTCTCCACTCAGTCACAGTGCCTGTCTGCAGAAGGAGGGGTGAGTGGGAGCTAGTGGTGTAGGCTGCCAACGTATTGTGCAATCAGGGTGATGGTGGAGGAGAGAGGGAAGCAGAGGGAGAGAAGGGAAGGCAAGTAGTCATGAAGGATATCCAGGAGATGCGGCTGGCACGTTACACCTGTGGGAGATGTGGCTGGCTAGCCACATAGTGGGCCAGGTGGGCAGTAGCTGAGGTAGGAGAGAAAGTAGGAGCAGAGTCATGCAGAGGGCCGGTCTTTGTCCTTACCCACTCATGCAAGTTTCATCAGTGGTTGAAAATGTTTCTGCAAGCATTGGTGGGAATATTGTGTGGAAACCCTCCAATGTATTGACATTTGACTCCATTTCCTTACACTGAAAACCATGTCTTTGAAATAAGAAAACTTCTGTGTTAGGTATTTTTGGTAGGATGTGATTTATTTCCTCTTAACTTCGCTAGCATTTTTCTTGTTTCTCTCCCTCTCTCTTTTTTTTTTTTTTTTAATAAAAAAAACACAACTATTTTCCCTGTCTACTGCCAGATCTTTCAAAGGGAAAGCAAGCTCTGCATTTAGTTTCTTGTTCCTCCGCTCTAGATAACTTATCGTTTCAGCCTGTCTGGAAATCTGGAAATCCTTATGCTTGGAACCTTATCACAGACATTTCCGCTGCAGGAAGAGTGATCAGACCAAGAACAGCATCTTGAATTCAAGGCAGAGGAAATGGATGACTGCATGTCCATGGATGACTCGCTTTGCTGTTTAGATATTCTGCACTTAATGGACTGATTCTCATCTATCTTCCGTTTCCTTGGAGAACCACAAACTGCACTGAGAACTTTGTATCGTGTTATGCGGTCTGACCTGCCTGCTGCCACTCCTTTTTCAGCCTTCTAGAAAAGACGCTTGTTCTAGGTTCCTTCCGGCAAGAAAGAGGCAGAGTTTTAATCTGGATCTGTTATTTTTACTGTTGCCAAACCTTGTGTGGGACAGAGAAGCCGTAGGCACCAAGCAATGTGCCTTCTGTTTTGCAAGCTTCAAGTGATCAAGCCAACGCTTAGCAAGTGTAGGGTCATCAGCAGTCACAAATGCACACTAGTGACTGAGCTGGAGATGTTTGCTTGTGTTATGAACTGTGGTGGAGTAAGAGTACACACCAGGGATTTGTTCATTTCAGCAAACCTGGCAGAACCTTCCTGTGACCTAAATAGAATACCTTGCTCTACATAAAGCATGCATCAGGGTATTTCCTGATTTATTCATGAAAGGTTTGCTTTACAAAGGCATTTGGAACTGTGTAATCTCAGAATACATGATACATATAGCTGGCTGCTCAGCTGGCATTTGCACAAATTGCTTTGATATATGGCTGTAACATATGAAAGCACAGTGAGGCCAATTTAAATACTTGATACTGGAGTAAACTGGTTAAAAGAGTAAATTAGATCTATCCTACGGATTTTCTTGCTACTGCACAGGGAAGTTTGCTCTCCAGAATGAATAATTGATAAAGGGATGGGAGACTATATTCTAGTAAGCAATAAAATCCTCCAATATTAAATAGGCAAGTTTAAGGCCAGATCCATCAGCAGTGTGCATTGGTGTTGTGCCTTTCTCTTTAAGGGCCCTTGACTGATTTACATCAAATCAGAATCCAACACATTGTGTTAACCAGATCAGTTAACTGAAGACCTCTGCTGGTTTTTACTTGGGACACTTTGTGCCTCTAGCTGCTCTTTCGCAGTGGCAGAAAACAAAGTCTGAAGTTATACTTTGTCAAGTCCGCATTTATTAAGGAATGTCCAATATACACCTTTAATGATTTGCCTACGTATTAGTCGTACATGTTTCCTGCTGTAATAATATTCAGCAGCAAAGTAGATGGGGCTGGTTGCTCACAAGCAAGCCTGATTTTGGAGCTTTGGAAGAAATTGGGGTTAATTTACAATAGAATGAAAGTGACATTTGTAAAGATGGTAAGAGTGGAATGCCAGAATCCATTACACTGATGATCCTACGAAGGCACTGGCATTCTCCATTGGTGAGTTAATGTTCAAATCCTATCAGCATTACTTGCTGAACTTATTGCCACTTAATGGCAAATTTCCAGATTTTTATCATGCAAGGCATATTATAATAGATGGGAATGCACAAGTTTTTCAGGAAAAGTTTTTGCAGTTAAACTCACTGCTTTAACACAGTAGCAATGTAACTTGTTTTGTGTAATAGTGACTTTAGAATGAGCAAGACTGTCCTCTGTGTTTCCCTTGATGAGACTCAGGGGAAGCCTGCAATGACTAAATGCAAGTGGTCAATAGGGGGTTTGCTGCCATTTTTGTGTCAAGCAACATACTGTGGCATGTCTTTAGTGTAGTGTGGTATTAATTCAGCCAAAATTTTATATCCTTGAAGAAAGTAGGTACAGAGCTGGTTGTTCCTGATGCTCCCTCATGGAGAATTCTGTGAACTCTCAATCTGAGCTATGAACACAAGAAAAAAAAAATTTCCATGAAGAATCCCTCATCTTTTATGGTGTTCTCCAGAACTTCCAGATGTGTTAGATGATCACACAGATAATAGGGTCACATCTCAGAAAAGCCAGGTAGCCTGCCTGATACTGAAGTGGAAACTTCGGTTACTTTCCTGAAAATAATCTTACTAAGCCTCCCATGAAATGAACTTTCTCAATTCTCAGTCTTGCAGTCTTCTGTTTAAGAAGCTTTGTCTTGTGTGGCTTTGGAAGTAAGCTGGAATAAGACTTGCCTGCTTCCTGTATTTCTGAAAAAACCCAAACTGTTTCCTAGGAGGTTAGCTGATGAAGCAGTGATTTAAAATTAATATGTCAACTGCATTTGTCAGTGTTCACCTAGAAGACTCAAGGGGCAACAGAAACCTTGGTTCTCCATCCTCCAGCTGGTAGAAAAAAAATTTTTAAAAACTTGCTACTGACACCATTGGCTGTCCAGAAAAATAGGGAACTGTCAAATTGATTCTGTACTTCATATCTTTTCATATGGCATACTTTATAATATCAAGTGTTCACACAGAAGACATCAAATGGAGCACAATTCTTTCCATATTTTTACTTTTAATTTTATCAGTTCCAAGCAGTAAGCAATTTGAGGTCTTTTTTCCCCCTTTCCCCTCCCCTTCTACATTCTTGACTAGAAAGGATCTGTTTCTCCACTGGCTTTGTAAATCTGGGCTTTTTAGAGTTAATCAAGACCTGAAAAGAGCAGGATGACATGAGGTTTGCATTAAAGAGTGGTATGTGGACAAGTGGCAAAGGCATGGATTATGTGGTAATAAAAACACACTGGGTGATATTTTTGTCAGAGGGCCTCACTTCACTGCCTCCAAAATGCAAAAGCATCAGGAACTCAGATTGCTGTCTCTGAGCCATGATTGCAGAAGCAGATCAGCATACACCTTACTCCCAACTCACTGAATCGTGTTTAGCTTTGTCCTGCTATATCAAAAGCTGCCCAAGTGCAATGCTGTTGATGAGAAAACAGGGTTCAATATTGCTTCTGGGTTAGCAGAGCACCCGTAAATCAAAGCCAAACTTTTCACTAAAGTGATTTGGCTTGCCAATGGTTTGACTAGCCAAACCGGAGAGAAAGTGGTCAGTCTGGCTTCATGGGGAGATTATTTTCCCCATGTATAAAAATTGTTGGTTTTGTTGTTGTTTACTTCGATTCTATTATCTCAAAATCAGTGAAACCTAATAAAACTCTCCAAGCTGGAGCATCAGTTGGCATAAATCAATGTGTATCCCCTGAATCTAATATTACTGAACAACTATGAAGATCCTGTAGTTCTAGCCACCCATTTTAAAAGTCAAACAAGGTCTTGCTGCAATTCTCTCAGCTGATCCCCTGCACAACACAAGACACATGTTCAGCACTGCTCATTGTTGGAGGGGTAGGGACCGCCCAAATACCCTTGTGTTCCCTTACCCCGTGTCCCAGCCCTCTGCAGCGGGAAAAGACTGTCTCTTTGACCCATCCATCCAATTAATGACAGTTGTTGACAGTAGCCTTTCTTTTCTTTTTTTGGAGACAATGTGATGTTATCATGCTGACACTGACTCTGCTTCCCTTGTCTGAAGCTGGAACTGGATGCAGAAGAGTCAAAGAATGAGAGATGAGTAGAAGAGAGACAGTGTAATGACAGAATGTTTCACATGCCTCTGAATTTCTAAGGGGATTAGGCGCTCCCCTGGTGCTTTGACATGGAGCCTATGGCAGCTGCTTTGGCAAAGCCTGCCAGCAGTTACACAAATATGTTATTTTCCCCTCATTTTCCCAAGGTGCAGATGACACAACAACCTCTGTTACAGAGCTGCAACAAAGAGCATTTGGAGCTGCCAGAGTCTATACAGCCATGCTCCACAGTCCCTCTGCTCCTGCTTGCATACAGGAGCATCTCTGAGAACTTATGCATCCATTTATGCTGTAGTCAGACACCTACCGCTTCTCTTGTTGAAGCATAATTCTGCCATTCTGACTGAAATCAAGCACCGGAGTCACGCAAGTCAGTCTTCACCGTCAGCCTCCACACCTCCTGAAAGAGATTCTCTGGGTCAATCCTTTTCCCAAGCATCAGCTGAAATAAAATCCTCCAAGTTGCTGTAACTTTATCTGCCCCACATACTCCAGAGACTTCTTTGCACAGCAGAAGTCCTTTTCCTGAAAGCAGGACAGGGACAGCAGGTGTTGTGCTGGTGTCCCTTCAGTGGAATCTGATTACAGGTTTGGTTGCTTTTCTCTGTATATTTGATATGGTTATTTAGGAAGCTGTGGCTGATGGTGTGTTTTTAAACCAAGGACTGACAGAAATCAGGTACCTTCACTTTATAAAAGAAACTTTAACCCACTGGTCGAGATCTGCCTGCAGCATCACCGACAAATATGAAACTCAAGCTTTTAGCAAAACTACTGAAGCTCTTTCTCATTTTGAAGCATTTTATGGATGTTTGAGATGCCAGGTTTAAACATTTAACAATAATGCTGGTGGAGGTGCAGCAAAGAAAGGATTGCCTGAATAAGGAAGAACAAGAGATGGGAGAAAAGGAGGTGATCCCTCATGGTTGCAGAAATGGGCAAGGAAAAGTACCACAAGGGAGAAGCATCAGTATTCATAGCTGCAGCGAGAGTTGAAATGATGGTCAGAGCCTGTCAGTCCCAATACCGCATCCTTGAGTCACACACGCTGATTCAGACATTAATTTGGACCTCAGATGTGCATGTCTGACTCCCAGTGAGCCCTCCTGGAGGGCAGAGTGTGGTCTCCTGAGTACAGTGGGTGAGGGTGTAAAGCCCCAGAAAGAGCATGCTCAACCCTGTTGTGAACACAAAACCTGCCTCATTGGCATTGGCAGGAGACAATGGCATTTGTATCCTTGGACAGTACTTGCCTTACTGATCTCAGTGCAAGCCACACACACGCACACACACGCATATGCACAGAGGGTTCAGCCTAGCATCAGAATGCTGTTAGTGTAAATGAACACTGTCACGGCCAGAGCGGCTGGGGTTTTTGTTGTGGTTTACCCCCACACACCCCCCCACTTACTGAAACAACAGCCAATTTAAAAGCACAGTTCAGAGGGAAGGGATTCTTGTTATGCTCATGAATCTCAAAGATTTCCTAAAGGAAGAACAAAGAGAGAGGCAGAGAGACAGAGCGAGCTGGAAAACCAGGAGCAGGCACCAGACTTGGAAAGAAATGTCCTCCTTCTCCCCAGCCCAGGAATGCAAACAGGAAGCCGCCAGCAGAATGTTTGGAGTGTGTGCAGCTGCAGTTGGGTCTGAAGACACTGAAAGCTGTGCCGAAAGTATTCAGCTTGCCTCTTACAATGGAGGGGAAACACTTGCTTTGACACTGCATTTGATAACCATTTTGTAGCAGGAGTGCAGACCCTTTCATTTGCAGGGAAAGGGAAGACAGCTGCGGCTGTCTTCAGTGAAACTTGCTATTCTATACGTGAGAGAGTGTGCTTGTTAAAAGAGGACAAAAGGGTGCTTACTGAAGTTCTGCAGGTGGCTTTTGGTTATTAACCAGAGGAGCTCAGCTAGTCCAGAATGTGTTGGGCTGCCTAATTCCCCACTAAAGGAATCTCAGTTGCTGCTTGGGATAAACGGTGCCTTTTTTTGGAGACTGCACTGTGTAGTGCCTGAAACACTGAGCTACTCCCTTGGAAACAGAAGTTTCATATCTGCTAGATCATTCTTCCATAGCACATGTTTTCCATGTGTGAGTTCTGATTTAGGGAGTTTTGGGGAGACAATTATCTGTAACAGTATCTTCTAATTCATATGTAGATCAACCTCTTCAAGGTACCAGGGTAAAAACACTTGAATTATGTAAATTGAGATAATTTCTTATAAATTACCATTCAAACAGGTTGGCTCTGTGTCTTAATTCAAAGAGCTTTAAAATTGTCTCACCTAGTTTTCCTCCATTGTTCTTGATCAGCAATTGACCTTGAGCTGACTTCATTCTCAAAATAGATCAAATAAATGTATCACTCCTTTTGATTATAATACAGGTTCTGTTTTAAAAAATTCTTGCTGAAATGAGTCTTGCAGGTTCTTCAGTTGCTAACATTTTATTACGACACTTTGAAGCTGCCTGAGATTGTGCATGTGACAGAAAAATCCATATTCCTAACTAACCGATTGTTTTAGCATGTATTTCTGAGAGCGCTGCATGCTGTTGTGCATTGATACTTGGGTATTGGTTACATGTATTAATTTGTCTTCTCACAGAGTTGATAATCTGGATTATCTCTTTGTACTCCTGTCTTCTGATGGGTCAAATGCTGAATTTTGCACCTGCAACACCGTTAGAGAGTTTGCTGAAGGCAAGACTTTGGCTATGAAGAGCTTTTGTAGAAGAACCCTGGGGGACACTGTTATCTTTACTAGGACTAATTGCAGCATGTGTTTCTTTATGTCTAACATGCCTGAATTTTCATAAATGAGAAATTATTGTTCCTGGTAAGTAAGTAGGTAGAGTAGCTAAATATAGCGGAAGTCAAACTGCCTGGGGGGGNGGGGGGGGGGGGGGGGGAAACGGGGGGAAAGCTCTAGTTTCAATGACTGCAGAGGAGGAACGTGCAACAGCAGCACTGCAAAAAGCATACCCAAGCTATTTCTCTGCTCTCGCTCCTTATTCTCCACGTCCACCACCCATCACGGTCCTCCCCCTTCCTCTTCCCCAGAGCTCCTATGACACATCTCATCAGCAACCCCGACGCCAGGTGCTACTCTTGCTCTTGTGCTGCCCCAGTGTTTGTGGTATATCACCTGGAGCTCCTGCATGAGACCCATGCTCTGTTCTTCAGGGCTCAGGGTTTAACTCAGCGCTACCACTGTGTAGGTATTTATAGAGACAACCAGAAACGGATTTAACGCTTGGTAGTTCCCCTGCACACCTACATGGTTCAAAAGCAGGAATGAGCTAGCACCTTTGTGTAATAGGTTAGTAACCTCAGTTTAAGGAAGGGGTCTGTAGGTAAGGCTCAGTCACTTAACCTGGGATCACACAGGGGTGATCGCTGGGGGTGGAAACCAGCTCATGCAATTCCTATTCTGGAGCTACGAGCATGGGATCAGCCTTTCCACCAGGGCTGATATAAAATATGGGGGCAGACCTGTAGAGAAAAGCATTAAGATCAGGAAGAAATCTCAGAGTTCTGCGGGCAGAGGGAACGATGGAAGTCGGAAGAGGAGGAGACAGAGGAGAAGCTGAACCAGATTGCATTTTAATCAGCCTTTAGGGGTGGTTAGTAGGGAAGGCTACTGGACACAGGGAATGAGACAAGACTACAAAACACCTTGATAAGAGAAGAAAGCCCTGTGTCAGCACAGTTGCCCACAAGGCAAGAGCTGTCAAATCACTGTTTTCTGACACCTTCTGTCTCTTCAACACCTTTTGTGCTGTTTTTCCCTTCTCGTCAGGGTTCGTCTGACAAGGTGAAAAAAAGGGTTTTCAGAGCAAATCACAGCCTGAAGAGCTTCCCCAGTTGCAGATTGTTACCCAAGGGAACTCCAGACCTAGATCTCAACCCATTCCTTAGTAAACAGCAAGGGTCTCGTGAGATAGAGATTGTCATTGCCACATCTTACGCAACAGCACAGATGTTGATTCATAGCGCATATCTGTGCTCCAGTGCAAAGCTCACCCGTCAGCAGCTAGATGTTTGGAGAAGGAAATTTGTCTGGGGCTCTCAGTAACCACAGCCATGAGCTATCACCATTGCAATCACAGATTAAGGAAAAAGTGGTTGCAATTACTGTATGGAAAACAGCAAAGCTTGCCAATTTGGACAGTGAACTGGGAAAGGTGATTAAGGCAGGCTCAAAGAAGCTGGTTTTAACACCTGGATTATTTTTAGAGACCATTTGAAGGGAAACAAATAGTACCACACTCTGTAAAACTGATGAAATAAACTTTCCTCTTTTTCTCACCCGTGTGGATTGTCTTATGATCAACCTGCAATTTTTCCTTGAAGGGGCACGCATCTGGGTCTGTCTTTTATCTTGTGACCTATTTTCTTTAAATGTGAGAGAATGTAATATCTGCAAAACCTTCACCCCTCCCCCTGACAATGTGATTGAAATCGATTGACTGATTCAAAAGCAATTAGGCAGGGCTGACAGACAGACAACATGCAAGTTTTCCTCTGTAAGAAATGAGGCAAAAAAATTCCATGGCCCTTTGAGATATCCTAAGGCCAGTATCAATAAAATTATATTTCAGATGTGAAGAAGGGCTTGCGTGTCTGATACTTTGCCCTTTTTATCCCCCAAATCTATCAGGTGGTCTAATAAAAGATATTGCCTCTTCCTACAAACCTTTCCTCTCTCTGTAAAATGGGGCATACAAAATCTCTTGTCCCCTGGGAGAATTTAGGGTGTGTATCCTTATTTTCTGTAACAGAGGTTTTATTTTCCTCTGGTTTCAGTGCAGTATCTTGCTGCCCTGAGCACTGGAAATGCCATGGATATACCAAACCACCAATGTGCTTTTTGATATTCTCAGCATCGATATCATCAACAGCACTATATTCCCCACAAGATATGGAATTTTCTTAGGGAGCATGGTTTCCTTTGTTTCTTCTCCTTATAAACAAATAGAATCTAAAAGCCTGGCTTTCTGTCTTGGAAGGTTTTCAGAGTAAGGTGATGTGTACAACATTTTATGGGATAAGCATGTTTCACTGGTCAACAGCAATTGCAACAGCAGCATCTGAAACAGAAGGCCAGAATAATTCGTTCCATGGCAGGAGTCTCTGCACGATGTTCCCTGACCTCTGTTACGCAGAAAGCCAGACTGGGTGATCAGAGCAGTCTCTTCTGGCCTCCAAATCTATGAATCTATGTTCTGATTATACATCTGAGCGTGAGCAACCAAAGTTGAAGTGGTTATTTATTGAGTGCTAGCTACAGGCAGATTCTTGGTTCTGAATAAGCTACTGCTTTTAAGAGGGTCCCTGTAGCTCAGTGGGGTACAGACAGCTGTCAGTTCTTTTGGGGCAAAGTACTCACCAGACTATTTCTGCAAAGTGCATTTTAATTTTACAGCTCTGTGTAAGTGATGCTTTATAATAGGGACTGACCCTTTCTGGCCATGGCTTTGTGGTTGATTTATAGATAAATCCCCTGTAAGACTGCTTTGGTATCAGGCCAAGGCGGGTGAGATTCATCTTTTCTCTCCTGGCTTGTGGATCAACCCATATATGAAAGCGCCTTGGTTTGGCAGCCTGGGTCTTGCTGTTGCATCCTGCTGCGGAGTATTTGAACCTTAGTGAAACAGACGATGTGTCAACAGCTTTTGCGAGGGTATCTTCAGCCTGTTGTTTCATTTGCTTCCAAAGATGTCACATACAGAGCAGAAGATGCCTGCAGCTGCTGTGAATCACTTTAAAGATACCAAGCTCCAGCATCTCAGAATAAAGGCGCCCCAGTAATATCCTCAGATGTCTGGAAAGAGCGCGAGGCACCTCAGATGTTCACTGAGAGCTATGGTTCTTTAAAATGCTGGGGGAGAGCAGAAACACACCCTGGTGCAGTGGTGGGCCAGTGGTGATACAAAAGGCAGGGGAAGAGGTGGCTCCATGGACAGCCAGAATTTTAACTCCAGAATGCTGTTAGGATTTCAGACAGCATCTTCACATTATTGGTGTCAAAATGGTGGAAGAGAAATTAGCCAGGTTTGGAGCAACAAAGACTGTAAGAAGATGTGTAAAACCAGTAATGAACTGAGGAATGAGCATTAATAATAGAGGTATATCTCAAATATGTAGTCTATCGTAATATATTTCTTTTAACAGTGGAAGTCTGGGATGAATTAGACTACAGCTTCTGTAAAATATATGATGGCAGTATGCAAACATCATTGACTAAAGAGTTCTGCTTATTCAGGAGTGTGAGGTCTTAGTTCTGGAAACTTCTCTTAAATCAATGATGGCAGTACTGCGCTTGATTAAAATGGTTAGATCTACCCAACCAATGAAACCATCAATTTGACTTAGAAGAGCAACCGATAAATTGTAAAAGATGTAAATATTCAGGCAACCATGTTTCTAGGTATATACATTATCTTTATTTACAATACTCCTTTAATTGAGCGGCTTAACTGAGTAGAGATTGTACAATTATTAAAATGCATGTTTACATTTGCCTAAATTGTGCAAAAGTAATTTAGAAGATGAATTTCAGAAAATATTCAGGAAATCTGCATACAGAGACCATAATTATTATTGATATTTGCATACCTTCCCTTTCCACTTTCATGCACTATTACAAACCACACAGAACATGACTAAAGAAATGATTGGAGAGGCTGCTATAAGTACAAATAAGGATTCATCAAGAAATGTTCAGGCTTCCAGGTGAAAAACAAACATCATGGCTATGGAGAAGACATAGTACACTTTATTTAGATGGTTACTTGGAATGAGATCCATAGAGATAAATCCATACGCAGAATATAGCAGTCTGTTTTGACAAAGATTAATGTTGTTGAACAAGTAAAACACAGACAAAATTGCAAGTGCCAATGGAAGCCAGTACAAGGCATAACAGATATGCTAGGTAGATGTGCTCCAGATGAGAGGGGAGAAATGGCCAACAGTGAGATAAGTTTTCACTCCAGCACTGATGAAGAGGGCTTGATTCAGAGGTGCTTGCATACCAGTATTAAGCGAAGTAGAAGCAGACTCCAAGTGCAATAACCAAAATCTACATTGAGACCTTCTTCCTTGCTTGAAAACAGGACGACCTTGGTGATACTCGATTTCACAAATCCTGATGCACAACTATATGTCTTCTGCAACCAAGCAACTGCTCTGTGTTTCAGCGAAAACCAGACTCCAGCTGCCATCCGAAGGCAGGTGGAACATGGAATTTTGTGCATTTTTGAGACAGAAAAATAAATTAAAAAATTGTGAGCTGTGAGTGAAATGGACCAAGAATGAAATGACAAAAACAGTTAGTGGAGCACTCTCTGCAAGAAACAGCTACGCCCTATATTAGGTTTCCAAAAGAGGTCAGTGGTTAGTGACTGAATTGCCCTTCAGCTTCTGCAAATCGGGACACTTTAAAAGATGCATGGAGAGGGCATCCAAATTCAGCAGGTGCTTTTAGGAACCTTGGCTGACACAATCCTGCCCAAGCAGCAAGAAAGAGATGAGAATCCCACAAGACCTTGCAGTGTAGATGATATGCGCCCATGCACAGAGAAGGATCATGTGTGTGTCTATTTATATTTATGTGCTGTATCTAGTGAGACAAGCAATAGAAAATAGGAGCCTTGTCAAGATTATCTGTCATGAGATAGGAGAAACCCATGTATCACTCATCCTGAAGGCTGTGCACCAAGGAGTAAAAGAACCTCATGCTCCCGTGACAATGAAAATAATGAAGTCAGATTATCCAAGGAAACTGTGAGTTTGCCTTCCCCACAAACCTCAGCCCCAGGGAGGAAAGAAGAATTATCAGAAAGGTCATTCTGAACAGTCAGAGTCAAGGACGGAGCTGAACAGCCACTGAAACCCATAGGAGCAAACAGAGAGCTCACAAGGAGGGAGAAAGAAGTAAGAGTTCAAAAGAAATAAGTAACAACATGAAAAATTTTAACACTACCGAGGAAACGTAGGAGATGTTTCTCTCTATGTTGTGAAGACCTACAATGGCATGCTGATAGAATCCCCAGAGAGAGCACATCATCTATAACTATGCAGCACTGCACATGCTGATACTACTAATAAAAGAGAACGGTTCAGATCACAGAAATTAATTAGTTTAGAACTGCAACCACCACGAAGAGAGCATGCACACAGCAGCATCCCAAAGTGTGTTCGTATTAACGATTCTCTGTCTGGTGTGCTGTTGACAGAATCCTGTCTGTCTCAACAAAACTCTGGAAGCAGCTTTAAACTTCAAGCCCCCATCAAACAGCAAGCGGTCTCCCGGCAGCGTGCCTGCATGGAAGCTAGTAAATCCAGCAAATAAGGACTCGACAGCATCTCCTGCTGTCATAAGGAAAACTTTAGCTGCTGTACTGGAAATGTCCCTTCTCATTGGGGGGCCATCTCTTTGCATGCATTTACCATGCCTGAAAAGCAGAGCTGGGCGGCTGCTTCTTAAGGCACCAAAAGTGCTGTCCTCCTAACAAATTCCATCTGTGGAGGGGAAGGGGCAAAGCTCTTGGGAGTCTCCAGCACCCTGCAGTATGAAGCCATGTTCTCAGGCTTTCTTGCTGCTGAGACTGTGTTTTTCCTGTGCTGAGAGGCAGAATGAAGGCTTGTGTGCATTTTCCTGCTTACCCTTCGTCTTAGAAGGGGCTCAGCGCTTTGGAGTCAGGAGCTCATTTAGAGGCACCTCAGTAGTTCAGAGTTCCCATGTCCATTACTTCATCAGCCACAATTTACTGCAGTGCGATGTGATATACAGCAGGGCCATTTCGTCTCCCAGAACTTTAGAGAGGGGGTCTGCATTTTAGCATCTACCAGTTTTATCTCTGCCATCTGAATCTCATTTCCAGGAAAACCAAGGGTCCTTCTAATTACTGCTCTGTTGAATGTATGTTACTCCAAGTCCTTGTGATTTGGCTGAAATCTGGGGAAATGGGAACTGATGTCATTAGTAATTTCTTCAGGGGAAACCCACTGACACCCAGTGAAAAATTATAATAAAGTTGTATCAGTCTGACTATGTATCTCACGGCCTTTTAGAAGTATAATGTTTGAAGAATACACCTGAATTTCATCGAAATTTAAGCACAGCAAGCACCATTCTAAGACTTCGATTTGTCTGCCAGCATGTTCTTATACCAGAGAGGACAACAGCATTTTATACAGCTAACCATGTCTTGCCTCTGTGCCAGAACACCCATTATGGGTCACAATGCAGGGCCCTTGATGCTCCCAGCATTTGCTACTCTGGTTCGGAGACCAGAAAATATGTGGGGTCTGTTCCTTGCTCTGCTGCTGATTTGCCGTGTGACTTTGGGCACTTTGTGTCCCCTACCTCACTTTCCACATCTAACATGTAACATTTTCAAATCAATTATCCATGACAATGAGACTAGCAAGAATGCAGCATTGATTTTGTTTTCCCCTCTCCCCCCTGTACACCAGGATTGCGATTTATCTATTACGTTGGAGTACATATGCATGCAGCACCCAGTGTCTTGTAAACACTTACTAGTGGTCCTTCGAAAGTCCCCATGAGTTTGGTAAGCAATATCATTCTCATTTTGCATTTGAAGCACAGCAATATGAAAGACAAAAGGACACATTTTAAAAGGAAACCTTTATTGTTGTATGTGTGTTGATTTGCATCAACCTGCTCTTTCAAAAGCTGGCAAGTTGGAGATTCCACAACCTTCATGGGCAATCCTCCCCAGTCCTTAACTATTCTTACCATCAGAAAGTTTCCCTTGATGCCTGTCTGATCTAAATCTTCTGTGCTGCATTTTAAGTCTTTGGGTGTGGAGAAGCATTTGTATCTTTCCTTTCCACAGCAACTCAACTGTATGTAAGGATTACTTTCATGACTCACCACCGTTTTCTCTTTTCAGAACAATCCTTTCTCATTTAGTCTTTCCTTCTCAGTCAAATCTTTAAGATTTTTGACCATGCTTGCCATTTCTCCAGGGGGTCTATGTCTCTCTTCAATGTAGTGTCCCAAGCCAGATACTGCATTCTGGCTGAGGGGTTGCATAGAGAAGATTTACTTTGTGGGCCTGCTAGATGACACCCCTATTCATACATGTAAGAATGATGTCAGCCTTTCTCAGTAGCGTGATATTGTTGACTCATCTTCATCTTGCGACTGACAATCATCCCCAGATGCTTCTCTGCACAGTTGCAGCCAGTTGTTTCTCCATTGTGTATTTGTGTGGTTGGTTATCCCCAGCCCCGTCCTTTTGAATTGTATCCTGCCAATTTCAGACCAGTTCTATGTTACCAAAATAACTTTTCTTCTCATTAGTACACTTGAAGCCCTTCCGACCTCAATGCTCTCCACAGATGGAACTATAGTTTCATTGATCATTTAAGTCATTAATGAAAATGGTGAATAGGACTCCTCTGGAGACAGAACCCTTTAGAATCCCCTTTGAAACATCTTTAGATTTTGACAGGCAGCCATTGATAATTATTGATGGAGATAGATAGTTGGTTTCATAACCATGTTCCTGTAGCAGACGCCATTGAGAACGAGGGACCTTGGACCCTGGTGACCCAGAAAAGCAGAGTCCACCCTCCAGCATCACAACCATAAACAAATGTGAAGCTTTAACAGCTAGAAACACCCATGACCAAGATCTGCAACAGGAAACTGTAGCAGCACCACACTGGATACCATGAAAAGAAATGATGAGTGCTCACAGTGGGTGGCTCTCTGTTAAAGAACACTGAGGTGCCCATCTGCTGACCTGACAGGGAGTCACAAGAGGTATGCTGCCATCCAGGACCTAAGATCTGAGACACTGCCAAGAGGGTGCCACAACTAGTCAAGAGCATGAACTACTATCCACCGTTACTCTTTCATGTGGACATGAATGATACTGCAAGACAGAACCTGGGCAGAACTAAGGAAGACTACGAAGCCCTGGGGGTGCAAGTGAAAAACGTTGGTGCCCAAGTTATCTTTTCTTCACGTTTACAATTTCTGGGGCAGCAAAAAAAAGATGTATAACCCCTGTCAACTTCTGGCTACGTGGCTGGTGCCATCATGAGGGTTTTGGCTTTTATGACAAGGCAATTTTCTTTGATGACTATAACCTGTTAGGGAGGGATAAAATCTACCTGTCTAGAAGAGGCAAGGGACTCTTTGGCAGTAGGCTGGCCAACTTGGTGAGGCAGACTTTAAAATGAAGAACTTAGGTGGTGGGGTCCAAAATGGCGATGCTCACACCATTACATCCGACAGGAGAAAAAGCCAGTCCAACCAGAGCAGCAACAAATGTTCCTTAGCTGACTCCCAAGATGAGAATCAGAAGGACAACCATCTCAAGGGTGTGTATGGCTATGGTGGATCCTCTTGCACCCCTCCAGGGAAACCTGCATGCTTGATTACCTCTCTGAAATGCCTGTACACCAACACATGCAGCATGGAGAATAACCAGGAAGAAGTAGAGATCTGTGTGCAGTTGCAGGGACGTGATCTCATTGCAACTACAGAGACATGGTGGGATTGCTTGCGTGACTGGAATGCTGTCATGGATGGCTACATACCTTTTAGGAAAGACAGGTGAGCGGGTCAAGGTGGTGGAGTTGCTTGTTATGTGAGAGAGCAACTGGAATATGTCATGCTCTGACTAGCAGTGGATGAAAAATGAGTCTAGAGCTTATGGGTAAGAATAAAGGGGCAGGCTAATATGGGTGATGCTGTTGTGGGTGCTTACTACAGCCACCTGATCAGGAAGAGGAAGTTGATGAGGCCTTCAACAGACAGCTGAAAGGTCATGGAGAACAGGCGAGGTGTCTGAGGACTGGAGGAAAGCCAATGTCACACCAGCCTTCAAAAAGGGCAAGAAAGAGGACCCAGGAAATTACAGGCCAGTCAGCCTCATCTCCATCCCTTGAAAGGTCATGGAACAGCTCATCCTGGATGTCATGTCTAAGTATGTGGAGGAAAAGAAGGTTATCAGGAGTGGTCAACATGGATTCACCAAGGGGAAATCACGCTAGACCAATCTGATAGCCTTCTATGGTGGCATGACTGGCTGGGTAGATGAGGGGAGAGCAGTGGACATTGTCTACCTCGATTTCAGTAAGGCTTTTGACACTGTCTCCCATAACGTCCTCATAGATAAACTTAGGAAGCGTTGGTTAGATGAGTGGACAGTGAGGTGGATTGAGAACTGGATCAGTGGGTTGTGATCAGCAGTGCAGAGTCTAGTTGGAGGCCTGTAACTAGCAGTGTCCCCCAGGGATCAGTACCAGCTCCGGTCTTGTTCAACGTATTCATCAATGACCTGGATGAGGGAACAGAGTGTACCCTCAGCAAGTTTGCTGGTGACACAAAACTGGGAGGAGTGGCTAACACACCAGAAGGCTGTGCTGACATTCAGCAAGACCTGGACAGGCTGGAGAGTTGGGCAGAGAGGAACCTAAGGAAGTTCAACAAGGGCAAGTGTAGGGTCCTGCACCTGGGGAGGAATAACCCCGGGCATCGGTACAGGTTAGGGGCTGACCTGCTGGAAGGCAGCTCTGCAGAGAGGGACCTGGCAGTCCTGGCGGACAACAAGTTGACCGTGAGCCAGCAATGTGCCACTGTGGCCAAGAAGGCCAATGGCATCCTGGGTGCATTAAAAAGAGTGTGGCCACCAAGTTGAGGGAGGTCATCCTTCCCCTTTAGTCTGCCCTGGTGAGGCTGCACCTGCAGTACTGTGTCCAGTTCTGGCCTCCCTCAAGAACGACGAGGAACTACTGGAGAGAGTCCACCGGAGGGATACAAAGATGATCAAGGGAATGAAGCATCTCTCTTATGAGGAAAGGCTGAGAGACCTGGGTCTGTTTAGCCTAGAGAAGAGAAGACTGAGAGGGAATCTTATCAATGCTTACAAACATGTAAAGGGCAGGTGTCAAGAGGATGGGGCCAGACTCTTTTCAGTGGTGCCCAGGGACAGGACAAGAGGCAATGGCCACAAAGTGGAACACAGGGAGTTCCATCTGAGGAGGAACTTCTTTCCTTTGAGGGTGGCAGGCTGCCCAGAGAGGTGGTGGAGTCTCTTAGGGAGATATGCAAAACCCATCTGGATGTGATCTTGTCCAGCCTGCTCTAGGTGAACCTGCTTTAGCAGGGGTTTGAGCTAGATGATTTCCAAAGGTCCCTTCCAACCCCTACCATTCTGCAATTCTGTAAACTTGAATTTCTCTCTCATAAACCTTCTTTCTGCTACTTTGTACTCCAGAGAAGGGAGGCTGCTGCACTGACAAGCACCACAATTTCAAATATATGACAATGCAATTTTTAGAGCTCAATTATCCTCTACCTTTAGACTGCCCTGAGCACAGCTCTTGCAGAATACTGCAGCCTTCCTGGGAGTTTGAGCTGTTGTATCAGACATCATCAGGGGTTTGAGCTAGATGATCTCCAAAGGTCCCTTCCAATCTCTACCATTCTGTGACTCTGTGATTGTCTAACTATGATTTCCAACCACCTTGCATCCACGTTATTTCAATATTATTTAGATATTCTTAGCTTGTTTATTATAATGCCTTCTGAAACAAAGTAAAAAGCCTTACAAAATTTGAGATAGATGAGACCTACTCTCTTCATCCACACAAGGTCTGTTTCTGTGTCAGAGAAAGAAATCAGGTTACTTTGACATGTTTTGCTCTTCATAAACCTATGTTGGCTGCTGCTCATCTGTTTTCCTCTCAATGCTTGCAGAGAAGTTTATCTGGGACAAGTGCTCAAAATACTAACACAGTGTCTAACAGGAATGCAGGTTATACTGACTGTCCTACAACTCCAGATCCCTCTTCTCATTTTTAGACCTACATGTGGTTTTTGCTCTTTCCCAGTTTTCTAGGACATAACCCTTTCTTCTGGCTTCTCAGAGAAAACCACTAATAGCTCTGAAATTGCTTCAGCCTGTTCTTTTAAGTACTGGGGGACAAAGTTCATCAGGTGGAGATGATTTGATAACACTAACTTATCGGAGGGTTCTCTAACATTCTTTCCTTTTGGGGTCTGACATTACCTCTTTGTTGCTGGCATTCATTGGATTTGCCACTTGGACACAGCTGACCTCTTCACTACAGTGAAGCAAAAAGACATCAAATACTTCTACTGTTTTGGCATCATCTGTCAGTATCTTTCTCTCCTCATTGAGCAGCAGACCAAGACTTCCCTTTGTTAGGGTTCTGGAGGGGATTTGTTTGGTGGGGTTTTTTTTCTTTACTGAGGAACTTTGTCATTTTAGTTATTCTTCTCTCCTATGTGCATCACTGTTTTGTGGTTTTTGTTCCTATGTGTTTATGCTGTTCTTTTGTGTTTGTCTTTGCAGATGGACCTACTTTTCACCTCCTGCATTCTTTTTAACTTTTTCTTCAGAAAAATGCAGTGGTTCTGCAGATTTGTCTTTCCTGCATTTTCTCTCCCTCCTCAATTTTGGGATAAGTTGTTCCTGTATTGTTATTTCGTTTGGTCCCCCTTTTTCTGAGGGCTTGTCACCCATGGGATATTACCCATCCCCTGAGTTTAGTGACAGTTGTCTTCTTGAATACCTGTGGGGTTTGTTTGGCATTCTCTGTACTCTTTCTCGAAGTTACAATTGCTTTCACTCAAATTCTTCCCTGTTAGAGAAGAATGAAGTGCATTGTTTTTAACAGTAAGACTAATTCATTGTCAAACAGACCAACTCTTGTCATGATGAGAATTTTCCATCTTTTTCAAAACAATGTTTTAATAGAGTGATGTAGGCCAAATGCAGAAAATAACAGGTGGTGCCTCCTTACCTTTAAAATTCTGCACTTATGAAACTTTTACATGGGTATTTGCCAGCTGTTTCACAGGAAACCTGCAGCAGAGCCAGTGGTAGAACCAAATCCCTGGGCCCTGTTGCAGTGTCAAAACTGTGGATTCATCCATCATTGTTCTCTAAATGACGTCTTTGGCACTTAGAGAAATCTAGGCTACCCTATATTTGGAGGAAATTGCTTATTCCCTGAAAAATAACCCAAAACCCAAGCAATTCACAGACTGAATGGGCAGTTTGATGGACTGGTACATAGAGACTCTCCTTTGGAACCTGATGTAGCAAAATCCATCAAAGGTAATTCAGAAGTCACTTTAACATTTGCAGGTAAAGCATGACTTCTAGAGTGAGATGAATTTCCAAATCCCTTTTAAAACCTTTACAAAGAACACAAATGATGGTTTGTTATATCTGTACTGTATGTTTAATACATCTATTCCTTTGTTTGAGTAGAGAGAAGCCATGTGCTTCATTACATGGGGTTGTATGGATCCATGTCTTTGTTTTTCCTCTCTTATCTTTATTAAAATCAAAACAGACGGCACTAATCTCTCAAATAAATGATAATTTATTTCTTCGTGTTCAAAGTATGAGGGTTCCATGGTTGCTCTTGTACTAATCAATTCAATGATTTTAATTAAAAATGGAACGGTTTAAACATAAGACATAATTGAATAGATGCCTGCTATAGTTACCACATTGGTATGCTCCCTTTCGCTGTTTTGAGCACACATTTCCTCTACTGAAGTCAGTCACTGCCCATATAAATTGATTTCTACACCTCTTCCTGCATTCTGTGAGTGTCTGCAGAATCTGGGCCTATGTCCCCTGTCTGATCTCATGCTGATGTAATTCTGCTGATTTTCAATGGAATTACATCGGTGTTAAATCGCCGGCTTTATTTGGGTTGTTCACTGAGATCCATGTAGAATGGGTCATTTAAAAGGTCATGCATTCTTCTTGTATGAAAACAGCGAGTGCTTTTGGGCAAAGAATGTCTTTTTTCTTCCACATTTTACAGGTTTAACACCTAGTGTGTAGGTACTACCACAATACAAATATTATTACTATTGAGAATAGCTACTAGACAAACTAAATTCTTGAAACCCTATCTGTGGCTAGGAGTTGCTTCCAATAGGGGAGAGGATTTGAGATATTTGCAGCAGAGAGAACATTCCAAAGTGCTCAGTACTGACCTTCATCTACTCTCTTTGGAGCAAAGATGAAATACTCATGGGCTTCAGTGGGACCTAGCAGGCTGTGCTTCCTCTTCTAGTCACTGTGACTGAAGGAACATGTACTCATGCTGCAAGGGATGATATACATCCGCTTGTTCACTTGCAGACTTCGTGGGAGCAACTTGGACTACTGTGTTCACCTTAGTGCTGCTACAGCCATTTTAGAGGATGCAGTGGTGGCTTAAGCTTGTCTAGCTGAGCGCTGATTTTTCCTAGATGGAGCTGCACCATGCTAAACATGTTTTACATCATTGGGGCTGTATTTTTTGCCCAAGGATTTACTGGTATGATTGTATTCGTGCCAGAGTCCCAAGCAGATATAGGACCTTTGCTGCATCTCATTTCTCTGCATCTTAAAACTATGCCATTTTGTACGTTCTTCCAAGCCTGGGGATGGGCTGAGCAGACTGCTGTGCTTTGTAACATCTCATTACAGAAGCATATCATGTAACAGAAAGTTTCTTTCCTACACTTACGTTGCTGCTGTTGTTGCCTTACCTCTTCAGGTTTTGCTTCACTTTCCCCTTTCCCTGTCCCAGTTCTGAACTGAACTTGGCAGAATGAACTGATTTAGTATAAAAAAAACCCAAAAAAACCCCAAACCAGAAATACAAAACTCCAAGCTGAACAGAAGAATGCCCTCAAAGAAACAAATGATCTCTGCATCACCTTCACACCAAGGACTGAAATGTAGGTAAAGGGCCATTCATTTACTCCTTTGCCACATCCTATCCTCGTGGTAGACAGCCAACATAACGAGGACAGTCTGCTCAGATGAGGAAGCTTCTGCTCTCTAATGTAATTAGGTTTCCTCAGGGGTTGTATCTGCAAAACACTGCCACTGGAACTTAGGGACTCCATAATGTTACATTAGGGACATATATAAACACGTGAACTGTATGCACTGAAGTGACCAGAGTGAGAACAAATGGTTTCAGTGTAATTAAAGCAGAACTCAATGAGTTAACTTTCTTTAGTTGTAGGTGGACACAAGTAATTGAGATTTACACTGCAGATGTCAGCAGAGCATTTGGCCCTTCCTATTTGTGCTCATAGATTTTTTATTTTATTTTTTTTAATTACTGCGCTGCTGCTCTTGCACGCTGAAAGTGGAGAGGCAAGAAGTGGCCAGAACATTGCCACTTCTGTTCAAAAACACACCCAAATAAGGAGAGCAAAAGCTGGTCAGACCTTGGCTGAATTGCTTCACAATCTATTTCCCAGAAGGACCCCTCTCAAGAACATAGCAGGCCCTGACCTGCATGGCTTAGTGCCCTCTGGAAGGGTATTTGCCTGATGTAACTCTCAGACGTCTTCAACTGCCTGGCTTCTAAAAGGTGACAGAGAGACTCTGACTCTCAAAGTAAAAGGTCTGGCCTGAGGTGAGACTTATCTTACAGGTAAGGGAGCAGCCTGTGTTCTTGACAGTGGCTTGTCTGGATCAAGGAAGTGTCTCACGCAGGTTTCACCGAGACCATCTGCCTCTTGGTTTTGCTGCTGGGTGAATGATTGCTTTCTGGTTTAGGGGGTGTTCAGATTTCTTTGTGATGATCACAGGATCAAAGGGTAATTTAGGATGGAAAGGATCTCAGAAGGTCATCTAGCCCCATCTCCTGCTCTAATGTCCCAGAAACCCAATCAGAGAGTTTAACTGCACTTTTCTAAGTACAAGAAGACAATTTGGTCCTCTACAGTTAAATTTGAAGTTCATAGAATTAGCTGGTTGAAAGGATTTTCCAGTACACCTGTTGTCATGATACTTGACAAGTCATTATATATATATAACTCATTGTTATAGTATCTTGTGCTTTAGTAATTTTTTCTTCACCGTGCCCTCTGGAAAGAAATTTCACTGTTAAAGTTCTTTGCTATTAAAAATCAAGCTAGCTTGATCTGGAGCTGCCTGCCACTCACTGCCATGTTCTAGTGCTTTTAGAAGCTGCTGTATCACAGTGTCTCTGTATTGACCTGATTGTGGTGTACTCCAGCTAGACTACAAAAAGGTATGTAGGTGACTTCTTTGGGTTTCTTCAGCTATTCTTCCAAACATTTAGATAGTTTCAGGAAAACAAACAATCATTTTACATATGAATGCTTCACCCAAGGAGACCATGATGAAACTTCCTTGATTAAGGCAGTAAGGAATTTCTCTGGCATATGTATATAATTTGGATTTTACTCTTGGATGGGTTTTTTGCTTCTGCTGAGCTTGAAAATTCATTAGAGCAAGGACTGCCTCTTTCAAGTATATTAGTACAGTGAAGCCATGCTTTATGAATGGAAATATACATATTGTCTTACATGGCACACCCCAGTATGCTACTCATCAGTACATCTGATTGCAAGGTGGTTGCTTGCTGGATTGATAATCTGACTGTAAAGGACATGACAGTTTTGTGTTGTTGACCTCTTTGAGGATCTGTTGTTGTTGTTGTTGTAAATTTAATCTCAAGTATCTCTGGGCTACTCAGAAAGGTTCAGGATTAAGTAAGAATGTAGACTTCAATCAGTTCCCACACTGTCTCTTTTAGGATCTGCCATAAAGCTCCTAACAGTCACTACGTCCTCTATTTTAACCAAATGCTGTGTTCAATAGTCCTTATACAGTGATCTTGACTGTCCTGATTCTTTGATATGAAAGAATGTGCCACAAGTCTTTCTCTTCTTCTTCATCTTTTTGTCCTGAATTGCATTTTCTGTCTTGATTAAACTTGATGCTTTCTGCTTATGCTCATTTTGTGACCTCTCCTAGCTTCTGATCATGTCCCTGCTGAGTGTATGCCTCTATTATCATACTGTCTGCAATGCTGTGGACACCTGCTAAGACTGAAAAAAGCACCATTTTTCAGCTGAAACAATTCTCTAGCAGACTGCGATTCCAAGAGTTAAGCCATGGAATTTAAATTTTCCCACTGGGTGTTTAAAGTGCTCAGCACAAGTAACTTGCTGTCTAAGCTAACCTGTCAATATTGAGGCATGTCAGCTGACATTTGAGCAATTTTATCTCCAACTGGTTTGCTAGGTTTAAAATAATGCTGTCTTTCTTCAGAGTTGTAGGATCCAGGCAGACCCACATTTGATCATATTCCTTCTTGTTATCTTTCTACAATGTGAACCTGGGATGTCTCTCACTGGAGGCTGGATGGACATTTATTGGAAATTATTTAGGCATGGTTCAAATACTGATTTAGGTTAGGCAGAAGGATTAGATAGGCTCTCAGGATTCTGTCCAGCCCTATTTTCTCTTCTAGTCATAGGAAGGGTTAGCCTACTTTCACATTATTTGAATGTTTTTCAGTTTCTTCAATGCCTGTTTATTGAAGGACTTACATCTGTGTGTATATAAAATGTGTTTCCCCTTTCTTTTTTATGCTCATTTGGTCTTTCAATGTATGTCGATGCTTACATTCTTACTGTCTTGTTTGTGACTGTTTATGTTCTGCTGTCCCCAAATCAGTTTCCCTTTCAGAAATTAGTCCTATGGGTAAAGTAGTCAACCCAGTTTTCACGGGTTTTTGTGGTTAACTATTGGTAATTTTCTCTCCACAACTCTTCACTTCCACAAATCATTTACGTGAACAACACAGGATAAAAAGTTCTAAGGATCTGGGCAGAGCATTTTGATATGTAAGACACAACTGTTACTGCAAGATTTGCTCAAGCAAAAGAATTGTGAGATTAAATTTGAGCATTTCTCTCACCAGGTATCTAAATCAGATGAATAGAAGTGTGTTTAGAAATATGCCTGCAACTCAACTGCAGGTTCATCTTCAGTGTGGAAAAAATGACCTATTACTTCATGCTTTGTACCCCAAATAGCCTATACCCTGAGTCAAAAAAAAAAAAAAAAGAAAGAAAAAAAGACAAAAAAAAGGACTATTCTGCATTTTGAAATGTAACCCATAGTTTGCCAGTTCACATGTCAAGTTCATTGTGTAATAGGGCATGTCCTGTTGAACAAGTTCATTTGGTTCTCCCTGATGGTGTTACTGATGGGACAGCTGAATTTGTTTATAAAGCACCTATGGTCTTTGCACTGGGTGCTCTCAACTTCCATGGCATTTGCCATGAAGTGTAATGAGGTGGGAGGGAAAAACAGAGAAACAGAAATAACCTTATTAGTTTACATTAAAGCAAATAGATCAAAATTTTCCAGTCTCTGGAAAATTCCAGACTGGTTTTCTAGTCTCTGCATATCGTGTCAAGTGTTCCATCCCTTGAGTTTTGAATGCAGTGAAATCAGAACTTCTAAGACAGAACAGAAGACTTCTAGAATTTAATTTCCTATTAAATACTGTGACATCCTGTTGATATTGATGCCGTGTAATGATTTCATCATATTGTCATATCAAAAGATGGACTTATTTCATAGAAACTGGAAGTATCTAGAATATTACTTGCAGCTGCATGGTCAACTCTCCTCTCTTCCACCCCTAAACCAAATTGGTTTTCCTCTTGATTGTCAGTTTCAGTACAATAATTGTTCTCTATTTATTGTTTAGAATTTTTTTGCTTTCATTATATTATTGCCTTTAGGGAAAGCATTTGATACTGTTGAATGGCACATGGACTAAAAAGAGAAAATAATCAATTAAATGACAAAATGTGGACTAAAACTATAAGCATTGTAGCATCTTCATCTCAAAGCTAGGCAACACTGGACATAATAGCAGTGCTTCTCTGCTTATGTGACTTTATTCCCACTTTGTATTTTCCCTCAAGAAATGCTGAGAATGAAACCCATAGAAACACAATTTGCTGCTGACCAGTAAGTAGTGATGGCTTAAAATATGTTTAACAATTTGGTAAAATTTTACTCTTATAGATATTACATAGTCTCATATAGGAATTAAACAGTGAAACTGAACAGCATGCCCATACAGACCTCCTTGCTGAAGACAGTCTGTCCAATTTTTTTAATATTGTTATCACTGAGTATTTCCATATGTCTTATCTACACAGAATTCTTGAAAGTGTATTTGTAGATGTCCTCTGGGATAGGGAATATGTCAGATTAGCATTAAATACCCTGTTGCAAAAGCTCAGTGGTTAAAATAATACTGAAGCAGGTAACAGAGCTCTTACTATACTCAAACAAAAAACATGGTATTTTTTCTGCTCTAAAAGGAGTAGAGATGTGTTTTCTCCATTAATACTCTTTCTGATGGTAAAGCCCAATACAATTCCTCCATCCCTCAGAAGCCTGAATTACGTCATTTCTTATGGATATTATCATCACTAATTTGTGATCATAATTTAACAATGTGCTTTTAGATCTGACCTAAAACATTTGGAGCCCATATGGGAGAGCTTGTCTTGCTTCACAGTGCTGTTTAAAAGCCAACATAAGCTTTCTTAAGTAGAATAACAAGTGTGGGGATGTAACACACCATTTTCATCACTTGGAGATAGTCAACTTACCACAAAGACACTGCCCACTTCTCATCTGTGCTAGCCTGTCCTTTGCTGAGTTCATGGATCATCTCTGCCTATGTTAACTGTTACTGGACCCAAAAGATGAATTAGCTAAGGCGATCAGTGGTGACTCTATATTGAGTGGAGAAAACTGAGTGTTCTGCATGTTGTCCTGTCCTCTAGACCTCCTTTTTTGCTAGTATAACATTTGTTGGTATTTTTGTTCACAAATATGAGCTTCCAATAAAATAAAGCTTACTTATCCATTTGAATGTTTTTTTCTGGGGAAAATACCTCTTTTTTGAGATCATGACAGCTACATAAAAATAACTGCAATTAAAAAACCAAAACAACAAAACAGTTGTAAAACATTTTTTACAGGCTTGAGAGGTGGGCTAATGCAAATGGCATGAAGTTCAACCAAGCCAAGTGCAGAGTCCTACACCTGGGACGTGGCAATCCCAGGCATAAATACAGGCTGGGCAGAGAATGGCTGGAGAGCAGCCCCGAGGAGAAGGACTTGGGAGTGCTCATGGATGAGAAGCTCAACATGAGCCGGCAGTGCGCGCTGGCAGCCCAGAAAGCCAACCGTATCCTGGGTTGCATCAAAAGAAGCGTGGCCAGCAGGGCACGGGAGGTGATTCTCCCCCTCTACTCTGCGCTTGTGAGACCCCACCTGGAGTACTGTGTCCAGCTCTGGAGTCCTCAACATAGAAAGGACATCGAACTGTTGGAACAGGTCCAGCGAAGGGCCACTAAGATGATTAGAGGGATGGAGCACCTCTCCTATGAGGACAGGCTGAGGGAGCTGGGGCTGTTCAGCCTGGAGAAGAGAAGGCTCCGGGGAGACCTGATAGCAGCCTTTCAGTACCTGAAGGGAGCCTACAGGAGAGCTGGAAAGGGACTCTTTGTCAGGAAGTCTAGTGATAGGACAAGGGGTAATGGTTTTAAATTGGAAGAGGGGAGATTTAGATTAGATATTAGGAAGAAGTTCTTTACTGTGAGGATGGTGAGGCACTGGAACAGGTTACCCAGGGAAGTTGTGGAGGCCCCATCCCTGGAAGTGTTTAAGGCCAGGCTGTATGGGGCTTTGAGCAACCTGCTGTAGTCAGAGGTGTCCCTGCCCATGGCAGGGGGGTTGGAACTTGATGATCTTTAAGGTCCCTTCCAACTCTAACCATTCTATGATTCTATGATTCTATGATTTTTCTGACCTTTTTCAAAAAGAAAATGGGAGCTATATTTTAATTTCCATACCATTGGGGTAAAAATTCAGATGAAATTTGAACATGCACTTTTACATTAAATTTTTCTTTGGCATCTTGCATTCAGCTTTAGATAGCCAACTATATATTCCTCACTAAACAAAATATTGACTTCCCCTCCACAATTAAGTTCAGTTTTCCACAGAGTTAGTCAATAGAATCAAAAGAAACAAGGTACCTGCACACTTGCAATATGAGATAAAGCAAGCTGATAAATAAAATCCATTACTCTAGGCACCACATCCTACATTACCTTTGGTTCTTTCATCAGCTGCCTTTACAAGCTAAGGAGAAAACTCTGCCATCCTGACACACTGGCATTTTTACAGCCCCTTTACAAAGGTGTAGGTAACAGTGGGTGCACAGCAACTGGAAATCACGGTTGCATGATTTCTTTATGTAAATGTGTTTTGCTGAAATATCAGTGGATGGACATGTTAAAATAAGCAATGCGCTTTTAGATTGAATTTGCTTCTATCATGAGCCCCAGTCCTGCCATTATTGCAT
This sequence comes from Chionis minor, assembly GCA_013398295.1. Classification (NCBI taxonomy): domain Eukaryota; kingdom Metazoa; phylum Chordata; class Aves; order Charadriiformes; family Chionidae; genus Chionis; species Chionis minor. The sequence goes on from VZSF01005380.1 coordinate 296,424, forward strand.
TGCAGAAAGATGTTGCTTTAGCAGTCTGTCATAAAATGAGAACTGTTATTTTATGTCTCCCCCTCACTGCCTACATTTTCATTTTCCATATTCCCTTTGCACTGCAGACAACTTGTGGGCCCAATACACTTGGTAGCATTTTCTACTGAACGGCCTGACCTGCTAGTCTGTGGAGCACCACTTGATATTATGACTGAATATTATCCCCAGCCTCACTCATGCTCTTTATTTAGAGATGAGAACAATGATTTCATAAAACTTAAAGGAGTTTCACCAGGGATATCTTTGCCTCAACAAGCTGTAGGTATAATGACAGCCAAACCCTCCATGTAGCAGGAAGCCTGCCCCTGGATGAATCCTGGTCTCTAGATTGGCAGTTTTCCTTCTTTGGCATGAAGAGCTGGCATACGGGATTCACTATTGTACTGATAATCCAGTAAACGGAAAAATTAAATCTTCTGACAGTGTCCTACAGGAATTGCATTAACTGCGGGCTCAATTATAGAACTTCATTGCAACTATGGCACAGGGATGCTATTTAGCTGCACTATGGAAAACCCACTCTCCACTTCCTTTGCTAGTAGGATGGTTTGTTCTCCATAGGTTTACATGTGCTTTCCGTTTCTTGGCAGGGGAGATGTTTGTTTTTCCTGGGGCTTTGAACTCATAAATGCTTTTGAACAGATAACACGAGTTGAATATTTATCCTCCATATGTGCAGTAGTAGGACACAGTTCATCATCATCGTACATTGAAATGTATGCAGGAAGTTCAAATATGTTTGACTATGTAACAGTAAGTCATGTTTTGCAAACCACAACTAGTTTTGTACAGGGGAGGGGGTTTCAGAAGCTTTAGATCTACCAAGAGGAAAAGTCCAACTACAAGGAATCACTTGAAAACCTAATCAATAAAGGGGAAAAGGGAAAACAAAGAAAAAGAGGAAAGTCAAGAATGAGTTTCACAGTGCTGCTAAAATGCTTCAACCTCTTGGATAGCCCAGGTAGACAACCATAACCTTGGAAGGCCCGTAAACTGAGTAGTTATTTGTACTGAGGTGTCACAGGTCCCCAGAAAAAACAGAGGGTGGGAGAGATGCAAGGTGATCCTTGTTTTATCTGACTTGGTTTTCGGCTGCAAGATCTATGCTTCCACTCTAAGTCACAGTTGTGTCAATGGCCAGTAGAAAAAGCATTGGGAAGACACCAATGCTGTGTAAAAGCTGGGATCATCTCATCATTATATCCTTTCAGGATTACTACACAGAAGCAAATGGTTAAATCCTTACAGATATTAATCTATCCCTTATGCCTTGTGGGGAAAAAACTATGAAACAATAAGGAAATGGGTGGGTTTGTAAGACAGCAGTAGAACCAGAGGATGGATATTGCTTATGTTCTGGAAATGCAGGGTATTGTCAATGGTGGTTTTGGAGTGGCTACATTTTACATGATGGCAGAATATTCAGGAAATGTTCTCAGACATACTTTGAGATCGGAGAGAAGAGAGCGATCAGTGTGGTTAATCTGGGAATGATCCACATGGAGGCTGCGGTTTACAACATTGAGATTGCCAAGAATAAGGACATAAGATCTGAAAACTGGGGCAGTGGAGAAAGTAGCTTCACCTCTGAGAGGGGACTGCATAATCTAGAGTGTGTCTTTAAGAAGCTGAGAAGAAAGAGGCAAGAGTGAACAATGTAATAACTCTTTATGATACTACCAATTATTGAATGGGAAAAGTCAAGACAACAGTAAATGAGAGCCTCACTGGCCTGAGGTATAAGAAGAGTAATGAATATATCAGGAAAAGCATCCGCTATGTTGAGAGGTGGACACATATAAAGGAAAATAAAAATTTAGAGAAAAATTCAAAATAATAAAAAAATATGATAGTTTCTCCATTTGTGGAAACCAGCAGTAATTGAAACTCATTTCCTTCAAAACAATCAAAATGTAGATTAATGTCTTTGCAGTATCTTTTCATTGTGATTCTTCAGCCTGATACTGCCTTCATCGCTCTGGCTTGGGTGAGATGTGCTTTTTCCCCGCACAGTCACTGCTTTCAAAGACCAGAAAGGTCTAAGAGGCCAGAGCTGAGCAGATGCAAGCTGCCCTGTGAAGCAGCCTTTCCACCTCATCTGGCCCATGGAATGAACAAATGAGATATCTGACCGTTCCCTATTACGGGATCTTACCAAGCAGCCCTTTGGTAAAGCACTAGCTGGCCTTGTATTTCATCTCTTCGGGCAGACGAGGTATGGTATGGTAGTTTGCATGTCAGCTTGATGTCTTTCAGAGGGAGAGATCTTCAGTTCACTCCTGACTTCAAGACTGCAAACATGCCAAGAAAGAATTTACATGCTTAAAAAGAGTAAGTGATTTTGTTGTGCAAGCAAGCCATGAGCTGGGTGGCCACATATTTAAAGCATGTTCTTGTGGGTCCAGAGGCATGAAACTAAGCCTTGATGCAGACTCATGCCGAGGACTTTTCTGAACTGACACAGCTGCAAATACATGCACACCCATTCCACCTGTAGAGACAAACACGACTGTGATTGTATCAGTCTCTTTTGGGCTGTGGGACTGGAAAACCTTCTTCAACAATGTTAACTCTTTCTGTGTTAAAGAAGCTTCAAAGGACAAATCAAATTAAATACATTTAGAAAACACCTTTGACTTCTGAGAGGTTTGTACAAGTTCAAAAGGATATGCTTGGAACTAAAATTTGGTGTTTTTACCAAAATGTTTACTTGCAGTGTATTATTCAGCTACTAACTTTCTCTGTGGGCTTTGTAAAAATCTAAGCTGTGTGTGGTCCCTGGTACATGTGGGAGACAGAGCTGGAATTTGAACTGCCTGTGTTTGTAGCTGCATTTACTATCTTTAATGGACGTTTGCATTATGTTACCAATACCATAAGCCTTTTCTCAGTCCTGCTACCCCTAGCTGTATTTACAATATATTGTGAAGAGAAGATTGTAGCTAGTCAGCTGCAGGAGTGTTCATACAAACTGCTCGAGCTCAACTTGTTGATCTCTCCCTCTCCTTCTTAGCCCCTTCTACCAACTTCTCTTTTACAGAATAAATTCTGGCTCAAAAATGGATTCTGGAGTTGACATAGAGTATCATCAAAGACTGACTGTTACCTTTTATCAATTTCTATTGCTTAGTTTTTGCCTTGTCAGTCCTATCACTGCCTATAGATCCTATTGTTCATTTTACAAGCCTTGGATTATCAGGAATGATTGAACCATTTCCAGCTATCTGTGTAATCTGCTTATTTATAAACTTCTGAAGCCAATTGGAAGCATCCACCTAGATAGTTCTTAACTATTTCTTGGCCCTTTCTGGCATTTTCTTCAAGGAAATTTAAAAAAGAAAAGTCCTTTTTCTTGGAATAATAAGAACACTGATACAACTACCTCCAAAGAACCTGATAGTACTTAGAATCAGTGATCCCTGTATATGAAATACCATATGCCCAGGAAAAAAAAGTGTCCTTGCTAAAGTTGCATCTCTTCTCTTGCTCAACTGCTCTCTCAGTTCCTGTGAGATTGCTCCCGAATTTCCAGAACAATGATGTCCTATTTCTCGGTGACCTACTGACACAGGGGAAGTTCTCATGCACTGGCTAGACTCGTAGCATATAGGATATCGCTCCAGTTTCTCTGTTGTTGTCTGAAATATGATGCTAAATTCGTGATGATAAATTGTTGTGACACACTAGAGCTACTGTTGTTCTCATATGTACTTGAGGGATCAGCACTAGGCACACATCAACACAGCAGGGTCTGCCTACTGCACAACAAGATGGGGCAGGAATTTCTGGGGTGCCTGAGCTTTTTGTTTGACAGATTTGCTCAAAAGTCATTAAGTTGCACCTTTCAGTTTAGGATCCGTCTCCTTATAAAATATCATCCAGCTCGTGTTTGATAACAGCACAGTGAGGAGCCAATGCAAAGGAGATGACCAACAAGAAAAGATGAGGAAAAAATCTGCCTTTGTTTACCAGGCAAAAATTGATGTTCCTCCATTCTGACATGTTTTGGTGGTAGATAGCTTAAGAGAAAGGCAAGAAGCCAGCTGTTGACTTACACTACTTAGCAACAAGTTAGTGCTTGGAGGGAATGCGTCTTGCCTTTGGAGCAGCTGACTTAGCCGAGACTTTTGAAGAGTGTGTCTGCATTATAGCTAGACCTTGATTACCTGCAGTGACAGTATGATGAAATTGTTGGCGTCCTTTGTGACTGATGTATGTCCTATCACTTGACTTTTTAAAATTCACTCTATGAGGTGTCTGTAGAGATAAAAGAGGGTAGTCAATAGTTAAGTGCATGGAAGAGGATCTGTCAGGGCACCAAGTCACTTGCTGCAGAAGCGGGAAGATTGCTGCTCTTTGCAAGAACCTCATTAACCTCTGGATACGTGCTTTTGGTCCCTCTCACTGATCCTGGTTTCAGCCACAGGTTCAGGTTTATCCGTAGTCAGTGACCAAGAAAGCACTGCAGTAGTTGCTGCTTGGCAAGGCAAAAAGTCCTGGTTCAGCTCTGGCTGTCCAAAAATTCACCTCATCCAGAGTTATGCCATCAGATTGTCTGTGATATTGTGCCCCTGTTTCTACTCTGGGGAATGTCAGAGTTCTTCCCTGATGTCATTTTACTGCTATCTTTCTCAATTCTGACTGTGGCAAACAAGCCAGCATTTCCTTCTCAAAAAAAAAAGCCTGTAGTGAGCTGAGCAGTTACTTATGAATGAGGAGACTTACTGTGATTTTTCTTGATCACTCACTTTCAGCCTATACAGAAGATGTCTTGCACTCAGACTTTATTCAGGGCCTCAAAAGATTACTCAAATACAGTCATGACTGCCAAAATGCTGAAGAGCCCTTCAGCCATGCCCATGCAAGCTGTGTCTAGGTCTCAGCATATCCCAGCACCCTAAGGGCTGCAACTGGTAGAAAATCATGAAAATAGTGCCACTTGGACAATGGACAAAAAGGCACTAAAGAATCATCTACACCCAGATGCAAAGTGCGTACGCACTAAGGCAAAGGAAAGATTAGAGCAAAAGCCAGGTGAAAGTCTGGGTGAGCGCTTCATTGAAGTTGTATTAGTACTCCCTTGGGTTGGTATTCCTGCAACACTAGGAGCTCCTATAGCATCCTCCACCAGGGACTTAAAAACAACTAGTCACTAGACTTGATAAGTGCACACTGGAACCCTACTCTAAGCAAGTTCTTTTGTACCTTTCACAAGCCACAGAGGCTCCCATGCCAACATGACTGATGCTAAGGGGCCTTTCCAAAACCAGGGAGGGGGCAGGAGGTCTATTGGATGTGAAACCCCAGGCCACTCTCTGGTTTGGAAAGGAGGCACCAGAAGAGCTCCCAGCACTTGCAGCAAATGCCAGCACCTGGCAGCTGGTGGGAGAGGGTAGCAGGTGCAGGCTAGGAAAGTGTACTGTGAAGGCAAGAATCCTAATCCTGCAAAAAAACATGTGATAGTTAGGAGGCTCCTGCACAGGCACTTGGACATTTCTGCACTTGTCTTGGCTGGCAAAGGGGCTTCTCTAGGTCCGCTGTGTCTCTTGAGTCCCTGCTGCTGCTACTATTCCTTCTTTCTCAACTGCGTCAGCCCATACTGTCAGTCCCTGTGATGCCTTTTGGTGAACAGGCCTTTTTCCAGGCCAGTTCCACCACAACATCGTTAGATAAGGGAACATTTTAAAGTTCACTTATTTGTCAAATTACAGTTTCAAATTATTAGCAGATTTATGTCTCCAGCTCACTGCTACTCCCAAGGCAAGAAAAGGAATAAAGAACTGAGAAAAAAGTCCAAACATTTTTATAATGAAGCATTTTGAGGTATGTTCTGCATCATCATGTAACTAAATTTAAGTTTCTGAAGCAGAAATTCCGCCTTATTCCTAGCTTAAAAAATATTATCCTGACTGTAATTCTGCAGAAAACCAGGGTTAGCAGAGGAGTGAGGACACGAGGAGGAAATAGGTTTTTGGAGAAAACAAAGGATCTAAGCCTGATTATTAAAATGAACAATAAAAGAAAAGAATGCTAGTTATTGCTGAGCTGTAGGTGTAACTGCCTGCTGATGGCTGCTTTGCTTTTTGAGCAGCTTTCGTCTAGGACCTTCTGAGTACAGCCTCTGCATTTTCTGTGCCCATCTACGTTTGAGGGAGCACTAGCGTTTCGTTCCTTACAGCTCGCTGCTGGAAAACGGGACAGCAAAGCCCTGCCTCACACCACAAGACGGCTGCACTCAGATACAGAACCAGGTCACTGAGGCATCATATTCTTCTCTGACCACTGGGCACATTTCATCCATGGGCAACACTGAAAGCATTTGGCTGCACAGCTCTTGTGACATCCCTTTGAGGCAGTATATTCCAGTCCCATACAGCATACCCATACCTTTGTAAACCTGGTGAGTTATCGTATTCACTATCCCTTCAGAGTCTTAGAGCAGAAGTTTGTTGCAGTCTTAAATAAATGTAAAGGTCTTTATTGTGAAAGCTCTGCTGCAGTCTCTGCAATATGGAGAGTTATTCTGCTTGGTGTTACTAGGGTTCTCACAGTGACATACTTTAGATTAATGAGATATCAATTCTCAGTTGAGAGGCTATTTAAAAAACACTACTAATTTGATGGGTTGTGCAGACGATTTTGTTCATTCACTGTAACTTTTGCCATTCATGCTGGTGGTGAGATGGGTGATGTGTCTCCTTTGTGCAAACTCTTTTAACCTTGCCTAGAAATATTTGGTATGGTAGGCTTTTTTTTTAACAACTCAGCTCCAGTATTGAGAATCAACTGTATGGGTGAGTATCCATAGAAGAGGAGGGGTTCTCTGGAAATCAAGTGATCAAAATAAACATTGAACATTGGATGTTTCAAAAATACCAGATCCCTTTGACTTCACCTGCAGTAATGGAGGGCTGAGTCCTCTGATATTCAGGTGATGCCTGTGGGCCACAGTTTTGTCAGTAACAACTGGGCTCTAGTTTTCTTTCTGTGTGGATAACACTACATGGAATAAAGACTTTCCCCTCGCTGCTACTCCATTCAGGCCTGCAGTAAGAGACCGTCTGGTCTGGCCATCGCTTCCTCGGGAAAGGGCAGAGAAGCTACCTGGATCCTGGCTGATGGCCAGGAGAACCCAGAACAAGAGAGGTTGTGTACAGCCAAGAAACTGAGCTGCCCCAGGAACAGAAAAGTAGCTGCTTAGGAAGCAGCAGGCATTTTTGTTCCTATATAAGGCTGTCCAGTTGCCTGTGTAAAATATAAATGTGATGGCCACCATCCAGATCTGGATCAAAAAGTGTCCACAACAGAGACCCACTTTGCAGCAGCTGATAGCTTCCCTAGAGATACCAGTGGCTGAATGGGTATGGAGAGCAACCATATCTGGAACTGCAGGCAGGACAGCAATGAGAAGTGGTCATAATTACTGCCAAGTTGTATCTGCTCTGCTGTGAAAGAAGGCTTTCATCTCTACAGTTAGTGGTCAGAAAAGAAAGACCTTCATTGCTTTTAAAGCCAACAGGATCACCTGCTGTGCTTCCCTGTGTGAAACAGGTGGTAGATATAAGACAGCTTTTATTGTTTACTTTGTAAAACTAAATTCCTGTAAGTGGGTTATTTTGGTTTGTTTTAATTTTGTAAGCAGTTTTCCACCTCAGTATCCTATGTGCATTAGTAGCCACTGATGACTGAATAAAAGTGTCCCAATTATATGCATGATTAAATGAATTTAAATGTATTTTTTAAAAAATTCTCTTATGCAAGGATTGTGTGGCAGTGTTCAAATGATGGGGATTTTAAGCCAAGTTGGAGGTTACAAAAGCCCGTGAGCTCTGTTAGGCCTTCAAGACTGTAATGAAATAGGACAAATTATTGAGCTAAAAGGGCTGAGAACTCAGGGTAGAAGAGAAGTGTATTTAGGTGCATTTAGATGAATCACTGTGTCTTTGTTGTGGGCCTGTGTTTTGCTGTGAGCGTGTGGGAGACCTCATGGAGAAGGGCACAAACATTCCAGACATACACAGATCATGAAGTTGTATGAGAGACTAGGAGTTCAAATTATGGAGTGAGGGAAAGATGTCCATGCTCCTATTTGCTCTGTCTGGGAATTCCTTAGATGAGTGTGACTGTAGGAGAGCCCCCCAGAAAATCCCTTGGTGTCAGGACCAGAAGAGATGAGAGCATCTGAAGAGAAGCACAGATCTGCTACAGAGTCAGCAAAGAGCAGGAAAGCAGCCAGGTGGGGCATTTTGTGGACAACTGGTTCCTTTGGAGAAGTAGGATTAACTATCCACTAGCCAAGTGGCTCACCAAAGAGATATCTGGAGCGGCTCTTAATGGGACTGCTGGGAAATTGTCATGTTCTGTCCAGACTGGTGGATGTGGACATGAGCAGGGATGTTCTGTTCCTGCCATGAGTCATTCAGTTCAGGGCTCTATTCTCGACCTTGACCCTTTTGGTCATCTCAAGCAACTTGGGTTTAGAAAGTCAAATATGACCTTTGGTTTTGTGGTCCTTCATTTCTGAGTGCACATGGCTGGACATAGTAAAAAACAGATTCCACCTGTAGATGGTCTGAAAAATGTCAAAAAAATCAAGTCCCGATGCTTTAATATGGTACTGTGAATTCAGAAGCATCTTAAACATCAAACCACCTCTGAAACACTGGCTTTGATGGGTGAGGGTCTCAGTTCACATCTGTGAACTTCTGTAGGACTCCGAGTTCTGCACAGGAAAATGGAGATACAGAATGGAGGCTGCTGGTCTGCTGCAATTCATACTATGCTTTCATTCCACCTAAGCCCCTGGGAACACAAGGGAGTTCACACTGTTCTGTCATGAGTCTGCGACTCAGTGAACAACAACAGCTGGACATGTTGAGGCTGATGTCAGTTTCTGGATCCTCTCCGATGACGATCTGAGTCATTGGTCTCAGTTTGATCCCATGCAACATGTGAGTGGTGTATAGGACACACAGGATTGCAAGGTAAGATTATTCAGAGAAGACAATGATTCTGTGTCAGAGAGGACCTTGCTGCTATGTCAAGACCTTCCTCCTTGCATGTCTGGTTACTGGTTGTAACCAGTGAGAAGGTTTTTATTATCTCAACAGTCAGATTTATATCTTTACTTTATCATTATGTCATGGCTCAGCACCTGCTTACCTCCTTAGATAACCCCAATGATTATAGATTTCAATCCACCTTCAGATTTGGCCCCCTGCCAACCACAGGAAGGAAAAAAAGAACCAGGGATAGCATGGATTAAATGATGTACCCGCTACACAAAAGGTCAATTTTGTCTGGGTTGGGGCCTGGGCTCTAGCATACTGCTTGCTGAACTGCTTTTGTACTCCAGGAAGAAGGTGGACCACATTAACAGCACCCACGTTACAGGTGGTTGAGACTTCTTCCCGATGTGAAGGTGTTAGGCTATTGTTTATATTTCTATGTGTTATAACCTTGCAGCCCCTGATGTATGCCATGTATGGAATTGCAAGCTCCTCTGATCAGCTTATATTCATCTCTAAAGGAGAGCGTGATCTAAGCTGCTTAGTGAACACACTTGCTACTTGCTTTTTAGTTGAGAGGTTCAAAAGAGACCCCCAAAGCTACTCACATAGGGGAATGAGCTCAGGAGAGAGATGGATGGGCACTATGGCTCAACAGAAGTTCAGAAGGCTTTGTGTAGTCTCTTTGTGCGCAGGTCTGAAGCAGACTCTGCTCTCCTGTCGGAAGTGCAATGGGCCAACGGCTATAGCAGCCAGTGCCAGCTGATATGTGCACAGGCTGTAAAAACATCTTTAAAGCATCTCATTCTTTGTCATTAAAAAAAAAAAAAAAGAAAAAAATAATTCTTGTGGTCTGTAAAGAACAAGAAGAACAAGATGTGACATCTTTATCACTGGGGGAAGGCTGTTTCTCTCCTAAAGTCCTTTCACTGAAAAGCTTCCTTGTATTATTAAAAAAAAAAAAAAAGAAGAAAAAAGGTAAAACATCAACAAAGCACTTGGGTTTCTGCAGACTGCTTTGCCTCCACAAGTCTGAGCACCTGAGATTCAAAAAGCCCTGCATTTGAGAAGGACCCTTAGCAAGTATTTATTTACCATGTAAAATTGGTAACAGGCTGCTTTTTTTTTTTTTTTTTTNTTTAAAATTGGTAACAGGCGTTTTTTTTTTTTTTTTTTTTTGCCCCCCCCCTCCCCCCCTCCTTCCCCATAGCATACATTGTGTATCAATTGGTTATTCTTCTTACCTTTCCCTTTTGTCTTATATTTTATTGGGGGGTGATGAAGGAGGGGGAGTTGTTGCTATTGTTGCAAGGAAGATTCTGGAATCTGTGAACATAAAGTAATAGTATTTTAAATAATGAGAAAAGATTCCACATGGAAAGCTCATCTGGCTGTGGCAGTTTGTGACTGAATGAGAGAAAAGTGCCCTAGAAGCTATTCATTAGGAATTCACTGGAAGCTCTCAAACAAGCCTGGCAGAAGCTGAAATTGAAGTGGTCTCTGACCTAATTTTCTTCTGCATGAAACATCTGCATCAAGGCACTCTTTGATGTATTCCACTTGGCTCTGTCTACAGTATTGTATCACATGGCTTCAGTGTTGCCTCAGTTTTAAAAGACATTTCCAGCCTGTAGAAGGTAATGTGATGTTACTGTTACCCAAACTAATCACTCAATGTGCTCCCGAAATAGAAACAATAGAGGTTCAGACAACGATGTCTGCTTTGCAGTCGTTGTTGCTGCTTAAGCTCACCGTTTAAAAAACCCAGATCTGTGATATTCATCTCATGTAATTCATCAACACCAGGAAGGGGAGGGAGAGGGGGGGAACTGCGAGCCTTCTGTGTAATAGTATGTCAGAGGACACAATGCTTTACATGTGTGAGCTTTGCATTCTTTGCTGCTCCAGCCATACAGTTAGTTTAGCACATTAAAAACAAAAACAGGGAAATGTTGGAGGACATTATCATAAAACCTCAACAGAAGGAGCTCCTGGTTTTCATTTTGCTGTTTGTTCTCTGCTGATTGACACCCAAAGCTCACGGTGAAAGAAATGTGAGCATGTTTGTGTAGATGCGTGGATGATGTGTGATGTATTTTGAATTTATTTATTTATTTATTTTCCCCCTCGTTCTCTTTTCTGCACCACAGTATACATTTCAGATCCTCTCTCAAGCTCTTCTCCAAGTGGTGTAGAAAACATAGCTGCACAAAGGTAGTTTTATATACGTACACATACAGTTACACATATACACACAGATAAATGCATAAAGAAGAAATGATTAGGGTCACTTCTTTACTTTGAATGAATAGATCTTAGCCTTCTCCAGAAAGGTTTTCTGCTCAGTCTTACCTAATGGCATGCTGCTGTTTCCCCAACCTTGCTTGTATTATGTGAATAACTGTGGTGTCTTTTGTATTCCACCCCCTGAAGAAGAATCCTTTGAAATTCTAAATGACTGTGCCGCGGATTTTAATGTCTGTCTCTTAGAAATAGCCAAGCAATACCCACTCATGGAGCAAGATGCAGCAAGCCTTTTGAAAGTTATTCAGCCTGCTTCCTCAGCCTCATGAGTGTGTGCGTGTGTGTATACATGTGCTGTTTAGTTCTCTGAATGTATGGCAGGAATACATTATTTCCCTGTGAATCACTTCTCTCTCCTCCTGTCCATCTACTCCACCCTGAAAATCTCTCCTACTTTTGTTGACACAGTAAAAATAAAGCTAACTGGCTAGGGAGCCTGTACAGGTCTTATGGGTACGGCATGAGATGAGTTGGTAGCTTCTCAGTAGGTTCCTTGCAGAGATCAGAAAGAAAAGGCAGCCCTATTGCTACTAATTAGATGCCTCTGGGGTAATCACAGCAGAAAAGCCATGGCCCAGGAGCCTCAAAATAGCGTGCTCCCTGGGGTCATTTTCCCAGGTTTGGGCTGAAACACATTGGGAAGGCAGAGTGGAGGGAAACAGGCTCACTCCTGCCTGACTGCACAGCTGGCAGATAGCTGTGTCCCCTGTCTGGTGCTTCTCCTTTGAGCCCACATTTCTTTGCTTCACTGATCAGTGGAGGACTTGTATCTGGTAGTGACGGTACAATTAATTCCTTATACAAACAGCTGCTCCATCCCCTGTTGAGTGATGCATTTTGCCGTGCTAGGAGCTGTATGCACAGTGACAGCTAGCTCCAGTTCTGGAGGACTTCCTTGGGAGTGCACGGCCCCGAGACAACTGGGACGTGCAGGGAAAGGTGAAGGGATGCACCCAAGGTCACGCAACCAGTATCCAGGAAGCAAAATCCACCTCATCTTCTGACAGCCAAAGTGAGGCACTTTGCAGTGGGAACACCCTGTCTCATCTCCTGCAGACAAACACCAGACCAACCCCTCAGTGCCCGTTGCCAGCAATAAATCTCCTTGAACTAATTTTGTTAAAGACAAAGCCAATGCTGTGCAAAAACAAAAAGCCCCATAGCTTCTTTGCACGTCTGTTGTTTCTGGAAGGGCAGCAAGGAGCAGGGAACCCCTCTCCCCCTACATTCACAGATAGCAGCCCCAAAGAGTTATTTTGGAGAACGTATTTAAATAAGAAAAGGCAAGGTCTCCCAGTAAGCACTGAGGCTGATTTACAGTTCTGCACAGACGTGGTTGGCTGTGGACGGTGCCTGGCAGAAGCTTATCATGCCCACTCTAAAAATAACGATCTCCACTGGGCAAGATCTGCTCACTCAGACCCAGCCTTCGTTCTCAAACAGTGACATGACATTCAAAAGTGCCAGAGAGACTCTTTGGCAGGTCTGTGATGATGAAGAATCCAGAGGGGTCACAGCAGAAGGCCTTGAAGCAAGTGGCTCCTGCACAGAGAGAAGCCAGTTTGTTCCCCAAGAGTGTTAAGTGCTGAGGGCTAGTGTTTGCTTTCTGGTTTGGGGGATTTTTCCCCTCAAATTGGTCCTTTTCTCCCTCTTCCACATCTCTTGCCTCTGCCTTTTCTCAGGGTTTTATGGTGGTGTCAGAGACCTGGTTGGTATGGTGGATGGTCATGCCTTCCAAGCATTCCCCACCCAGTCCCAGTCCTTGGGTAAATTAAAGCCATTGCTGTTTCTCAGTGGTTGCCCTGAGCTCTGGAGACCCTGTTTAGCCATGCAGAAAGCTCCAGCCTCTTCACCAGTGTGATGTTTCCTCTTTATCCACCCCCTTACATCTGAACCCTGGAAGACAGGCTGGGTTTTGTCTATTCATTTAGCAGATGGTTAGATTCAGATCTTACAGGAACATAATGTTAGAAATGGAGCACGTGTATGTTTGTGTTTGTGTGTGGTGGGGAAAGGATCCCAGATCATTTTCTTCCTCTGTGGTCTTACAACTGCTAGCAGTTTCACGCAATCTCCTGTAGGTAACAGGAATAAAAAAGCTGCCTTTTTTTTACCCTCCGTTTTTCACCCCCCCAAGTCTGTGCTGTATATACCAGCAGTGTGGTCTAGGCCAATGCTGAACATTTGTGCCTTGGACAATAGCACAGCCTGGACTGACTATTATCAGCTGCTGTTTTCTGGTTAGCTTTCCTTTTATTCAAGTGCACAATGCAAGCCTTTATCACCCTTCAGTCATAGTGACTCTTGAGGAATACATCTGGTTTTCTCTTTCAGCAGCTCTGAAAAGGTCAGTCTGTTCATTTCTTATTCGCAGGACACCACATTTTTTTCTGAGCTGGAAAGACAGGCCTACACCTTTTCATTCTGTCTTGTACGTAATTAGGCATGGTGTCGCTCTAGAAACCTACCCTTGAAATCCTCCTGAGTAACTCTTTCAGAGACAGGGGAGACGTGGCAAGGGAGCGGGTGAGCAGGGGGGACCACTTCCATCCGGTGTTAAATCTCATTGTGTGGTCACAAAAGCACTTCCCCAGTGTTGCCAGCCTGCTTTTTTTCTTCTTCTCCTTCTTCTNTGCTTTAAGGACAGACCACGCGCGATAGAAGCTCTCACATAAAGAAGTTCTCAGATTATTTGTGCAAACGGGGTTGCAATCATTTTCCCTTCCGCCACGTCCCACATTCTTCAGGCAGGCTGTAACACAATAACAAGTGTGCCCAAGAGGACAGAGCTCGCAGCAGCTGGTGTCTGACAAATTATACTGCTCCAGACAGGCAAATGGTGACTTGAGCTCCAGCCCTCCAAGGGACGTATGTTTTGGTTTGTCCCTCCACACTGGGTCGGGTGGGCCAAATCCTCCTGTGGCGGAAATCAGCGTGGTCCCCTTGGGGGCAGAGGGTCTCACCTCTGCTCGAGGTCATTTTCCCGTCACAGCTGCTGCTCCTGCATTTCAGCACGAGAGGCAACAGGCAAGGCTGTCAACGACTGCCCTGGCCATAGCTGCTTCTGCCACCTCCATGCTGAGGAGGAAACAGTCTGAGAACTTGGATGTCACCATGCTTCTCCTGAGGAGCAACTGCCAATATCATCTGACAAGGAGAAAGGGGAGGATGTTTCATAAAATTAATTAATGCCCTATATGAAACAAACTAGGAGCTTCAAATTCATTTCTGCCAGGCAGACAAGCTTGGAGTTGCTGACACTCAGTCAAGGGACATTTGGTATAAAACTGCTGGTTTATTAACTTATTCTGCCAGGACCACTACAGTGTGGGAGTATGATTCTCAAACTCTTGAAACACACCCAGGTTGCAGAGTTTCTGGTTGGTTTTCTTTCTGTATGTCAGCTTTTTTTTTCATCATTATTTCTCTCACATGGTAGAAAGGCCTGTTGTAGGCTAAAACCATAGAGAAAGCTATCTGATTTTGTGTCCACACCATTTTTCCAGGTGCTCATGGTGACATGGTTGCAGTCCTTCAGGGCAGCTTTCCTGGGATGAAATCCTTTCCTCTTTTGTCCTTCACAGACATCACCATAGGACTTGAGTACTTGGTGCTGAGATTTTTCTCAAGCAGGGGTAATCCCTACAGCTGAAATCTCATAACATTAAACCTGAACCTCTAGAAAACACAGTCACCAGGGGTTTTTTTCCTATCAGCAATTTCTACCTCCACGCCAGATGTGGGTGTGCCTCATGTCTCCACCACCACTACCTTGAAGTGGTGCTCACGTGAAAGCCGGAAGAGTAAGCAGGGGAAAATGCACAGTGGCAGAGCAGTATCAAAGCAGCTGACGCAGGTGAGAGCAGAGACCTCCTATTTCTGCTCCAGCATTTCCAGTGAACTGGTAGGTCTCCTTCCTGCCCAGCTGAGCCCAGAGACATTGCCTTGCCGCCCCAAGGAGTTCACAGCAGAGTAGAAGGAGAAAAATGAGCTTAAAGAGGCAAATTAATTTGCTACCGTGCTACACTATTCCATGAGCTAGCTGTGAGGCTGGGAACATACCCTCCTCCTCCTGCATCTATTTATTCAGTTGCTAGACCATATCTTCCCTAATGGACAGCCCCTCTTGTTTGCTTTGCGTAAAGGACTTGATCTACTGCGCCAGTAAGGCAGATGTGTTTAAACAGCGACATTTCTTATTTAAGTAAGTTTTGTATTTTAAAGCAAGGGACAGGCTGAAGACAGAGGGAATTTAGTTTCTGGTATTAAATTTCTTGATTGGCTTAGAGCTATATATATTTTATACATATATATTTCAAATTAAAGCCTGCTGAGACTTTTTGTGATTTACAATCCTTTAGCAGTGAATAATGGCTTTAGGAGACAGAAGGAGAATTTGAAATCTTTATTAAATCGTCTATTTGATAGCAGTTCCTACTAATACAGTCAGACTTTGGGGTTTATCACAGTTCCTATGAAGGACCCTGATTTTCAGGTTTTTAGAACAATGTGGTCTTAAAACTTGCCCACAGCTAAAATACATTTTTGGTCTTATCACACCAGCCTTACAGTAAATTGGAACAGGAATTAGAAAAGTGCAAGAACAGTTATGGGGTTTCTGATTACTTCTTGTAGAAAGACATAAAAGTTCACAGTCTTGGCATGCTGTAAAAGATAGAGTTCCTTTTATCCCAGCACTTCCTATCTGACAATTTATGTTTTTTCATGATGCTGAAGTATCACCACGTTGTCTCACACAATTTGCCTGCATATGCGATACCACAACATGGAAAGAAAGATCTGGACCCTGGCTGAAAGCCTGAGGTGCAGTCATCCTTACTATGCTTTTCTGTCCTGAATAAGGGTGGAGAGTAGGTCTTTCTTGAAAGACACCTCTCTCTTTAACATCCTATGGCTGCAAGTTTCTGAAGTTCTCCACAGAATATATCAGTTTAATTGTTTGCTGTGTGTTATTCTTTTACAAGCACTTATTTCTAGTGATTCATGTTTTCGGGATAAAGCAAACCATGGTGCTACCTCTTTCAGAATACAGAACTAGGACAATTTTTTTTTTTTTAAGTTTTTTGGACCAATGGAGACATCTGTTTCCAGGTGCAGCTGTAACAGAAATAACAATGAATGTAATAAATGACAAGTGTGAGGCACACCAGTAGAAGCTGATTTATCGACCCATTGTTAAAAGCAATAGATTATTAATGTATCTGCCTTGCAGTAGATTATCGATGTGATAATTTAAACTTTTATGAAAAAAACTCACCATAATCTGATGATGATTTTGCATTAGAATTATTTTCAGTTTGGAAGATGCTCCCGTGACAAAATTGAAAGATTTCACTAAATGTTTTCAAAAAAGTTAGCTGTCTTTGTAGTGGTCCAAGCCATAAGACCAAAAAGAAGTATTCCCATAAGGAGGGGTAGCTTTACTGCAGCTGTGATAGTCTCAGGACCTAAGCAAGAGAAAGTTTATAGTTTCCAATTAACTTTTCTGTCAGAGATGGTCTAATAGATAGATATCTGATTTGGCTGAGAGAAGTTGGGTTTAGCTTTGAAGTATTTCACACATAAAAGTTTTTAAGAGTGGAAATATTTTCTGCTTTTTCCAACTACACCTGTCTATTTAAACATGACCTCAACTGGCAAATGTTGTCTTCAGCAAGGTGAATTTGATATTTCTAGAATGATGTATTCAAAAAACTTCATTTCACAGGTAATTTCCAGATTTCCTCCTAAATGGAGGTAGGTGATGGCAAATCAGCTAGCATTTCTTATCAAATTTACAGTTCCAGTATTCCACCAGGTCTTCTACAAAGACAGACAGTTTTGTTCACACATAAGGACTGTACCTCATCTGGCAACCTTAAAAAGTTGTGAGCCTTTCTGACTTGGGAGGTGCCTGAGCAAGCCTCATTTGTGGGTCAGTATCCACAGTTACAAGCCACAAGTGTGCTCCTGCCTGCTCTAAGTTTCAGAGCATCCTGTTTCTGTGAGCAGCTTCGAAGAGTTTTTGAGCATCCTTGTTCCCAACATTTCTGGGTGGAAAAGGCCAGAAGTTCCCAGATGAGAAGTTCGAGCTTTGTCTTTGCCTGGCTCTCCATAGTTGGGTGTCTGTGTGCATGCATATGCTGGAAAAACGCATACAAAAGTAGGTATATACATTTACATGTGCGGTGTGTAAATCGAACAGCCTCTGTATAGCACCCTTCATCATTTTGAAATGTAGGCTGACTTCAAGCAGGGATGGGGAAATGCTTCCTTTGCTGGAGGCCAAACAAAGCTTTTTCTTCTGACATCGGTGGACTACTGACTTGCACATCCCTCAATAGAGGCCTAGAGTTACACTTCCCACTTCCTGCCTATCCATCCCCTCAAAATAATATGGCCATAGACATGTGAAATGAGGTTACAGGCCACATTCAGCCCATCAGCTGTAAATTTCAAAACCTGACACGACAGCATTTTAAGGCTTTTTAGTTGTTTTAACTTATTTTTTCCCATTCTACAAATCCCAGTGAGAGTGATGCTGAAGTCTCTCCTCTCCTCTCCTCCTCCAGAATTATTGATGTGTTGCCATTGTAAATGCTGCTGAGCTACTAATGAAATGCTATTTAGAGTTGAAGATGATTAAGACTTTTGTATCATTGTTTTAAACACATGGGGGAAAAACTGCATGACTTAGCATTTCTTAAGTATGTTCACAATCAGATACGTTTCCTTTTAATTTGATTTATAGAAAATGGCAATAAAAGCACTATCTGTAGAATGCTTTTCAAAAATCCATCATTCCACAAATGTGCAAAACTGTCTCCTATGCTTAGGGATATAATTTGTGTCCTTTTATTGGAAATCATATATATGTTTAAAAGTGTGCCCCCACTGTTTAGCCTATCGACATAGGTTTTCTGTACCACTTAGATGCCCAGATGAAGTTCAAGGTGCGCATATGGATGGAGTTTTAGAAAAGATACCTAGTTTGCTCTGTCCATTAAAGGCTTTAAAGTTCAGTATGCCACAAATCCACAAGAGAGCCTGATTATTCTGTGGGAGTGCAAAATATTTAGTCCAGGTCTGACAAGTGTTCAAGTCCCTTGCACTGTCCAAATGAACTGACATTGGAGATTAGACTGTGGTGTAACATCAACAGAAGGATGCTATATTTTGGACTCCTGTGTGTTCCAGAAGACCATGGTATCAGGACTCCAGTAGTCTTTCTAGCCCTCCTCAGTTACCATACTCAGAATTTGAATAAAGAATATCACAATCTTTGTGGGTTTTTTTCAGAAAACCTCCAGCTCTGTAGCTGTGTGGCTAAAGGTGATGATGTGAGTCGTAGCTGTAGTGATCACAGGAGGGAGGGCTTCAAAATTCAGGATGTGAATCAAAGCAACCAATATATATTGCACTAGCACGGAAGGCTTGATTCATGATGTTGAACTGCTTGGTGAAAACAGTGGTGGCCTCTTCCACTCCTCTGTGTGTATCAGCACTATGCTGCATTTTGCTACTAGCTGAAATCCTAAAGCTTGTCAGGGCAAGGGAGGGTTCTTGTGTACATATGTGTGTGGTGCCTAGCAAACAGGACCCCTGCAGAGAGCTCCAGCAGCAGTGTTCTGCAGATATTATTAACAGCTTACTGTGACAAAACACGAAGGACTAATCTCAGATCTAGGGATGGGCTCACATCAACTTTCTGGGCTCAAACACCCCTGGAGCATAAGGGTGTTGAAAATCCAAGCTCAGCTACACAGAGGATGCTTCTTACACCTGGAAAGCCCCAAAATGATGCTGAAACAACTCATAACTTGCTGGTGTTTCTACAAGGTGCAGATGACAATTCTGAAGTCTGTGAAGGTCTCAGCACGCAGTGACTGGAAACTCAGGATGTGGATTTCTGTACTCTGATAGTATAAATTAAACACTTATAGTTCCTTTTTTGCAGTTTCTTACATGTTAATCCAGCCATACTCTATAAGTCTGAAGGGGGCTTTCTTAGCACTCAGCATCATTTGTTTTCCTTATTCCTTTTTCCTGTCAGAGGGCAAACACTATTGCTGTCACTTAGAAAAATAGGATTTTGCCTGCTGTGCTTGAGAATTCTTCAGCACCAGGCTGATTGTATAGGTTCCAGGAACTCCTGTTGTAAGGCTGGGATTCAGCCGACTGATCTATAGCTGCAAAGGTTCACTGCTTTACTGCACTAGCATAAAGTGGAAATGTTGTAACATTCCCATCTGTGAAAACTTGCCAAAAGAGTTTAGTGTTTCAAAAGCTGCGTACTGAACGAAGACAAGATCTCACTACAAGCTGTGGGAGCTGGGAGAGTTTATGAAGCAGAAAGTATGGGCTAAGGGAGAGATCAGACCAGTGATAGTTTACTGGCCTTGCAATTCTTTTAAGAGGCACTAATGGTAGTGGACTGCTACAGTGGAAGTAGACCCAGACTCATTTAAGGCAGTAGCATGAAATTGGTTGCAATAAAATTATGCATTAAATGTGCATTATGTTTAATAAGACTGTATTGCACTCCCAATGTTTACTCTGTGCCCACTGAGGCTGATCCAATTTTCCAAAGTTCTCCAATTGGTTCGCTATCAGGTTTTCAGCCAGAAGGTCAAATTTCACTTGCTGTTAGTACATGTCTCCATTACTTTGCTAAGACATTTACACTCCATATTCATTACCTCTTCTTCTTTTTTATCTACCTCCTGTAACTTGACTGGTCCAAAACTTTCCCTGTAGGTGGCATGTTTGACACAAATGAGATCAGTCTTTAATAGATGTCAACTCAAGAATATATACACGTGCAAGCAAGCACTCGCACAAACATGCGAACAGAAAGAGGGGGGGAAGGCTATTTTCAGTCCCACATTGGTGGTAATTTTACGTTGCTTCACTCAAGGTGTATAAGTGACCTTTGTGAAATCATGGGTTTGGGGTATGAAACTGGGAACATAAGTAGAGAGGCTGGAGTATATGTTTAGAACAGTATGTGATCATAACTATACCAAACTGGGAACTGGATTGTTTTAATCAGAGGCAATGATAGTTTTAGTGTTCCAAAAACACATTATTTCCCAACATCTCAACAAACTCTGTCAGCACTGAGCTCAATGTGGGTAATGCAGGCGAGGAACCAGCAGGCATACTTTCTTAGGGCTTTCTGTTTCTTCATGAATGCTTTAGCAGGAAAATACAAGCCTGCTTGTATTCTGTTCTCTTCTGTTAGGAGATCATGTTGAGAGAATTCAGCGTGTATAACAAGTTTCAGCCAATAACATAGCATTCATCACTCCAAAATGGACTGTCCCTGTTAGCAAAGCTGGCTGGGTTACCCAGAAGGAGCCATTGTCTGGGACACTGGGTACTCTGCCTTGGCAGTGAGGTCTATGCCTAGCATTCAGCTTGATTAGTTAGGGAAAATGCAGCGGAGGCCCTAAAAAGTCTTGCCAATGCCTCAGAAAATGAAGTGTTTGAATTAGCTAGCTGCAAGGTATGTCTACCCTGCTGTCACCCCTCTGTCTCCAGGCTGATCTAGATGTACCCATGCTTGCTTTAAAGCTATCTGCTGGCAAGCCGCTAGCTGTATGCACCCAAAACCTGCCCGACATGCTGCTGGGGAGCCCACAGGGCGTGCTGGAGCGCAGAAGCCAACCTGAGCATAAAGCCCAAGCCAATGCAGGAGCACAAAGTCATGGCACCAGCCACTTTTTGCTGTCCATCTTCTTCTCCAGAGGATGGTTGGATGTTGAGGGACCTCTCCACAGGAGCTGGAGACCTCTCCTCCCCTC
Organism: Chionis minor; assembly: GCA_013398295.1. Lineage (NCBI taxonomy): Eukaryota > Metazoa > Chordata > Aves > Charadriiformes > Chionidae > Chionis > Chionis minor. Next base: position 317,584 of record VZSF01005380.1, read on the forward strand.
AGACTTCAGAGGAGAGGCCCGCTAAAGTGAGATGCTGCCCAAAACAGAGGGAGGCTGAGGCAGAGCAGAGGGTGTCTCTGATTGACTGCATGGCTGGCCTCCTCCACCTCTTCTGTCCCTGCAGGTACAGACTGTGAGATGATTTGTGCTGCCTCTTTATGGACAGAGCCACACTTTGGTGTCACTCTTGTGTAGTTCATACAGTTATTATGTGGAAGCAGCAGTCTATGGGTTCAGGGGCACCACTTAGTGCTGCAGGGAACACCGATATTCATTTTTGAGCTTACAGTGCCTTATTTTCATATGATATTGAGCATCTGACCTATTTTATAGAAGCATTTTGGGTGTTGTGATCTGGATACCAAAATCTGTGGTCCCCCAAAGTCATTACTTTCAAAAATCCTCAGAGAAATTTTGCTACCAACCTCTAAGTGGGAATAATGTGTTTCTTGAACATCATCTTTCATTTGACACGTGTGATAATCCTGATAGCACTTTTACAAGAGTTTACATGTGTGGCTCTGGACACCTGCCCTCCCATGGTGCCATCGCTTGGGACCATGACTCCTACTGGCAGGTGGGGAGGACCAGGGGCTTAGCAGGAGATGTACCTGCCCCTGAGCTGCCACAGCCTCCACAAGGTGCCTTCGATCCCCTTCAGACAGCCCAGAATAACCTTTGGCAGAGGACTAGGGCAAACAGCTGAGGCAGCGGCTGCTTTGGCTAACCCAGCTAAATCCATCTGCAGCCATGAGTCAGAGCCCTAAATCTATGTGCTTCCAGTCCCCACCTGCTTCACACTTGTCCTTTTACTTTTTCTCAAACAGTGAGCAGTGGGCCTGTTTTCTTCTTGTGTCTGTCCAGGCTTTCATGCAGTAAGTCATCTTGTCTTGGTTGAGAAGTCATATTGCTGCAGTGATAGTGCTGCTATTAACCACCCCCCATGTATGTCTCAAAGGTCTCATGTGGAGGGACAGGGTCTGAGAGCCCCAAGGTAGAAAAGGGACAGCTGTGCCTTTGGCTGCATGGAGAATCCTGAATGAGACAAGTTGTTTTAAGATTGCACGTCACAAGAGCCTTTGCATGATCAGGCAGTCAACCTGAACAAAGGGCTTAGGCTTCACCCAGGCTTCCTCAGTCAGCATTGTAGTCCTCACTCAGAAGGATGTGTTCACATGCATGTGTAATTATTTTGCCTGGCTTTTTCTTTGGGACGCAGTTTTAGTCACAACTGTTTGTATTTGGTACTGCTACCTTGAGGCTGAGGGTTTGAGGAAGGACTAAACTTCATTGGTGTCTGCTAGTCAGAGACTTACAAAAAAGGGGTGCAGTTTTGATTTGGGTAAATTAGATTGAATTGCTACGAACAACAAAAGCAAACAGCCTCAGCTATCTGGTTTCCATGCATAGGAAAGAAAGACCTAATCCTTTTCCCACTGAAATCAGCAGAAGGGATCTCACTGATCTCAGTCTGCATTGTATCAGGCTACAAGTAAATACTTCTTATTCTGGATTTAATTTTTATTATTATTATTTTTATTATTATTATTATTATTACAGTCTTTGAGTTCTTTTCTTTCCTTTGTCTTTTCCTGATTTGCTTTGGCATCATTGTGTTCCACCAGAAGAGTGGGCTGTGGAACATGTTTGTATGACGATAGATGGCCCGTGCTATTATATTCCATGATTTACATATAATTGCATAATTTACATGTAATTGGTAGAAGGCCAGTGCAGTCATGAAAGTGCAGGTGATACATACTTTCAGTTAAAACTCCCCTATCAAATAATAGTTTATTACACAAAAAAAGGTAAAAAGAGTTGGATTTGGATCACAGTGATTTGTGGGGTTTGCAGTTTTTTAAAAACAATATATACAATTTGCTGCATGGAGGAATGGTCATCCTAGTCAACCTTAAGTTTTTCCATGGTCCTATGAGAGGAGAAAGTGAATTTTAGATCCATGGCAGTCCATAGAAAAAAATTGTTGTGACTTGCATGGAGCCAGATTTACTGTAGGAACCCAAAATGTCCTTCAGTGCAACCATCAAAGCGGAGGGAAGAAGACTCTAAGACATATAGCCTTTAGTTCAAAGGACAATAAAGCCCTGTTTCAGCACAGCACAAGCACAGTCATTTCAACCTGAGTAGATGTAAGGCTGTAATCCAGGAAGGTGCTTACACACATGCCTGCCTGTAAACAAATGCTTAATCCCATTGGAATCAACTGGGCCCCAGCTCAGCTTAAGCTTTCTTTGCTGTGTTGAACTTAAACGTATGCAGTGAAGGGAAAATTGCTCACAGCACCCTCATCTTTAGCAAGCACGATGGAAAAAGTTTGCAGTGGAATCAGTGGGACTTCAGCTAATGTGATTAAGTGCCTTTCCAAATCCAGCCTTCTGCAAACCCAGGCCCATGGACTCTATTCAAAGCCAGCTGAGGGCAGTGGGTGCTGGATCAGACCCTAGATGCAACTGGATTTTCTCACATTTTTGCAACTTCAAAAAAAGCTGAAAAGATTTAAGAAGGAAAGAAAGGGTAATCGAGGGTGTGTTTTATTGCTTCACCACCTTTCAGAAAAACAGCTGGTGAATGAAATGAGTGAGGTTATGAGAAAGTAGACAGATGCAAACTGATTCTTCTATTTCCCTCCTCCAAATGACCTGCAGGCTACTAGTTTTGGTTTCCACTCTCCCCAGAACTAACTGAGACCAGCAGGCCACAGATCATGTGAAGAGCAGAGATCATACTAGAATAAGCTGTTCTCTCATTCCTTCCAGCCCTGCTCTTTGGTGTGCTCCCTGTTGAAATTCAAGGTTCCTTCTCTTTATGTTTTAATGTTTTTTTTCTGATTAGAACTAAATAGAAGCTGGAGGACTAGATGTTGTCTGTGGCTCATGCCCATATTTCCTATAAACTGCTGGCAAGCATGTGAAGAGTTCTCCAAATTGACAGTGTACACAATGTCCAAATCTAATTTGAACTGCATGGTGCAGCTTCAGCTTTCAATCACACAGCACTTCCTCTAAAACAGTGTCTGCAGCTACATTTCCAAATTGGTACATTTGAGAAATTGCTCATCATGCAGCTCCCTCAATAGACCAACATATGTTTCAGCAGAGTCAACAGGCTGACAAACTCCAGGCCACTGAGAATTTTATGTATCAGAGAGCGCGTGTCGTACATGAATCAAAGTGCTTGTCATGCTTTGGGACTTGGTATGTGTATATCTAGAAACATTTTCCAGTATGGTTATTAATTATCAGGATGCTGTAAACAAGTCAACCTTCCTCACGCATCTTGTTTCAGCTCCACGAAGCAACGGAGAGCTCATGCCAAATGACATCGCAACCCAGAAAGGCTCACCCACCTGCTTCACTCCAAGCACTGTGAATGATCTTATTGTGCTTGATGGGACATGCTTGTTAAAAATAAGGACATTGTCAGTTTTTGTGGGATTGACATGTAAAATGCTTGGAGAAGCAGAGGTGGGGGTGGGAGGGTAAGGTAGGTCTATCTTCTGCATGAAACAAAGGAGAGGACTTCCAAAGGTCTGGGGACCTGTTCTCATTTCCAGCTAAGGTTTGGCCCTGTGGTCTTTGCTTAGTCTCAGCAATGAGGACATTAGTGGCGACTGACCTTTGTGGGGTGTTGTGAGGGTAAAGTCATTAATGTCTGGGAAAAGCTGAGAGACAATGGTGATGCACACTATAAAAAGGCCTATAAATAATAGATAAAAAAGTTTCCTTCTGTTAACTAATACATGTTGTCCTTTATCTTTTACCACATCAGAAATGCACAATTTAACCACTACACAAAAATGCTGAGGTAAAAATTAAACACAGCTTTGGAGAAAGGTACCTTGTAAACAGGGAGATGGTGAAAAGGAGATCTGTGAACTGAAGAACTTCTCTGGGATGGAAACCCATAGTTTCTCCAACATTTCTTGTGACAAAAACGCCTTTAACATAGCAAGTTGGTTTTCTTCATGACAGGCTTCTTTTGTCTTTGGTTGAGGGTGGGCTTCTGAGGGTATTTGGGATATTGTTTGTTTGTTTTTCTGTATCCCAGAGCAAGTGGCAGGTGGTAGGGATGGTGAGTTTGCATTTTGCTTTCTCCTGGAGGAACACCCATAAAAGGCTTGTTGACGTCCACCACAGAAACAGTTCTGGGCTATCAGAGACTATATCTTGGAGAACTTCTCCTCTGCCACAGAATTCCTGTGTGACAACTGGCATGTAGCTGAATGCCTTTGTTTCCCACAACTTAAATTTTTTTTTTTTATTAAAGGGCCTATATTGTGAGTTAGCAGCACATTGTGCTTTGATGGGCTATACTAATATCTGCAAAGACACACACTGGCTTCAACTTAGAGGTGACTGTTTTACTCTCTTAGAGGGGAGGTATTCATAGAATCATAGAATCACCTAAGTTGGAAGAGACCTTTAAGATCATCAAGTCCAACCATAAATCTAACACTGCCAAAACCTCCACTAAACCTCAGTACCTCATCTACCTGTCTTTTAAATACCTTCAGGAATGGCAATTCCACCACTTCCCTGGGCAGCCTGTTCCAACATTTGATAACCCTTTCAGTGAATAAATTTTTCCTAATATCCAATCTAAACCTCCCTTGGTGCAACTTGAGGCCATTCACTCTTGTCCTATAATTTGTTACTTGGGAGAAGACACTGACCCCCACCTCTCTACAACGTCCTCTCAGATAGTTGTAGAGGTCAATAAGGTCTCCCCTCAGCCTACTCTTCTCCAGGCTAAACCACCCCAGTTCCCTCAGCTGCTCCTCATAAGACTTGTTCTATAGGCCCTTCACCAACTTCGTTGTCCTTCTCTGGACACACTCCCGCACCTCAATATCTCTCTTGTAATGAGAGGCTCAAAACTGAACACACTATTCAAGGTGGGGCCTCACCAGTGCTGAGTACAGGGGGACAATCACTTCCCTAGACCTGCTTGCTACACTATTTCTGATACAAGCTAGGATGCTGTTGGCCTTCTTGGCTACCTGGGCACACTGCTGGCTTATATTCAGCTGACTGTCAACCAACACGCCCAGGTCCTTTTCTGCCAGGCAGCTTTCCAGCCACTCTTCCCCAAGCCTGTAGTGCTGCATGTGGTTGTTGTGACCCAGCTGCAGGACCGGGCACTTGGCCTGGTTGAACCTCGTACCATTGGCCTTGGCCCATCAATCCAACCTGTCCAGATTCCACTGTAGGGCCATCCTACCCTCAAGCAGGTTGAACTCCCACCTAACTTGATGTTGTGTGCAAACTTACTGAGGGTGCACTTGATCCCCTCATCCAGGTCATGCTTGAACTGAGTTTGCTGCTGCTGAAGATTCAAGAACTTTGGTAAACTTGGAGACTTAAATTTAGGGTTTTGATGGGAATTTGCAGTGTTATAATTTAATTTCTTATATGTTGATGGATGGTCCTTTTGTCATTTTAATATACAGTGGTTCACCCAAACTGTGCATTACAGACCTCAGAAGGTGGGAACTGTGAATTTCAAGTCTTAGTTTGGATTCTGTGGTGTCTTAAACAGACAAATCTCAACTACATCAGGAAATTATTCCTTTCTTTAGGGCTACAAGACTTGGCATTCTAAGTGTGCACACTAGTGTTCATGCACATGTGGAAGTAGTTTGTTTTCAAAGAGAAAATGCTTCACTGAGAGATGTGAGGACTATCTTTTTCCACTTGTGGAAAAATGACATGGCTGTCATGCCATGCTACTTAGGAAACATCTGTTATCTCTCAGTGACTCAGTTTCCCTCTGAAAATTACAATGCTTATGTCTTTCTTCCACTGTAGAGAGTTTAAAGTGGTGTCCATGGAAAAGCTGCTTTAGAATAGCTGTCATATCTATAACACATAAACAGAAAGAAAATTAGAGTGACACACCCCATGATATTGCTTAACCTAGTGGCATGTATGCACCAATATGCTAAGTTTGATATCACTCAAAGCTTTTGCTCATCTCACTTTTGTTTCCAGACATTGTCCTTATGTCTCATTCACCTCTGCCACATAAAGGTGGAGACAGAAAATTCCAGGAGTAGGGCTCATCAGATGGATGAGCTTATCTTCCTGAGGTGTTTATCCAACATTTTTGTTTGTTCCACCACCTTACTGGTTATCAAAATTTCTGAGCTACGCTTAAGAATGCCAGGTCTCCTTGGGTAGTCTTTTCATGTTTGTGTTTTTATTACTGGCATGTTATTTCAGGTCAGCTGCAGCAACTTAGAGCAGGTCTTGCTATTGGTGTAGTGGAGATGTGTGTGAAGAAATGTTCTCTAGCACTAGCAAACAAAATGTCTGTGACGGCAAACACTTGCTGTTTTCCATTTTCTGAATAGAAGAACAAGATAGCGTCTTGAACTGTGCAGTGGCTTTGGTCTGAGGAACCTAGCTGGGGTTTGGTTTCCCCAGTGTTCCAGTTGGCACAATATTGCAGCCGCGCACAGGGAAATTTGTACCCGGCACACAGTCCTTCACACATAATGGATATAAATATGATTCTTGGAATTTACCAAACAATAGGCAAGAACACTATTCCCAACAGGCTGGAGGGGAGTTAAGTATGAAGGAAACACCTGCAGAAGTGGGTATCCATTGTTTCCTTTTGATGTTTATTACTGTGCCTAAATCTGGAAAGAATAGGATCTTCTGGCCTTCAAAAACAATTTCCTTCCTAGCCTTTATTGCTTGGAGGAATCTGTCCTTCTTCAGGATTCCTGTTTTGGAGACAGTGAAAATTATCTCTGTGCCTGGGTGAAATTTCATCTCTGGCTCCTCTCAAGACTGAGCAGGTAACTTTTACGGATCAGGTCATTTGAAATGAAGGGCTGTGGTGAGTGACACTTGTGAGCTGCCTCTCACCGTGGCATATGCCGATACGTCGGGACAGTGTCATGGTATCAGCACTAGGAGGGGAGGAGCAGAGGTGGATGAAGATTGGAACTGGGCTGAGGCTGCGATGTGAAGGTTTCCAGACCAGGGGCTTGACAGGCACAGTCCTGTCCTTCAGCATTTCTCTAGCACTCTGATGGATGAAAACTGCAAGGAAATGAAGGGACAGCCCGATCCTCATGCATTTTTGATCAGCAGAAGGGCCTGACCCCTGCACGGTGCGAGGTCACGAGCAGGCCCTCCCATTGCCTTATCACCTTTGGAGACAGAAAGCATGTCTCCAAAGCCAGCCACCTCTGCAAGCCCCGAAATGCTCACACAGTTTTAGGAATCCAGCTCTGACTGCTATCCCTTCTGGCCAGTTCCATTGCTGCTGCGACTGCCTGAGATTTGTCTTCTCTTTATAGCACCTTTTATTATTCTTTTGACAGGCCTTGAATAGTGACGATGAGGAGGCAGGGGCAGCCATCCAGTGCTCCCAGTGGTGCTGTTTAATTGTAAGGTTGTTTTTCTCAAGCTGCCAGCTGGTCCTGACACTCTGCTTGTTTTCTCCCCCCTCAGGAGGCATTCTTTTGGTGGAAGTTACCTCACTGACATTTAACTGGAGCAGCAAACGCTGCTGAGCTGCTTTCTCCTCCACTTCAAGAGAAGCTGTGTAACCAGCTTTCTCTTTGACCGTGCCCCCTTTGACCACTTCTCACCTGGTTCCTCTGCGTTCAAAGCAACCCAGTTGCTTTAAGCTTCCCTTCCCTTCCATTCCTCATCCAAAATCATGCTTCTTTAAGCCAATCTTTCCTTAGGCTTCAAAAATGTCTGGAAGGAAAAGATTTGACTCTCTTCTCCTTTGTGCTGACAGAAACATGAACAAGGAGGCAAAGGGCCGTAAGTCAGACAGGGTATCTCAGCAAGGCTCTGCATGTAGCTGTAGTCCTCTCCCTTCTGCTCTTTCAGTCCCCTGTATGGTTCATTCAGGCAGCCCCAAAACACAGAAGATGATGACCATGTGCATAGTGCATGGCTGGCAGACCTCCGCTCAGTCTGCCTATACTCTAAATTAGCAGAGCGTGAGCCCACCTCATTGCACTTATCATGTGGTCATTTTTGCCTGCCACCATGACCCCAGCAGGGCTTATTAGTGTGGTTATGGTGTTGTGTGCATGCTTTCTTAATTGCTCACCGTCTTCACAAAGCATGGGCAGTGCAAGCCTGTGGCCACTTAGAGTATTCTTTGTGGATACACCCAAAGCGATGTCTTTACCCAGACAAGGATCACAAGGGCGCATAGCTATCCAGCCGCCTGTGCCTTCAAAATTCTTCCCATGTTGTTATTTAACGTGGTGGAAACATCCAAGTTGTTGAGAGGGCCAGGAGAGCACCAAGTCACACCCACAGGCCAAGAACTGCTGTCTGAGAAGATGGGATGTGGATGGGAGGCAAGGGCAGGGAATCACAGCCAACGTATGTTGGGTATGCGATGAATGCTGCGTTACTGCTAATGCTTTTCCATCTAGCCTTCTTTGTGGTTCCCTCCCTGGATAGTCACTTGCAGTAACCAGAAGTGTGTTTTGATAAATTCAAACAAGAAGAAAGAAATAAGCTCTCTGTCTCTTTGACAATCGTTACTGTTCCAATGAATATGTGTGGTATTTACATACTATAGCAAATTATGCGTATACTGTTATGCATATAATGTAATGCATATTAGATATTGAATATATCTCATATTGTGTATTGGAATATATTTTATATGTAATATCTTTTTTTTTTTTTTGCATGTTTTGACCCCAGTTACCCCAGTGTAAATGCAGTGTTATAACACCAGCTTTACTGGTATTACCTTTGATTAACCTAGCTGAACAGCCATCAGAAAGCACTAGCCAGAGCAAGCCAAAATGTGCCTCACACCCCCAGGTTTATTTACAGTATTAGGATAAACAATCCATATGAGATGGCATGAGACTGTCATCTCATTCAGACTGTTACAACCACCTGAAAACTAAATCCATCTTCCTGCTGCTGTAGCAAATCAGTCTAAGTCTTGAAGGCTCCCCCTCTTCGTCAGGACATCAAGAATGTATTCATGCAGTTACATTTGAGTTTGCAATGCACAGCAAGGCAACCGGGAAAACACATTAGACTGTCACACCTGGAAAAGCAGGTTGGTCAACAACACACTTTTTAAACTATTTTTGGATCAACTCTGAATTATACGCAACTTTTCTCAGCATTTTTCAACTCAACAATAAATTACTGGAGGACTGAATACCAGCATGCAACTGTGGCATTTGTACATGTTTACACAGCCAGCAGAGTAGGGGTCCTTGATGATTTCAGCTTCTGGACTTTTTAAATAGATGCTTACGATTGCCTAAATCTCTTAAGATATGGTATGGTTTGCCAGGGTATCCCTTTGCTGCTATTTATATCACAGTATCATTAGAAGACCCCAACCACAGTCAATTCCCATTGAGTTCAGCCCTGTCTCAGTAAGAGACAATCAAGCACCAAAACCTTTATCTAAGGACCCAGGGTGAATGCTTCTTGCCCTTGACTCTCCATTTAACATTGGTCACAGAACATTGACTTCCTTCTGAACACTGAGGTGACAAAGGTTTCAATTTCTAAACATTTTCCTTGGACCTTTTGTTTCACTAAATTTCACCATACTGGAGCAGCTGTCTTTCCTTCAATCTTTCTTTCTTACTCTCCTAAGACTTTTATCTTACTGATCATTGCAGCCATGGCCATGCTTTGCAGCCACATAGATCAGGAGCATTTACCCAGAGGACAGCACTGCTGGGATTAAAGCAGTGCAGAGTAATGCAGTCATAGTTTGAGCATGGCCTTTTTAGCATGGCCATTTATAGCACTAAATTAAAACTCTTGGGATGCAATAATCTGAAAGGAAAGATGACACAGTTCAGTTATTTTGGAAGCTCTTTATGTGGTCTTTCCTTAGCCAGATTCAGAGAGCCTGACTTAGTTCTTGTTATACTTTGCTCTCCAGAAGATTCACTATGTCTAGAGGAGGAAATCCTCTTGGCCATACAGCTTTTGACTTGATTGAGGTCAACGTTTTACTCAAGGATACTACTTGAGAAAAGAGTAAAGGACATGGAGCTCGCTATAATCCATCTTGATGTACAGAGAGAATGTAACAGTGATCAGGATTATGAGCTGCTTGATGCAAGCTATGTAAAACAACTCAACAGTTCTCATTTAGCCTGTTTCATCTGAAACTTACTACCTAACCTGGCTCATTCTCTTTCACCACTCTTTCACACACACCTCATCTCCCCTAGTCTTTCGGCAGATAAATTCTCACTCTTTCATTCCTACCATTATTCCAGACAACCTCCCAAATGGATATACCTGTGCTGACAGTGAACAGCTTTTGTTGGCTTAGTCCACATCCTTTGAAGAAGTGGTATAATGACACTAACAGGAAAGCTCTTCCTGTTGCTGTCTATGCACGGAAGTGACAAGAGCACAAGATCTGTAGCATGGAGAAATTCTTATTCCTGCAAATCCCAGTGGTCAGAACTGGGCTAGTGCTCAAACCAGCCAGCTGGAGAGAGACACACAGTGTGAGGTGAGCACTGTTTCTAAATTACACTTGTAAAGTTCACCAGACAACTTTGTGCTTTTTTATGCTGCTGATTAGATAATTTTCTGTTTGTTTCAGATCAGGCTAACATTGGTTCGCCACTCTACCTAGAAGAGGTTTGAAGGCTTTAGAAGGACCAGCCTACTTGTATGCTTCACAGTTTTGTGCACTACAACAGTACTTTGCATTTTTGAGCAGTTTCATCTTAATTTTTTAGTATTCACTGACCCTTGTACCTTACTTTACCCTTGCCTGCTCTTTAAGAACGAAATACGACTTTCATTGACTCCATTTTTCGTGACCAGGGACACAATGATGATTTTTTCACAATAGACATTAAAGAATGTGTAAAAACTCTTCAATATTCACAATTAATCCACCAAATATGTAGTTTTAAGCAAGGCTCAGCTGGTGACACAATGATTACAATGAAACAGTATGTCTGGCAAACTGTGTACTGGTTGCAGCTAGGGTTCTTGAGAGATACAAGCAGGGTTGCAGCTAGGGTTTTGGAGACATACAAGCTGATATTCCTCTGTTGGCTTCTTGGGTAATTCCCCAGATTTATTGGGCTTTATGATCATATATGCAAGCTGTGATTATGCTTTTAAAAAATAAATTAAAGGAATTAAAATCCAAAATCTTGAAGATGCTGGAAATCAATAGTAAAACTGGTGAATGTTCTGTCTCAGCTTAAAGCAAGCACTTAGGTTTTCCTTCTGCCACTTAAGCACTGCAGAGTTTAGAAATCTGTGTATGAATCTTACATGTCTCCGTCTCCCACTTTACAATGAAATGATACTTGGCCAGATTCCAAATTTCAGAGAGCTCAGCAATTTTGTGTAGGATATGTCAAGTTAAGGGAAATTCAGTAGGGGCTGAAAGCTACATAGGAAAGGATATAACAGTTGTTGAGCAACTGCAAAGCAAAGCACAATACAGAAATATACGACACTGTGGTAAAGCCATTCAACTTTGTTTCAACCAGGTGACTGCATTTACAGGGTGCCTTACCTTTGGCTTTATCAAAGCCTACTAGGAATTGTTGACTAGCTCTAGTCAGAAGAACTGCACTGTGAAAAAAATGAGAGCCCTGTTGGACCTGCTCACTGCGAGCCCTGTGGCTGCGATCTCTTCTGTGGATCTCCACTTCTGGAGGAGGTTAAGGTCATAGAAACATTAAATCATAGAATCATAGAATGGTTAAGGTTGGAAGGGACCTTAAAGATCATCTAGTTTTAACCCCCCCTGCCATGCGCAGGGATGTCCCACTAGAGCAGGTTGCTCAAAGCCCCATCCAACCTGGCCTTGAACGCTTCCAGGGATGGGGCATTCACAACTTACCTGGACAGCCTGTTCCAGTTGTCTCGCCACCCTCACAGTAAAGAATTTCGTCCTAATATGTAATCTAAATCTACCTTCTTTCAGTTTAAAATTGTTATCCCTTGTTCTATAACTACATGTCCTGATAAAGATTTGCCCCTCCCCCCCCCC
>VZSF01005380.1:329934-418290 GCA_013398295.1 Chionis minor
TCCTGTAGGCCCCCTTTAGGTCCTGGAAGGCTGCTATAAGGTCTCCCCAGAGTCTTCCCTTCTCCAGGCTGAACAACCTCGGCTCTCTCAGCCTGTCTCCATAGGAGAGGTGCTCTAACCCTCTGATCATCTTTGTGGCCCTCCTCTGGACTCGATCCAACAGGTCCAGGTCCTTCTTATGTTGTGGGCCCCAAAGTGGGACTCAGTACTCCAGGTGGGGTCTCACAAGAGCAGAGTAGATGGGGAGAATCACCTCCCTCAACCTGCTGGCCATAATTCTTTTGATGCAGCCCAGGATGATGTTGGCCTTCTGGGCTGCAGGGACACACTGTCGGCTCATGTTGAGCTTCTCATCAACCAACACCCCCAAGTCCCTCTCCTCAGGGCTGCTCTCAATCCATTCTCTGCCCAGCCCGTATTTGTCCTTAGGATTGCCCTGACCCACGTGCAGGACCTTGCACTTGGCCTTGTTGAACATCATGAGGTTGGTACAGGCCCACCTCTCAAGCCTGTCCAGGTCCCTCTGGATGTCATCCCTTCCCTCCAGGGCGTTGACTGCTCCACACAGCTTTGTCATCAGCAAACTTGATGAGGATGCGCTCAATCCCACTGTGCACGTCCCCCACAAAGATGTTTAACAATGCCAGTCCCAATACCAGCCCCTGAGAAATGCCACTCGTCAGTGTTCTTCACTTGAACATCGAGCCATTGACTGCAGCTTTTTTAATGCGACTGACTGTCCAGCCAATTCCTTATCCACCGAGTAGTTCATTGGTCAAGTCCATGTCTCTCCAATTTAGAGACAAGGATGTTGTGTTGGACAGTGTCAAATGCCTTGCATAAATCCAGGTAGATGACACCTGTTGCTCTTCCCTTATCCACCAACATTGTAACGCTATGATAGAAGGCCACCAAACTTACCCTTAGTGAAGCCATGTTGGCTGTCACCACTTACCTCCTTATTTTCCATGTACCATAGCAGAGTTTCCAGGAAGATCTGCTCCATCATCTTGCCAGGCACAGAGGTGAGACTGACTGGCCTGTGATTGCCTGAATATTGGTTTTTTGCTTTTTAAAAACAGGGGTTATGTTTTCCCTTTTCCAGTCACTGGGAACTTCATTGGACTGCCATGACTTCTCAACTATGAAGTTGTTTGGCAAGTTCATCCACCACTTCCATCAGACCTGCAAATGTATGTCATCAGGTCCTGTGGACTTGTGCACTTTCAGGTTCCTTACATGGTCTCAAATTTGATCCACTCCTACAGTGGGCAGTTCGTCATTCTCCCAGTCCCTGCTTTCGCCTTCTGCAATTTGGGCAGTGTGGTAGACCACTTGCCAGTGAAGAGGCAAAAAAGTCATTGAGTACCTCAGCCTCCTCCATATCCTGACTAACCCGGTCTCCCATTTCCTTCCTGAGTGGGCCCACATTTTTCCTAGTCTTCCTTTTATCACTGGCGTACCTGTAGAAGCTTTTCTTGATGCCCTTGATGTACCCGGCCAGATTTAACTCTATCTGGGCTTTAACTTTCCTAACCTGATCTCTGGCTGCTTGGACAATGTCTCTCTATTTCTGCCAGGCTACCTGTTCTTGCTTCCACTGTCTATAAGGCTTCCTTTTTATGTTTGAGTTTGTCCAAGAGCTCATTGTTCATCCATGCATGCCTCCTGGTGTTTTTGCCTGACTTCCTCTCTGTTGGGGTGCATCGCTCCTGAGCTTGGAGGATGTGATCCTAACCAGCTTCCTTGGGCCCCTCATCCCTCTGGGGCTTTATCCCATGGTACTATACCAAGCAGATCCCTGAAGAAGCCAAAGTCTGCTTTCCTGAAATCCAGTGTAGTGAGCTTGCTGTGTACCCTCCTCACTGCCCTAAGNAACCTGATCTCTGGCTGCTTGGACAATGTCTCTCTATTTCTGCCAGGCTACCTGTTCTTGCTTCCACTGTCTATAAGGCTTCCTTTTTATGTTTGAGTTTGTCCAAGAGCTCATTGTTCATCCATGCATGCCTCCTGGTGTTTTTGCCTGACTTCCTCTCTGTTGGGGTGCATCGCTCCTGAGCTTGGAGGAGGTGATCCTTGAATATTAGCCAGCTTTCTTGGGCCCCTCATCCCTCTGGGGCTTTATCCCATGGTACTATACCAAGCAGATCCCTGAAGAAGCCAAAGTCTGCTTTCCTGAAATCCAGTGTAGTGAGCTTGCTGTGTACCCTCCTCACTGCCCTAAGGACCTTGAGTTCCACTATTTCATGGTCGCTGCAGCCAAGGCTGCCAGGATACTTCAGGTCTGGCCCTAAGTGCGGTCCGGGGAAGGCAGACTTCTCCCTCCCATGTGCTGGAGAAGCTGTGTCAACCCCAGTAACAATGCCACTAAGCCCGTCAGGTGGTTTGAAGGATGATGCTGGCAGCACTCAGATTGGGGACAGACTCATTGCTGATTGTTGGCAAGCTTCAGCAATATGCTGAGGCACAAGGGCACACCCCATGCTTTTGGGATGTATTCAGAAGTAAATGGGGGCTAATGCAGGGGTGTGCTTGTTCTCCTCATCATTTTTTAACTCCCTTTAAGATTGTGGTGAGTGGCTTGCTGCTGGATGATAGAAGATATAGAGTCATTACATGTCCCTCAAAATGCTGAGCAGAGGTTTCCAGAGCAGGGTTTTCTCGGGAGAGCCATCGTACCTACTGTATGAACATGCCCAGAGGCAACCAGCCACAGCTATTTTGGGATTTCTTAAACTGAGAATTCAACAGTGAAACCACTTTTCTATGTTTTAGTCACTTGTCATGGTGACTTTTGTAGGTTATGACAAAATAGGAACATATATTAATGGAAACAAAGAACTTCCACTTTTTTTGAAATATAGAGGGTTTTTTCCTCAGGCAGCAGTTTCTACCTGATTACAATATTCATCAGTTTGTTAGTATTTCATTTAATGAAAAACCCTTTTTCAAAAGCTGTTTTAACAGAGCTTTATAAACTTTACTGCTCAATGAAACTTAGTTTACAAGGTATGTGACTGGGAGTCATTTTTTAAATCCCAATTAAAAAATATATATAGTTTGGTATTTTTTAATTATCTAAATGTAAAACAAAATGGAGAGTTTATAAGTTTCAGATGGTTTCTTGAGGCTTTATAACTTTGATCTACAGATGAAATTGCCCTCTTACCATTTTTTAAGACAAAAAAAAAACCCCAACCGAAAACAAGGAAAATGTTGTGATTTTAAAACTGATTACGGCTGGTATGCAATAAATTTTGTCCACACTTTTTATAAGGATTTTTACTGGCACGAATCCTAGGCATGGCACCACATCAAAATCTATAACCAGTCCACAGGTGCTGATCCATTTCCCTACTCATACTGCACTCAGAATACTCCTGGTAGTCTGCGGCTTCTGGGGCCGGGCTCTTCTGTCAGGCCCAATGGTGCAAATCCACAGACGGTTTAATTAAAACCTACATATAGTTTTTTCTGCCAAGAAACAAAAACATGCAAACCCACTGTCCTTGCATTCCCTCAGATGCTGTCCCTCAGTGGAACAGACTCTGGTGGCACAGTGGGACAAAAGGAGCCCCGTGTTCTGCATCTCATCACTGGAAAAGACAAAAAAATCGCCTTTGAAAACAGGGCTTCACCTTCCACTGAATACCAGAGGTGAGGCTGGCAGATGTGGTGGATCCAGGTCTGAGCATCAGATGCAGTGCCAACTTTGGGATCAAGCCAGAACAGTGTGGGTAAGGGAAGAGGAAAATGAAGAGCTGTCTGCTGGACCAAGTGCAGGGTTTCCCAGCAGACAAGCAATGAGCATCAGGAGGAAACGCAGCTCGTTTGAGAGTTTTTAATAGCCAGTTCCCAAACTGGCTGTAATTTTAGCAGCCAGTTTAACTAGACTGGACTGAGCTCTTTCCAACATAGCCTTGTTCAAAGAGAGCTTAAGAAAGCCCTTTGCCTGCTGTTCAAGACCAGATGAGAAGGACATTTCTCAAAAAAGTTTTTACAACACAACAATGAGACCCAATACTGTAACTACCATCAGAAGCTCAGTAGGTATCCTTCTGTTTGTAGAGTGCATTTTCCCAGCCTCCTGTTCTCCTATATCTGAGACATGGTCTTATATAATGTATGCAGCAGTTTTTAAGTTTCATTTGATAGCATGACTTTCAGGAGGGAGTTCTGGGGAAGTAAGTAAAACTTCAGTCAAGGTTGGACTATGAGATACAAATAGTCACCAGTTTTGAAAAGGGCATGGTTTCATACTGCAGTCCTGTTTTGCCTGGAGAGCGGATCCATTTCCCCATGTCCTGTTTGGAGCAAACCTGAATCTTATGAGCATTGTTCAGAGTTTTGGCTCTAAATGAAGTGTCTGAGAACAAATGGTGTGGGCTAGATTTCCCCCTCCATATTCAGCTTTGTTCTTATGAGTTGGTATACCCATTTAAGTTAAGGGAACCTAGAGGTGAGCAGGTGATAAGCATTTTGGTCTGGTCTTTCTTGTAGACCTGCAGAAAAGGTGGGAGGAAAGGGCATTTGGTAGACATGCTTGCCTAAAAATGGGGCTGATACAAGGATGCTGTAAGCCTCTGCTCCAGCTATTCTTGCAATATGGACAAAGGGCATAAAAATCACAGCCAGCTCTGGTGGTCCCCAGCTTTGTGACTAATCTCATGATCTCAGAAGTTTTCAGTTCTCTAGAATGTGACTTGGCTTGTCAGCAGGTCTAAATCCAGGGCCATAGCCTACATCTGAATTGCCATCCCAAATCTCTTTGGCCTATGTCTAAAATAAACACTTCCAACTCCATGTTTAAATAATGTCAGGGTCTCAGTACAAACTGATAAGAGCCAGAGAATTCAGCCTAAAGGTGAACAACCCCATTCTCTGTAACCTGTTATCCTCCTCCTCCTCCTCTTTTTCTCACAACAGTCAAGTGTTAGCACATTACATCATCAGGCCTTTGAATTTCCCTGCTCTTGTCATGTTTAAACTCGATTGTCTAACACTCGCCTTTTACACGTTGCCTCTAAGCTCTTGCAGTCAGCAAACCTACTGCTGACAGATGGTGCGGAAAAGTGGGCTGAGTTGGACTGTTTCCAAAAACTATGTCTAGCCACATGATACGTAAAACACAAGCTCTCATTTAAAATCTGGTCCATTTTTGTTTTTGTTGATCTTTTAGAACTATATTTATTTTGGGGAGGGTTATTTTCTGTTGGAGATCTTTGTTTGTTTGTTTGGGCCAATGACAGCAGCATACTTTCTGGCTTCTGCACCCTGCTTTTGGCAGTTTCTGAACTACCAGACAGGAAATTCTCCAAAGTATTGCAGCTGAGAATTGGCCCATTTTCCTGGAACAGAGATAAAATGGAATAGTTTTTTCAGGTTCTTCCCTTCATATGGAGAAACCCATAGTAATGCATATAAAAGTACTCAGCGCAGAAATCCTCGGTAAGGCTTACTGATTGATGAAATCTCTGTCAGCATATGATTTGACAGCAGTAAAGGCAGCATCTACAGTTGTAGCTTATTAGTTCTCTTTTTTTCCTAAATATTTCCCTCTGAACAATGTAATGCATCAAGCAGTTTCTGCTGAAACCTCTGAAAGGGGAACATTACTTCAACAGAAGGGTATGACTTTCCATTAAACCTAGAGAAATATTTATGAGATGATTTTGTATTTATTTACGTATTTGTTCAGAAACATTTTTTCTTTCCCAAGTTAAAATTAATACATGTATCATGAAATGTCACATCTCATTTTCTTGGAAGACCTAAGGCTAGGAAGGAATGCAAGCATTATATTGGCTACAGTTCCATATTTTTAAAAGATCACTTAAACACTCGAGATCAACATATAAAATAACAAAAAAAATTGAATACATTACTAGTACAGTATACTGTAGGAGATAATCTTGAATGATCACTTAACATCCTTTCAGCCAGCTTTATTTTCCATCTGGAACAAGATGTGAAAACGACAATCCCATCTTTATTTGTTCATATGTATCTAATCAGTCAGTTGGACTGGCTCAATGTGAACAAAGACCATAGGTGAATGCACATATTGGAAACCAACTCTGGGAGTAGATCAGTTCCTAAACAAAAGCACAATGGGCAAGGCATTGATTAGCTGAGTCACCACTGTGATATATAAAAGATCCAACCTGTTATAAAAATATGCATCTAGTGTAGGATTGTGTGCTGCTGTATTTTTAATGATATCGGCCATAAAGTGTGGCGCCATGACTGGTAATATTCAAACTTAACAGATAACTCCAATTTTATGGTTCCTTCTAAAACAGCTGTTTGTTAAATGATGCAAGAGCAAGAGAGATTTGCTGCGCTGAAGGAACCACAGATAGAACTGTTCCATCTGAAAAATGCAGATGGGGCAAAATATTGACAAACTTCTGTCCTTTTTGGGAACATCTCTGCTCACTGTGTAGGCAGAAGATGAGGGGTGGAAGACACAGATGTGGGGGGGCTGCTGGTGGGTGGAAAAGGCAGGTGGGAGCAGCACCAACATCAGTTGGTGCCCATGGCCAGGGCTCTGCCTGCCTCTCAGGAAGTGTGTCATTGCAGATCTATAGGACCCAAATCACAGCTAAGTGCCTTCAGTGCTAATCCTCAAGGACTGGAGGGGCTTCTGGTCAGGTCAGTGACCAGAACACTGAGGTCTTGGTGCTTGGGCAGTCTGATAGTCATATGGATATTGCTTGTGTGCATATCATCTTTGTGTAGACCTGGCTGTGGATATAGGAAAGTAAGTACAGCTGGCAAATGTAAAGACCTTTAGCATGGACAACAGACAGCTTCATTCAAAGGGAAACTCTCGGCACCTCTTGATGGCAAGCCTGACCTCTGTGTTCCAGCAGCACACAAAAAACCACTGGTATGGTATTACATTTACTTGCTCCCCCTTTTAATAGATGATAAATGCCTGAGAGAGACTGGGACCTCACAGCATGATGCAGTGAACACCAAAAATGTAATCCCAGGAACTTTAGTGCACTGTGCACGTGCAGTAGAAAAGTCCTAAGTATGAAATACCTACATCAGGTGAAAGAAAAAGCTGATCAGGAAATAATCAGGAAAAAAAAAAAAGCAAAGATATATTTTTTATTTGAATGGCTGGAATACTGTCATGTTAAGAATAATACCCAGTGGGCACACAGCTTATTAAAGTATTTCCTCAAAAAGAATTCCAAAACACCAAGTTTTTTAGTGACGTTTTTAATGCCTGAAATCCAAATTACGGTGCTTCTAAAAAATATTAGAATCAAAGTACCAATTAACCAAACTTTGTCCATCATGCTATAGAAAGAAAAAACTGAAGTCTTAAGAAGTTTGGACAGAATTTTCAGAAATATTTTCAGAAATAAAATTTTCAGAAATATGTAAGCCCACTTGGCTACCAGAATTGCCCTTTTTATGAATGAATAATAGTTTTATAACATTCACCACTTCCTGCTACTATATATGCAAAAAGCACATTATGAAAAAATCCATCATTTTGGAGTTTAAATGTGTGTAGAACTATGTTGTGTATGCTCTCACTTTTAAAACCTTATTGGCCTTGGGTTGGATCCTGAGAAAAATTCAAATTGAGCGAGAACTACTTTCAGTAGAATTTCCAAATTTAGAAGAAAAATTTAGGAAAGACACAACAGTTTGAAGCTGCTTCCATATTCTTAGTTTAAGTGTTCAAGTACAGATACGGTGCAGGCAAAATTACGAAGCTGAATATTTATCCTCTGTGTGGCGATAAGGTTTGTGTAATAATTTATAGAGCTGTACAACAGCAGAATGCATTCAGGACTTGCAAATACAATCAGACACAGACAAAAGTTTGTTTTTACGTGGGGGGTTTTGTTGCTTTTTTTTAATTACTTTTTTTTTTCTGGATGCTTTTGGTTTGTTTTCCCTCCTTCATTTGCAAAAAGCTGCAGTTTTATTGGTTGTGAAATACATAAAAAAAAGATTGCCTCAGAACCGCAGACTCCGTTCCTGTCACATAGCTGGGCTAATTTAAAGGAAGGAAATGGAACCGTGGCCACCATTACAAAGGCCTTCATACACAGCTAAGGGCAATGGAAGAATGTGCAGAATAAAATCACTTTCCAGTTTGCGTCAAGAGATGACTTACTATGTAGCTTCCAGTACCTCATTTATCAGAAATAGAGGTGGCTTCTCTTTCCCAGATTGCCCTACTTGAACTGCTAACAGAAGAAAAGGGACTGATGGTCTTTGTTGGACCATTGTGCCAGGAATGCTTTGCTACGGATGAGATCTTGGGCTAGTAAGTCCAGGAAGGTCTGTAGAGAATGCACCTATCTGCAGTACAAAATCCTTACTCCTCTGGGGGTTTCTTCTTCAGGTCTTGCTGGAGTTAATCTGATGCCATGGTCTGGGAGGACAGGGTCTTGTAATAACAATTCATTACAGACATTTTTGTCTGTTCAGCTGTGCCCTTCAATCTTACCAACCACAGAGCACCATGAAGAGCTTTGTCTGTCAGCAGCACCCTGTCTGGACTTCATTATGGACCTTATGTTACAGACTGTTGCTTTGGCAGTGTATTTGATGCTGGAATAGCACCTTCCCTGGTGACATTTTTGTTCAAAAAATGTGAGTCCAACAAATAGAAGTTACAAAGTTCTGCTATGAAGTTGGGCTACTGGAGTAAGAAAAGAAAGATTGACTTGAGGCAAAAAATGGACAAAGACTTATCTTTCTTTATTTGTTCTATCTTTCTTCCTTCATATGCTTTAGTTCGCTCAGATTATCATCCAGACCTTCATAGTGGCTGTTAGCACTTTCTCAATCGGATCAGAAGCAGCATTGGACTGTTGCATGTGGTGTTGGATGAAATCACCTTGCTTCCTTGTGCCCCACTTAAATATCATAGGATTCATGCTGAATCATGACCTTGCTGTGTATGGGCTGTGCTTTGCAAAGGTTGTGAAATACAGGGGAGAAAGAGAGGGAAAGGGAAAAAAGAATAGTTGGTGAGTAACCAGGACAAGAAATGACAGGGCAGAACAGAAAAGACATGGGGTGAGGGAAGGATCAGGCAAAAAACATCCCAGAGAGCACATACGTGTGTGTATTCCCCTTTTTTCACAGGCAGCTGGCATAGGGTGTCATATGACCTTTCACAAGTCATTTCAACTCTTTGTGCCTCTACTGTGGCTGTGCAACCACAAATGCATTGGAGCATGGGCTGCCTCTTGCTCAAGGTCTGCTCGGTGACCACATAACCCTGGTGTGAGTCTGTTTCCTAAGCGCAGCTGGACACAAGGCTGTGTATCATACCCTTCGGTGGCAGAACACCACCAGGCTGGTGGAAGAGTGTGTGTTGTGAGTGTGAAAAAGGCAGTGGGGACATGGTTTCACCACTTCACAATTTGCTTTCTGTCCCTCAATCGTGTCATGTGTATGGGCTCACTGCAGGAGGAGTTGGGTCAAGAGGACAAGCCTGCGTTGCTCAAAGCCCTAACATTCAAACCAGTCTCGCTGCCCATTCAAAGCTACTTCTTCCCAACTCCATTGTCACCAGCACCAGCAAGGGCCCACCCTTGTTCCTCAGCAAAGGCTGCCAAGGCCTGATCTCATTAAATCTTTAGAACAGGTGTGAATTTACTGCTAGAGAAGAGGCAGTATGGGGGTTGCTGCATTCTGCCCTTTTACATCAGCAGATGCAGCACATGGTTAAATGGCTGTGCAGTCTCCCTCCCCCACCTGTGCCACAGATGCCCTGGAAATCATTGCAATTTAGACCTGAAGATCCAATGGCAACATTAGACTCAAGGCAGGGGAAAAAAAAAAAGCAAAGAAACAGCATCTAATATCTAATAAATAAATAAGGGGTCTGAGAACAGGGCTAGCTAAGGAAAAGTAGGCCTAGATCCAGCAGCAATCTTAAGACATTGTAAATGACTCAAAGCATAGGAGGAGGCAAGTACTCGGGAGCTAAAGTGCTTTGCTGGAGCAGGGTCTTTGTGCATAAATAGACGGATCTTGAAGGTGGTGTAGTATGTGTTTTTAGTGCTGGGATAGGTTAGCCCTGAAGCTTTCCATCCGCGTTATGTATTATTTCCTCGGATAGCTGGCTTTTGGTCTGAGCTGTGGGAGGTGTCTGAAGGAATCTGAAGGAATTACTCTCCAGCAGGAAGCAGAGGGAGATTCAGCAGGACCAGAGGTCAGCTGCAGGAGAACAGTGGACAGAAAGACTGACCAGTTTACAACAGACAAACTGCAGCTTTCAGCAATGCCAGCAAAATTCCTGCCAAGGAGCCAGCCTCCCTTAGAGAATGAGGGAGGACTGATCCGTATTGCTGCACAACTGGCCTGGTGTCCCGTTTCACAGGGACAGAAAAGGCGAATTCTTCAAATGGGCTTGCAATTCCTGCAGTAGGTTTTTCGGTTTCACAGTTGACAGTTCCAGCTCTTTGATGGCACACTCAGGTCAATAATATTTCATGGGAAGCAAGCAGAAACAAATACCCACTCAACTAGTCACCGATTGCCAGTGAAACAGCATCTCCCACTGCTTGCCAGCCATGTCGCTGGTGTGCCTGTCGGCAGCTAGGTTGCTTCAGGAAACAGACAAAGCGGAAGGCAGGGAGGAGGATCCTCCTTGGTATAGTTTACAGTGATGTATAGTTATGAAACTCTCCCTCCAGTGCCAGAAAACCGACTTCAAGTTGGCCCTGTTGGTTACTGAAATGTTGGCAGGATAATTCTGCTGCCATTGAGACTGAAGAGAGTTTTGCCATAGGCATGGGGAGCAAGAGAATAATTCCTTCACAGGAAAGACATAGCCATTACTTAGATAAGTTTTGTGGAAGAGGTGTCTAGATGCAGGGCTGTCCTCTGCTACCCACAGGCTCTGTTTACTTGGTGGCTGGCTTCTGTAAATGACAGTAGCTGCCATTCCCTGAATGCACAGACATCAGAATATGAGAATTCTTTAGCTCACAGCAAGATGTCCAAAATCTCTGGGGAACCACACTGGCTACTAAAGCTCATCAAATAATGGGTGAAGAACTGGAGGGGAATAAATTTGGTTCAAATCCAAAAGCTTTTTCTGAGAATTTGTTATTTAATCCTAGACACCAAATGGAACAATGAATTTCAGGCTGCTTCAATGCAGAATCTTGACTTGCCTTGGAGAGAAAGGTTTTGCTTAACTTTCAGGCTCTTAGAGATCTTTGGTGTGGCTTCCTCCTCCTTTTTAATTTAGGTCAATGTTTTAAGTGATGATCACTTCTTCAAAACAAAAGATCCATCAGCTTCTTCTTCCTGGGCTGTCAAAACAAATTATTTCAGCCTTTCTGGGGAAAAAAAAAAAAGAAAAAAAGAAAAAAGAAAAAAGAAAAAAAAACACCAACAAAACACCAAACCCCCAAACCAAAATATAATAAAATTGCTGGAACATACAACACAAAATACCAAAGATAACAAAAGTAATTCCGCCCTCACCCCCTTCTTCAGTCAAAATTATTTAACTGAATTTATGTTCTTGTGACCAAAAATGTAAATATTTGCAGTCACCTGAAAATTCTGGAGGGCAAAATTGCTGTTGGTTTAGAGCTAACCCCTCTGCTACATTTTTGCCTTTATCATTTTTCCTGTGCCCATTGTGTGAATCTTACAGGGTGGGTGGACGCTGCCTGTCAAGAAGAGGTGGTATATGGTGGCATTCGAAAGGGTGCTGCACTGCCTTACCCGTCCATCAACAACGCTTCTGCTATGTGATCTGGAATTGCAAGTCTTGGGCCCAGCACTGCCTTCCTTGTTCCCACCGCAGGTCCAGCCTGCTCTCCAGGCTGGCAGCAGTGGTGGGAAACAAGCTGTGGAGAATACGATGTTGCCAGCACCATTAAAAGGCAGGAAGAATTGGCTGACAAATAAGGAGAGGCAGGCTTGGGCAGCTGTTGAAAGGGGGCCTCATCTCCTCCACTGCTTATACCTGGGGAGGTTAGGGAGACAGCAGAGGGGAGGGAAAAAGTGTTTTCTTAGGCTGTGAGAATGGAAAGCAAGGGCATCAAAGCAACAGGGAAGCGAGAGCCAAATTTTCTTGGCAATCATCCCTCAGCTTTAAATTCACTGAGAATTCTCATCCTCAGCGTTTGTCGGCTTATTAATAGTTGTCCTATAGTTGAATTTAAATCTGCATCCTAGGTTGTCAAGCCTGAATTAAATAACCAAGTGGAAGAGGAGGAATGGCTCACGATGGGCCCTGAGCCAGCTTGGAGGGGTGCTAGCGGGAGGTTTCATTGCCTCTAACATGCACTGAATCCATTTGATGTGGGAAGCATCTGCTGAGAGTCAAACGGATTGGGCTTGGGATGTCCCTGTCTAAAAATAGCTGTCAATGAGCAGTTCATATCAGGGAAATTGCTCTTTGGTGAATTCTGTTTTCATCTGAGTTTGCTTCTTGGTATTACTTATTCAGCAACAATTTCTGATCGTGTTTCAGCACTGATGATGGCACAGAGAGAGCAGACAACAGATCATCTTGGACATTTATTACATGTAATAATAGATGTTGTTACCTACATCACATCACCTCTCTTACCTAAGCATCATCATTGTCAAAAGCCCTGTGTCATGGAACAAAGTACCTCCCTGAGATTACTTCCTAAATCACAGTAGAAAGACACCCAGGAACATGTGTCTTAACCATCCAAAAAGATGTGTGGGTGAATTGTAGGGAGGAAAAAAAAACCCCAACAAAAAAGGTGGCTGAATCTGGCACCTGCAAGCTCACCTATTCAAGACAAGTTGTGGTATTTCCAGTCCACTTGGAAGACGTCAGCAGAGCTCTTTGTCCCTTTAATCTGCTAGGCAAGGAGAACAGGAATGAGCCGGATTAACTGTCCTAGCAGTATCAGGAGAGACATTGAAACGGTACACACTGACAGGGAGAAACAGTATACTGTTTTCACTCAGGAGCCAGGTCTGTGTTAAAAACTACACTGGACCTCTGACTCAGGGATAGTGCCAAAGCCTTCCTCAGAGAAGGTGTTTGTAAAGTCCTTGGAAAGCCTGTAACACAGTAGTGTTTAGAGTGTGTGCTTTAGTTTTGCTTACAGGAGAAAAAAGAAAGGCTGCTTGATTGCCAAGGCTCATTTTTCTGGTCGTGAAAAAAACACACCCAAAACCTAGCCACAAACCCAAACCCACCTCTGATCTAAACAACCTTACAAGAAGTAAGGAGTAACCGGACATGATCAAATGCATTTTTCTACATCTAGAGAAAAGACAAAGTTTCCTTCCTGTCTGTCTGTGTTCAGGACAAAATTACAAAGCATCAGTCCTGCTAAAGGGATGCTCCTGTTTTGGGAAGCAATGGAGGGAATGCCCATTGATTCAAGTGAATAACTGATAGAATGACATTTCTTTCTAATCACAGCAGAGTTCCTTTAGAAGCCAATTTTTTTTGCTATGTTTGTGTATTAGCGCTGCACACTGGTCATTCCAGATGCGTTTTGGTTAATTCACAGCCACAGACTGCCAGAATTCTGCTTCACCTTTCTAACGTTAGACTCTTCTGACACAGGTGGGTGTCAGATCTGACCTGAGTGATGTTCACTGAGCCAATAATTTTCACTCTGTGCCTGCACACCATTTCATGGGACCTGGAGGAGTTCAGGGCAGGCAGGCTTGCTGAGCACAGAGTAGCGTATCTGTTTGATAATATAGCTGGCTTTCAATAACTCAAGAGAAAAAAAGAAAAAAAAAACCCACCCAAACGTCTCCAGGTTGAATGAAACATTTCATTCAATCCAAAACATGCTACCTGAAATTTCAGGGTTTCTGTCACATTTTCCAAGCCAGGAAAGGGTTGTTTGTTTTCACTTTGGGGCTTTTTTTTTTTAGTGGTGTGCATAGAGCCAGAAGACCAAGTGGAAGAATTAATGCCTGTACTCTCTCCTGTAAATCTCTGGGACAGTGCTATAGGGTGTTTGAGGTGGAGCTCTTTGACACCACAGTTCAATGAACTTTTCTTTCAGTGGTAATGCTGGCTTAACTCATACCCACCTTTCTGCTGCCCTCCTCTCCCTCCTAGCTGCTTCCCCAGTTGTGCTAGTACAATTGCTTGTGGGGTTAAGGATGAAAAAAAGAGGCGGTGTTTTTAACCGAGATAATTTTTTTCATTCTGTTCAGCTGCAACAAACTTGAGCTGGTACAACTGAGTGGGCAGGAGTGAGAGGTAAAGGATGAACTATGAACAAGTTGTCCTTTTTGGTAGAAGGGAGTGTTCATCAAATTACGGCCTTGATTTTTTTCTGTTGAAGCTGTTCAGCTTTCTACAAATAGCTCGCTGCATATGGGGACAAAAAGAGAGAGAAGGGCTTTGCAAGCTGGTGAGTAGGAAAAAGAAAAGAGGTGCATTTAAGCCTTTACTTGGCAAACCAGCAAAGCAGGCACTTGAACGAAGTGGTCTATTTCTGAGAAAGGAGAGGAATAACCTCTGGGATTCCTTCCCCTCTTCCCTGTGCCAAGAAAGTCGGAAATTTGCCGTGAGCAACAAAATCACTATATTGAGACGAACAAGTGTATGGAGGCATAGATACTCAGAAGAAAGGCAGCATCATGACAGTGTCAGCCACATGCAAAAGCAGGCGGGCAAGCCTGCAAGTCTGTCACCATCCAACAGTTTCTGATACTTTCTTTTATGAGGCAGAGAAGGCAAAAAAGCAATACCGAGTGTTGCTTGAATATTGACAAAATTAGAGGAGAAATATGGGGAAGGATAACAGTGGAATTACTTCTTTAGGAGTTTTCTGGTTTCTTCTTTCCAGAAAGGTAAGCTACAGTTCAGGTTATGGGTTTAATGGAGAAATTATTGGCATAGACTCCTTGGATCACCTTAGGAGAAAGAAACAAAATAAGTGACTGTGTTTGTCCTTGTATGCCTTAATATAAGTGAGAAACACAAATAAACAAATTGCCAGGAACAGAGGATACTTAACAAAATCTTTCTGTTTTGCCAATGCTTTCACTTAAAGCTCTGATCACGTATGTTTTCTGCTTATGCGTAATAACAGCAGTGCAAACTCCCAGACTTATGCCCAAGCTACTGGGACCTCCTTGTTCCTGTATGCATTGCTGTTCCCCCCTCTAAGTTACACTGAAGTAAGCTATATTACTGAATGCCCAGAAACCAAGTTTTATGTTTTGTTTGGATGTTTGCGTGTCTGTGGAGGATGGAGGAGGGCAAGAAATCATGAAAGGTGGGTTACTCGATCTGTCCAGCAGAGAATTACTGAGTGTATCTACTTAGGAGTGTATAATGCAACAGCATGGAAAGACCTTCACAGAAGATTACTGATACTAGAAAACAGAACTAGCCAAGGCCAGTGTGGGTGTGTTATATTTTAAAACATACAGCAATTTAAATAAGCTTGATGATACTGCTGATAGGAAATGCCTGGTGATACTGCTGATAGGAAATGCCTGGTGATACTGCTGATACGAAATTTTAGTGGTTCTTGCCCAGAATGCAACATTGCCACAATAATGTTTTAAGCATGTACACAGTATCAAATGCAAAAACAAAGAGAAGAAACTGCCTTTGTGCATCACTAGGGATTCATTTCTGAAGAACTGCATTTTCCCCCAAAAAATACATTGACAAGTGTACATTTCACTCTCATCTAGTTTGTTTGCTTGTCCTCGAATGACATAGATGAATTGAGAGCCCTAGTTTCAGTTTTTAATTACTTGAAGCGTATTTTTATATTGTCTTTGGCATTTTTGCTGAATAACATAAATACGAAGTATAATATAAAAGTATATTTATAGACTTGGCACTGTATTGGAAAATACAAAATGACTGATAAAATGGCATATTATTATAATGAATTATTAGCTATGTGGTCATATCAGTGAGGCTCTGTGGTTCACTGACTTCAATAACTCTGAAGGAATTAATATAAGATGTCCATAGTGACTGGAAGAGCCAGCAGAATAGAAGGACAGACCAACTGCAAGGCCTGTCCATGTGGGATATTTTGTTTCTGGTGTCTGCGTAAGTAAAATAGGTGCCTATTAGACTCTTTTTGCATGATAACATATTTTTCAGAGAAGCTTACAGGTAAACTGTGCGAGCAACCACCTTGCCTGTGAGGTCTTTGTGCCTTGTGCCCCCTTCTAGCTGCCCTCCAGGAGAGAAATATACCTACACCAACCACCTAAAAGGGAGAAAGTTATTCAGTATAATTTGTCAAGGTCCTTATGCACAACGACCTAAGCATTAGTCTGGGAATCTTGACTGATTGCTTTTTTAAGGGCCACCTGAGGTCTTCAGGGGACTGTGGAGAGGAGGACTCTACAGAAGAAGAGTAGTTTAGTGGCAGTAACCATTTGTTCTCCCGGTTCAGAGAGCAGAGGATAAGGGATTCACCTCTCACACTTCACGGAGGTAGGTGAAACATATACAGGCTGGTTTCTTTATTTTCACCATTAGGAATACCTTGCTGTTCTCAAAGTGGACTAAAGTAAACTACAAAAATGAGTGCTTATTCTGAATAAAAACATTTTTGCATAGAGTTGATTTGGGATAGTTTTGTGCACAGAGGTGCTTAATACCTTGAGGACAAAAGGGAAAACAACTATTGGAAGGTGTTTCACTCAAAACCCCAGCAGCAAAATTAAAGAAGGAGGTCACCTGACTTCGTATCCACCTCCTACCTGCTAGCCCTCACCGCCTTGAGAAAGAATGAACCTCAAATAATTGCAAGCAGGTTTTTTACAGAAAAGTGATATGGCTGTCTATGGTTGTCCTCCTGCGTGACACTAGATTACTTCAAATATGGGGTCCTGCTTCCAACAATGATGTGCCCACGCAAAAACATACAGTTGTCTGTGTTCAGAATTATACCTTATCCTCAGCAGCAACCTCAAAACTAACGCTCTAGACAGGTC
The DNA here is from genome assembly GCA_013398295.1 of Chionis minor. NCBI lineage: Eukaryota > Metazoa > Chordata > Aves > Charadriiformes > Chionidae > Chionis > Chionis minor. Next base: position 346,873 of record VZSF01005380.1, read on the forward strand.
CACCCACCATTTCTTTCACACATCAGTAACTTCAGAGTCAGCATGAGTAAGACTTCAGATATTAGAAGTATTACTCCCCCCTAGAACTTAGTGCAGGCAGGACAGCATGATTGATTTACTATACATAACGAGAGGAGATAATTATTGTATCTTAGCAGCTCAAATTCTCATACTTACTTTCAGGAAACCCGAACTGAAAATAATTTGGAAAATATAAATAATAATTCTGCACTCAGGTCAGGGGATTGTTAACTCCTTGAGTTTTTCCTTGATGTTAGAACAAGTGTTCTTTGCCCAATCAAGTCAGCTGGAGTGTTTCTGCAGACTTCCATGGGCTTCTGGACCCCCTCTGAACAATGCCTCATTGTTAAGGGTAAACCATACCCCTGTGATATATGATGCTGTGCTTCTAATACGTGATACTAACCTACTCTGCTGTAAATAATACTACCGAACTGGAAATCTCTGTTGCTGGGAATTGTTAATGAAACAGTGCTTGCAGACTGATTAGCTCCATGAACAAACTCAAATCATGCATAATCTAAGAATTTGGCTACTAAAAACAACATCATGAGATATAATTTGAGCATGAGGAAGAGAACTCTGAAGGGAACCCTCATAAGTCCACTTGAAACAAATGACCTCTTGAGGCACCGTTGGCTTTTTTCCCCTGGTCTCTCATAGATTCTGGTAGGTTACTTCATCTAAACTGATCTGTTTAAAATGTTGAGTTATCAAAACAACATAGTCCTTCCATCTCGTATATTAAAAAATCTCTGAGAATCCAAGCCCATGTGGACTTAATCAAACTGAATGAAGCAAACCATATAAAATACTTGGTTCAGCCCATGAAGCTGACGGATCTTAACAGTGGGGGGAAAAAGGAAAGATGGTTTTATTTTAATTTTTTGGGACAGGGCTCTTCTTTCGAAGAGGAAGGAAGAATAACTTTCAGGATAAATGGCTTCTTGGCTGATGCCAGTGTGGGAACCATTGTGGGCCTTTTCCTTTGGAGAAATTAAAACTTTGTGTATGAAGTCGAGTGAACTTGTTTTCCACAAAGTAGTTTTATACCCCTCTGCTATTCTAGGTGAGTATTCTTATGTACAGACAGAGCATTAGCGGGAGCTGGCACACAAGGCTGTGACTGACAAGCATCACTGGTGCCTGTTTCTGCTGCAAGCACTGTAGGACCATGAACAGGAATAGTGGTGGTGTGGAAGGCCACAGCATGGGGTGGAGGCTCTGCCATTCCTAGATGTAGCTTTCCAAATGTCTGCTGCAGTGGGAGAAGGAGTGCTTTTTCCAGCCTGATGGCAAGTGGAGAGGAACATTTAACGTCTCCTCTCCTGTGTGTTCAAGGCATGGACAGCTGAAGAAGCAGCTACAGCTTTGCCTTTACTTCGTCTGGAGAAACAACCATAAAAACCACTATTTGGTCTTTTGGGAGAATTCTTAAACCAATGCTTCAAGCCTTTGTGATCATGCCTGTAAGTTCCTTGCCCCATTTCCCTCTCTAAGGCTCAGCGGGCCCTAGAGTTGGAGGTGAAGCATCCTGGAGATACTAAATGGCCCTCTTAAACTCAACAACCAGACCCATCCTCTCCTGTCTCCAGCTGGGTCATTCCTAATCCATTCTAACCTCATCCAGAAGATTTTGTTTCACAGACCCACAGTGATGGAAACACAATACTTCCACAGTATGGTATTATTTCAGCTATGGCCAGGTATCACCACCCAGTAATCACCTTGACCCTCTTGACAGTACAGAATGACTGGCTCATTATGGGAGACAGTTTGGCATCCATTGTGAGAGAGAATTTGCAAAGCAGCCTGAGGGAATTTGGCGCCCCATTCCTATTGAATTACAATGGGATTTGGGCATTGAATTTCCTTTTAAACTTCCCCTTCTTTTTAAAGTAATAAAGGTGGGGTTTTAATAAGGACTCTGTGTTGGCTTAACTTTGCTTCTTTTGAAGTTACTGGACGTTTTACCACTGACTTCAATGACAGCATCATTTGGCCAGTGCTATGCAATTTTGAAAAACTCAAGGTGGAGATTTTGAATTATTTGCTCCTAAATTTATGACCTAAAAGTTTATCCAAAAGATTAATTTCTTGGGGGGGGGACCAGAAAAAAAGAAAGAAAAAAAAAAAAAGAGGTGAAGGGAGGAACCGAGCACAGTGGAGAGAACTGAACTTCATGAAACTTAATAAGTAAATTCCAAGGTGCTCTCCAAACGCAGCTTGGTTATCTCAGTCTCAAGTAGCTTTGAAAGCCCTAATATTTATTTAACTGTGGAAGATATGAAGGGGTTTCCAAGATACTTTCCAGCTACGGTATGCCAGTATACTCAAAAACTCAGCTTTGAAACAAAGATGTAATTAACTTTCTTCAAGATGCTTTATCAGCTTCATCCAGATATTTGTTAAAAACCTCTTTTAAACTACATATAGAGATTATTAGCTATTAACTTAATTATGTGGCCTTTGGACAATTCAGAAAATCTTTTCTGAAATCAGAACCAGAGTCTACTGGCACAATTGTATATTTGGAAATATCTTGAACTTATTAATTCTGCTTGATAATGCAGGATTTTCTTTGGCAGACTTGAAACCCTGCTTTGCAAGTAGGCACTTATCCCTTCTGGCTATGTTTTTACCACCATTTTGAACTGAAATTGCATAGGGGGGTGACACATGATTAACAATGGGAGATCATCAACTGAAACATCTTCCACTTATGTGAAAGCATTGGTAGTGCAATGAGAAGGCTGAGGCCGAGTCCATGTTGAGGGCAGGCTCCAGGGAGTGGAATTTTCCACGAGCCAGGTATTGATGCAGCCTTCTTAAAAAACATACGGGATGAGAAGCAGGAGAGAAGCTCCAAGATGAGGAGCCCTGATAAGGATGTACTTACATGGCAGGTATTTTTGTTTACTTGCAGGATCAGCCAAGGCAGAAGGAAACTCGCTGTGCCACAGAGAAGCCGCTGCACTGTACGATTCAGAGTAGGACTTGTGTAGAGGAAGTAATACCCTGAACTCCCTAATAGGTGCCTAGAGCCAAAAAGGAACAAGAACGGTGAGGCAACCAGCCAGAACAGCATTTATTTGGTCTGAAGCTATGAGATAAAGTCCTGGAACAGTAGCATGTAACTCCCAGAAAGGAGGTGTGTTGCCCTCAGTTATCTCTAGTCCTAAACGATGCCACGTGCTCGGAAGTCAGGATGACAACCATTGCTCCAGGGCTCTGGGCTGGCTGAATGTATCTCCCATTTTTATGGAGAGATGACATATTGAGAGCTTCTGCATTGCGCCCAGCAAAGGGGACAAAGGAGAATGTTGTAGCTGACCACTGGAATTTTATGACAACAGAAGTCCAGCAATTCCATGAGCTCTAGGCAAGCAGCTTAATGAAGTATCCAGCCCCAGAGAGTCCAACTGGGCTACACTGATCAGTGTCTTCAATGATGAAGAAGTGGATTTGATCTCTAATATCGAAATCAACTCTCCTATATCTATTCAATTAATTACTTTCTATCAGTTGTGATTAGCATCAAAATGAACTAAGGCTCATGCAGTGTCTTCCATTATGTATTCCTTTACATGCTTCATGCAAAAGTTATTGCACTCAATTTTTTGAGTCCATTACATCAGTCGACTATGGTCCTAGCTCCAGCTCTAGCATATTGGGTTTCTGGTTCTAGTAATATTTAGAAACAGGACCAAAGCAGGAAATAATCTACTTTCGGTATGTGTGGAAATTTCTCTTCTTTGCAGTGGGCAAAAGCATGCTCAAAGCACAGGGAAATGTTGCGTCTGCTCCAGCAAACATGTGCTCAAAAAAAAAAAAAAAAAAAAAGAGTGGAACTAAGGTGAAATTGCAAAAAGGTTCTCCAGAAAAAGGTGACCTAAAAGGAGAAACCTTGAGATGAAGGAAAAAAATTTTAGGTGGGGATGAAGGAAGGCAGGAGAATGAGGTCTAATTTTACACTTTTCCTTTCATGAATTCCATGAAGATGAGAAATACAATAACTGAAAAAGTTTTTCAAGAGTCTTTTAGAATTTAGGCTCAGCACTTCTCCTCAAGGCAAGAACTCCTAGCATTCAATGCTGAAAAAAGATACTCATGTGTGAACGTATCCAGAGGAAAAACAACTTCTTCTCACCTCCTGCTTGTTACTCAGCTAACAGGATTTTGTTTGTTAGCCTTAGATGCATCCATTTGCATAACCTGTTCGGACTGAGCTCCAAAAAATAATGTGCACACAGAGAGAACCTGCAATTCAAGCACACAACTCTGATTTGGCATTAACAAACTCAGTTCTCTCTGTAGCTAGCGGTGAGGCACGTATCTACTGAATGTACAATACTGTGGGTTACACTGACAGCAGCTCTTCTGCCTATTGCTGACCAGAGATGTTTCTTAAATTATCGCAAAGGCTGCTACAACAAATAGGACCCAAGGTTTGACACAGGCTCTACCCTCATTATCTCAGTTCAAGGCATTCTCCTCCATCTGCCATGTAGGTTTAATTGTCTGATGTGTCTGATTGTGGATACAAGACAATAATTTTCTTTGATTCTTCCTAATGTGAGTGGTTAATAAACAATCAACTGACAGTTTTAATAATTCCAGTTACATTCCCAGTTTATTACAAGACTCCTTGCTGTGGAGAGCCCAATTCAAATAGGAAGTTACCCAGATTTTCTTACAAGTTCTCTGAGAGTGAAGAGCTGCCCAGAGATGTTTAGTCACAATTAAGCCAAGACATATTAGTAATGTCTTATATGAGTAATACCTTTGGCATATTGATAGGAGGGTCAGCCGATATCTCCATGTGTATAGGACCCCTCTATTTTTACCTTGGATACAGTATTTATAGCCCTGGCAACCTGACTCAATACTTCAGGAGGAAAATTCTAATGACTTGTAAGATCTTCTGCCACCATTGTGCTTCTCTCAGTGATTTCACAATGGGTTCATGGGGTCACAGCTTCTCTCCCTTGTACCTTATTTCCCCTCCCATCTGGTTGTTGTCTGTCCGTTGCTGCAACGTATTTGTGTGCAGGCAGCTATAGTTCCTCCTCCATGCCCAACACAGAGACACTCTGTTCCTAACTGGTGTTTCTAGGCTCTTCTCTCATGCAAATAATGCTGAGTAGATGTCATAGCACATATCTTTTGCATAAACTTTTCCTTCCAGAACTCTCCTATGACTAACTTTTCTTGGTGTTATGTTTGCAGAGTTTTAGAAAGAGAAGACTTATTGCACTCTTCAGCGCTTCAGGGAGAGGTAAAGGGAGGATAGAGCCAGACTTTTCTTGGGGTTGTACAGCAGTAGGATGAGAGGCAATAGATGCAAACTGCAGCAAGCTAAGTTCTGATTACATATTAAGAAAAATAAAATCCTGGTGTGGGTAGTCAGACATTGGAACAGAGTCCCAGAGTTGATTGTGGGACCTCTGCCCTTAACATTAAAAATTCAACTGGCCAAGACCTGGGACACACTGATCAAACTGGCCATGGTGTGAGTAGGATGCTGAACCATCAGATGACCTCCAGAGGTCTCTTCCAACCCAAATCATTATATCACTCCGTGTCTATTTATTATCTTACATATATAGGCTGTTAGGATTCTATAGAACATAATGATATTTAAAAAATTACAAGAGACTGCACAAATGAATAAATAAACAGCTTTTTCTCCTATCTTGGTATTAGTGAAGTTTTCTCTAAGTCCGAATGATGCTAATTCCATTTTATAAAAAATGCAGGCTGATAAGAGTAAGTGTGGCTTTTCTGCCAACATACTTAAGAAAGATCTGCAGTTTCATTTTTTCCAATTAGAAATGCAGAAGCATTAACTGTTTTTATCTTGATTGGCATCATGTTTCATAATGGAACACTATGAAACCAGTCCAACCATTAAAATCAAAGGGAGCCCTTTTTCTTGATATCTGTGGTTTGCAAATCAAATCTTGTTGGATTTTGTTTCTCAGTGGCTGTTGGGCATCTTTGCAGTTTTTTGCTTGGCTTTTTAAAAATGCACAGAGTGAAATGGCCATAGTAAATTAATGCTTTTTCCATAATTTTCCATGCACCCTTCTTTCACTGGGAAATGGTAGTAGAAGTGAGAGATTGCCCTCGTAATGGTGGGGAGGAGCAGGATTTTTAAGATTGCTGTCTTAAATTCCCCTTTATGCCTTTGCAGATTGTGGTGTCCCTGGCTAATTTTGCTATAACCTGTACTTCAAAGATATTAAATATGCTAATTAATTAACTTTTGTTTTAATTCTTGAAATAGAAACTTAGCCAGCATTGTCTTTGGAAGTGATTCTCCCTGTATTTACAATGATAAAACACTGAATTATGTTTTTGGATTTTCACAGTAAAATTAATATGATAAAGTTGCTAGGTAAGTTTTCCAAAACTTTTTGCAAATTGAGGCATAATAAACACTCAGTTTGCATACACTGAGAAATTGCCTGGATTTAACAAATGGCGATATTCATGTTGCCTTTCCTGTCTCTAGTGAGGAAGAATCAGGACATTATTGTTGTTGGAGGTCTTGATAAAGCCCATTGAAATCAGAGGATAGGCACTTACTGACCTCAAGGCTGCATGAGCAAGAACAACAATCCTAATTTTGAATTTCCTATCTTTCTGCTTAATTTTCTTTTAATCTAGAAGTTCTTAAAAGTTAATATGAACTCAACCTATTCATATGTTCCTTCAGTCTTAAAGCTTTGGATTTTCCCCCCTGTCTTTGAATAGAAGAACAGCCAACTTCATCTATCAAAAAATAAAGCACATAATTTATGGCATTCCATCAGCTGAACAGAGAGCTTAACTCTCATGAATTGCATGAAGCTGACTGCCTGGTTACCCAAGATATCTTCTTTTTCAATTTGACAGAAACCAAGCAAAATAAAACTAGATCCCGCCCCCATCCCCCTCCTTNCCCCCCCAATAATTCTGTGGGAACCCAGCACTCCAGCCATAGAGAGATCTTAGGAGAAGAATAAGCAGCCTACAGCCCCAGTCAGACCAAACTGATAGACAGATCCCTAGAGAACAGCTTTTTCGTTCAGGCAAGCTTGAGGAAGGGAATATTTATACAAAAGCCAATTTACTGTGCTGGTAGCTGTTTTGTTTATTAATACCATTGAAGACACAAGTGCTTCATTTCTCTCAGCCCAGGTTTCTTTTCAGCCTGACCTTCTGTCACATGACTTGAATAGTATAATATTGCAATGTGTTACCATGGAAATGATAGTGATGATGGCATGTGTTCAGCATAGCCAAATTTGAACCTAATGAGAGCAGATGTGACTTTGAGCTTTCATCCCTAAAGAGCAGACCTGGTTATGTTGTCATGTCTTTTCTTAGGAATCAAGGAGAAAGCTCTTAAACACAACTGTCTATGATTGCATTAACTGTGAACAACAATACAAATGTATGGAAATAATTTCTACTTGCTGTAAACATCTTATGAAGTCAAACACACCCACATCAGGAGAGCTGTGAAAGAGGACATGGCATGAGGAAAACAAGAACTCTTAGCCATCTGCAGTTCCCATTGCTGATGTGCATTATCTTCTCCAAACACAAGCAGATTCCTGTACGTCACTGTGTGTTATCAGTTTTGGTCTCTACACTTTCCTAAGAAAATAACTACTTCCAGTTGCTGCAGGCCAGTATGACATGCCATGCAAAGCTGCATAGCACCATGAATAAATTATGGCTGTCACCAACTTCTCTGTCTAAAAGAGACTGTTACAAAAATAAATTAGCACTGCCCTTGAGCACTGCTAAGAGTGAACATCTCACACATGACTTTGATAATGAAAAGAATAAGACCTCCATTTCACCACAGTGAAGCCTGCACAAGCAATGCATTCTCCATGTGAGACAACAGCTAGTATGCTAAACAACCACGGAGAGAGAAAAGGTCCTCATGCAAGAAAAGAGCATTCAAACCAAACATTTTAGAGCTAGTTCCAGCTAGCTCTTAACTTGTAGCAGTATCAAGAACTCAGCCGAATCAAGATCAGGAGAGTAGTCTAAAGCTCCTTCCTAATTACTCTGCATAACACCTTCCCTGTAGCTTCTTGGGGAGAGATTGAACCTCTGTAACTCCCCCTGCTACCAGTGTGTGGTCAGATGGGAATGCCTGAAATGAAGTACCTGTAAATCGCACCCATCACTATGTGTGAATTGTCTTATATTGCAACTATTGTGGGTTTATCTCTAGGTTTGTAAAAAAGAAGACAAACTGTGGCTTCAGCAGCAGTACTTGGAAAAATTACCTACAAACGCTGGCATATGTAGCTGCGTATTGAGATGCTATAAATCGTACTGTCTTTGTGTGTGGAGTCCTCCTGTCTGCCCTTTTCTTTCCTCTTGAGGTTTCCAAAAGTCCTGATTCTAAGCCGGAAGTTCAGGTGAAAATGTTTATTGCTGGATCTGTGAGAACTTTCTACAGAACTCCCCAGTGTATTTTCCAGCAGTGGACAGACACCATCCAGAGACTATCTGAGAAGCGAGTTTAATCCTCTTGGTATCACAGCATTGGACCAAAACTAATTAGAGGAAATCTGGAACTTCCTTGTCAAAAAATAAGGTGCAAACCCTCCACACATATTTATAAATATGGGAAAAGACACACTAGAAGAGAGGAGGAGCAGTACTATATCATTGTGTACTCCCTTTAATCCCTATGTGCATTATGTGGCAGATTGGCCTTTTAAAATGTTATAGCTTGCTCAAAAGGCAGCTGAAACACAGGTTGTCCTTTCAAGCATCTGCTGTTTCTCCTGTTCTCCCTATAGCTCCTTTCCCCTCTTCTTTTCTTAGGAAAGTCATGATAAGCTTAAACCAATTCCTATTTCCAGACTCTAAACTTAAACTTCAAAGCAACTCGACTCAGGAGAGAAGGAGGGCAGGTAAGCTGCACTTTCCCCTTGAAGCCTTGCCCCTCGCACTCTGCTTCCCCATTCTCACAGCTCTGCACCTTCTGGGGAGATGTTCCTCTAAAGCTGCCGGTAGTCCTTTAGGAGACCCGACTTCATAGTGCCCCTGCTAAGCATCTGGAAAGGAAGAGTGGTGCTGACATCAGCCAGCATCCCTCTCTGCAGCACTCCCTCAGGACATGAAGCTCTCACCATCTTCAGGTAGGATGGCACAGCATGGCATGGTGCTTGGGCAGAGAGCTGACAGGGCACCAACGACAGAAGGGAGGACCTGTAAAGAGGTTGTATTTCAGCACGCTGGGGAGTTTGCCATCATCCTTCCTTAGCGCTGGCCAAAACCAACACAACTACGCATTTCCTGTGCCCTTAATATTACACCAGTCAGGAGGGATTATCCCATACAGTTCAGGGTGATAGTGCTTTTAGCCTGGTTCTGATGTGCCAGTGCCATGGTGAGTGCTAAAGTATGACGGGTGATGACTGCAGCTAGCAGCCATGGGTTGGCAGCAGGCTGAGCATATCACCAGCTACAGCTGAAATGTTAGCTGAAAGCTGGGTGAAAGGAATCTGTTTAACAGGTGTGCTCGGAGTCTGGCATGGAGACTTGGGCTGGGGCCAGTACCACTGAATGTCTGCTGTGTTGATTCGTTTGCTGGCTAGAGTTACAGCAGGGTGGAGGGAACCAAACGCAATTGCCTCTTGGTCTGCAGCAGCTTCTTGCTTGCTAGAAAATTCCCTCGGCGTTCCCAAGTCATCTACTGCACAGGACCTTCAGTCCTCTTTTTCTCCTGGTTTTCTTTTTTCCTCCAAGAACCTATGTAGATGTTCTTTAGCAGTCTCAGTTTAAAATCAGAAAACATAAAGCAGCAGGGATGAACGGTCCTGAGAACTGGCTGGCTGAGTGCAGACATCAAAATCTTCCAGATATGACTTCGTCCATAACAGTGGACAGATCAATGTCTGTTTGTTGGTGAGATAACCTCAGACTAGGAATTTATGCATCAGATTCATCTCTCTCATGTAATTACTCTCAGGATTGCCAGAGCTACCTTAATCCAAGCAAGGAAATTACTCCAATTTGTAGACTGTCATTTCAAAGCTGCCAAGTCAACCTTCTCACCACCCTACTAACAGAAAACGATTGGAAGACATCTGAACACGTTAGGCTTGATGGGTTGGGACAGTTTTAGATAGCAAGCTGAGTAAGAGCTTTGAGAGACAAAGCAGTATCCTCTGCATCCTCATGACTTCAGCCACATGTCAGCCAGCCCTAACGTGTGAATGTGTCTGACTGCGAGCCAGAAGGCTTCCTGATGTCCCATTAACTTCACTGGGAGTTCTGGGTGTGCAGAACCAGGTGACAAAAGAACTGGGGAAGTTTTCTTTCATCTGTAGTTTTCAAATGTGCCATCACCAATTATTAAATAAAAGCTTTACTTTGTATGCCCGAGATCAATAGGAGCTTTGCTTCTGATCTTAATGGGCTTTTTGGAAGAGCATTTAATAATTTCTGTGCTTCCATCCACCAATTACAACTACAGCAGAAACTTTTACCAAGTGCTACCACTACATCCGGCAAATAAAGAGAAACGATAAAAAAGCATGGGTTTGCTGTACAAATGGCCCAGTTGCCACCAGAAAGAAGCCCTGAAATAGGAAACAGCATGTACAAATTTAGTGTGCATGTGCATGTCTGCACAAATTTAGATGAGTGTGGCTGGCCACAGCATGATATATTCAGTCCACTAAAAATCTTTGCAGGACTGGAGCCATAATCAGTTCAACTCTATATGCTTTTGCTCTCATTATTACTATCCTACTTCTTGACTGATCTCCCAGAATGATGAACGGTAGCAGAATCTATTCAAGACTTGTTAAAATTGACAAGAATTTTTCAGCACCAGAAAACAAGAACAAACAGAACCAGAAACATAGGTTATACAGGTAAATGTTCCTAAATGAGCCTCATTCCTTAATTCTTCAAAACAGCAAGCATGCAATCAGGTCAGGGAAAATTGCTAACCTGAAACAATAATTATGATTTGCCTTTTGTGATTTAGCAATTAATTAGCATATGACTAGTGAACATTAGGCTTATACAAGATTGCAAATCTGTAGTCCCAACCCCAGCTGGAGGCTCTGTTAGACTACACTGCTGACATAAGTCTTAATAAGTAGGTTGGTAATCCCTGTTATGGGCTTCTTTCCTGTTCAGAGGGTAAGAAACATCCCATTCCTCTAGGTCTGAAGCAGGATTAATTGATTGGTCTCATATGAACCTGAAAGTCATTAAGAGCACGAAGGATGAAAAGCAATTCAAACTGCTTTATTACCATTTTCTAGTAAAGTACCAGTTTAGACTCTGGACCTACTGTGAAGCAGCAGGTTTCCAGATACTGAGTGCGCTGGCATGTGCTTCTGGAAAAGAGGAAACAACTGATTCCTAAAAGCAGAAACATCTGCTCCAGTCATGAACACACTTTCAGTCTGAGGCCAAACAGCAGGATTGCTAAGGAAGTCCATGTGCTGCCAGCCCCATTGTCCAGAGTCACAGCAAAATGGTGGCGAACAGTGAACCACGCTAGGTCTTCTTTCACCCTCAACATGCCATTAGATAAAAATTAATTTTATTGGGTTCACCATAGTCCTTACCACGACGGCTTTTGCAAGAAAGGCAAGGAGGGTCTTTTTCCCCTCCCTGGCGTAGATGGAGGACCAGAGCTGTTTGTGCAGGAGACACACAAACTTCAGAGACGGAAAACTGGCGTAGTTGTCAGTCTGGTCACTGCAACAGGCGAGCTCACATCTTTGCTTAGGGTGGTTCTCCTACACTGTGTTTTCATTTTTTGGGCCGTTTGATCCAGCTGTTTTCCTATTTAAACCAGTGAACTCTACTGAGGTCTCACTGACAGGGTAGTGATACAAATAGAAGGGAATTTGACCTAATAGAACACTGATGTTAGGACCCCATTTAACATGCTTTCTTGTCTGGCCAGAGTTCAGTTAATTGTCAGAAAGATGCAAGTAAATGAGGGGAAGTGACCATTCCTATTCTGGAATAGAGCTTTGCTGGAAGCAGCAGAGCTGCCAAAATCCAGGTATAAATATCAAGATACTTTTAGCAGTTCAGTACCACTGGCAAGTTAATATGATTGAGAAACCTGACTACCAGTCTAAGGATCTTACCACGAAAACTCTCCCCGTCTTTAATCTCCTGTATTAGGAGGGTGGGCTTTTTCACCTGTGTCAAAATGAAAACTTACTTAAAATCAAAAGAATGACAGCAAAGTCTGAAAAAAAGGTAGCAGATAATAAAATTCAACCCTACATCAATAAGCAGTGCGTGTAGACTTGTATTCTGCAAAAGCAGAGCATGGGTTGACTTTTGAGCTGTGATTAGCTTTCCCATTGAAGTCCTCAGCTATTTACTGTAAGCATTTGCTAAAGTCCTTGCAGAACGAAGGCCATAGAATTGAACACAGCCCACAGAAGAAGAAAAGTGCATTGTCAACCTGTGGGACGTTTTGCAGTTCACAGCACACCTTGCCTTACAAATTGTTTACCCTTGTTCTCTGCTTCACAGCATCATGTGGACATTTCCTGCTTCAGAACTAATGCTGCAGCCTTTGATCCTGCAGCGAGTCCTGTAAGTGAGACCTACAGTAAGGGGCTCTTTCTTCTTCTTGCTTCCAGCACTCACAAAACCATTTCTCCATCCGCACTTCAGCAATGCACTCAAGCACGTGCTTAACATTAAGGTCATGCAGGACTTATGTATGTGATTAAAATTAAGCATGCATTTAAATGTTGTGTGGAACTGGGACCTCAATGAGGATGGCTGTTGGATCAACCTGCTTTGACCTCTGCTGAGCTGATTATAACTCAGCCCTTGTAGCATTCTATTTTTCCCAAAAAGTCATAGTTTATTCACTGTGTCTTGTAACAGAAATTTAAATGGTCCTATTTTTTTCTATAACACTATGCAAACAAATATTGATTTTTCAAGCCCTGTAAATATTTGAGATATAGGAAAGATTTCCCACATCATTCCCCACCCCACCCCCCAACAAATTCTGTAACACCTTTTGTGCACAGAAGATATGTGAAGTATAAAAATACTTTGGGTGATTTTAAAGATTTTAAAAATAAGATCAATTTCTGTAAGGACGTCAATTTTCTGCAAAACAAGTTTAAGAGGAAAAAGGTGAATGTTGTGTTTGTGTCTGCAGTGGAACAAAGGATGGCTAATCACCAACACCACAAAGATTCTGGTATTGTCCACTCCTTGGCCATTGAAAAATTTGGAGGCATGCATTTGAAAGGCAGATTTCCTTTACTTTCTTTTCTGAAGGAACATTCCTTTCTTGCTGACAGCTCAGAGAGGACTCTGAACATGCCTGTAGGATTGAGAAGCAGAAGGAGGTTTTTAATTTTTGTTCTGCAATTTCAGATCTATGGATTATGCCAGTCTATTACACCAAAGAAAAACAAAACAAAAGCAAAAACAAACAAGCCATGAGATCATCTGCATCACTGCTGTAAACAGATTAGCCCCATGTCATGTGAAAACTCCTTATCACACAGCTGGGATTTAACGTATGAAGACTCACCCTTTGCCTTGTGGCCCTGCATGTCCATTCACCCTGATGTTCCAACTGCAAAATATTTTAACAGTGCTTTTTCCAATTTACCTATCACCCATATTATGAACAGAGACAGTTGATCTTCCTTCTGATTTTTAATCCTTCCCCCTTTCTGTCCAGAAGGACTGCTTAACCTAAAACCTTAATCCTTAAGCTTGGAAAGTCTGTAGTCACTTGCCTTCATAACCATGTTAGCTTTATCACTGAATCATCAGAAGTACTGTTTTTTTTAACAGAAAAGTCAATGTGCTAAGCCTCTCCTCCAGCATTGCAGCCTTCTGATATTTCATTCTGAGATAATGCTAGTGTCTTTGCCCAGCCTCATAGCTTGGGCACTTTTTAATTTGAGTTTATTTTAACTCATCCCCAGATAGCTGGGAAATCTTGGCTAACCAAGAACCTAAAAGGCTGTTAAACATTTCGTATCTTACCCTCACAGAAAAGAGGAAGAGCTGTTTACCTTAAGCAGACAATTAAAAATAGGGATGAAAGCTCAGAATTGTAAAGTCAATGAAATCTTTGCCATTCACATCAGCAGGCCATAATTTTACCTGGGATGTTTTATTTGGTTCCCGGGTGTTCTTAGCTTTGGCTCTGCTCTGCTTCCACAGGCTTTACAATAGCTTCAGCCCCTTTTTCCAGTGAGAAGGCATTCATATAATTGAGTGTATGATGTTTCCCTGCTCTCTCCCTGAGAGTGGCTAATAACCTCACCCTTTATTAGAGATGGGAAAAAACACACATGAAAGAGATGCTGAAAACCAAAATTCATTATTTCTGCCACTCATGGAGGACTTTTTTCTTCATTAAGTGAAGTATCTTGAGGGCACAAGACAGCTTTAAAATCTTTTTCCTCTGGATCAGACTTCAGCTCTTATAGCCTTTTACCACTCCATCCAACCATTTCTCTACTTACAGCACTTGCAATTCATTTTTTGGTCTTTCCATTCTGCCTCTCACCAGCCCACCTCTCCCCAGGACTGGTTCTTTTAAAGATACACAGAACTTCTCTATGATACATGAGATTCCTCTGTTTATACATGGTATGCAAAATATATGCTTCAAATTTTTATACCCTGCTATCAAATTAGGCAATAGGAGGTTAAATCAAGTGTGTAGCACAGAGATATTCTTATTTAATTCTCAGGCTAATGAAAAGCTGAAACCTCTTTTTTTCTGAATGATTACATTCCAAAACTTAAACATGTTTATAGTATCACTGTTCATAATTTTCTTTCTTCCACTCATGAAAAAAGCAATCACACACAATATATTCTGCTTGTTTTGAAAAATGTTAACTTTTCATTAAAAATGAAGAAAGTTTGGAATTTAGCTAACAAAGACTGACAAGTCTAGATTTAAGAGCTTACTTCATGTGAACAATTTAATCTTGTATAATTTCCAATTTTTTTATTAAAAAGTCATGAGGGAAAATGATGGTCTAGTAGTTAATATCTGACTTTATAAATTTATCAAAAACTGAAGAAGGGCCTATAAAAAATGGGAGTTCATCACAGGACTTCTGTGAGATGGGCAAAGTAGTTAGACCTTCAGTCCTTAATGCCTAGAGCTTCAAGCCTAATCAATAGGGAAAGCATGCAAATGGTACAGAAGTTCCTGGAATTACTTATTATCTTATGTGGCTGGTATGACCGCCTGTGCACGCCTGGATTCCTGCAGTGGAATGGGCACTCCATCAACCACTGCAATTAACCCAGCTCCACTGAAGCCAGTGTCACCACACTGTTACATATGGCCAATGATGTGGGAACATAAATGCAGATCTGCGCACCCTTGCTCCCCACAACACTGCCAGTGTGCCCACAACAAACATAGGTGGCTCGTGTTTCCATCACAAGGATGCCTCAGATTCCTCCTCTGAAAGGGTGCCTGGCTTGTTAGCTGCCTGGTAAAATAAAAACATAACGCTCCTCTTGCTAACAAATATCTCAGCCTTACCTAGAGCTACAAAAGGACACGTTCTTCAATTTTAAGAGTTTAAGAACAAGGAATTCAATCTGAAACATAAGCACTCCTGATTAAATAAATAACAAGGCACCAGAAAGGCTGTGTAACTACTGTGGAAAAGTTGAGGCCTGCTTTGGCTTAGCTTAACATATAGATCAGTTTTGTATGTCAGTCGTGTTCCTAACGCAGAAAATCATGCCGTAGAAATGTTGCAGTGCCAAGACCCTGGAATTTAATCTGTTCCCTTTTTCTTTACTAATATTATTTATTTTAACAGTACCAGGCAAGATCAAGACTCCATCTTGCTTGATCATTCATCATAATTGTCAAGCGAAAAAAAGAAAATATGCAATTACCTAAGGTACGCAAGATTTGTCATGTTAGGTCAGATTGATCCTGTCTCTTACAATGACCAATAGCAGATTCTTGTGGCAGGAATATGAGGCCAGAACAGCTACAGAGGCATCTTTCTCTAGCACAGTCTTACAGATTCTGAAAAAAACCTGAAGATAAGCCTCTACAAACCTGAATATATTGCTACTTGCCGTGAGAATTAGGTTGTGTACTTGTGTGTGTCCATATACTCAGTCTCATGCGTGATTGGCCAGAAGGTGCTTCCAGTCAATTTACTCCAGACTCATACTTTGAACAACAGCTGGCTTACAGGACAGTAAATCCAACAAAACATATCTGACCTATTGCACCCCAGAACAGAGCTTTAAAACTGAAGTCTTTGAATGTGGTATCAGACTTTGCAACAGCATCTTGTCAAGTCATTCACCTTTACTTGAACATAACTTGGATATTCACCTCTGGCTGGACCAGTTATATTCACCTCAGGAGGCCTGAACACCACTGCCTCCCCTGGCCCCCCGCCAAAATAGATTTAATTGGGAATGACTTAAAACACACATCTAAACAACAGAAGCAAAACCCTCATGGGATCAGACTGCTCACTGTGCAGTGGAAGATCTAAACACAGAGGAATCTGAGGGCCTCTGGGGGAGTTAACACCATGAGGATGACAGTCACTCTTAAACCCAAGTGTTACTAATACTCAGCCCTGTGAACTATTTGGCCAAAATAGAACAGGCAATCCCTTCATTTCTGTAGAACAATCCACACTATATTGAGCTTGGATTGAGGAGCCTGGAGCTTGCCAAAACTTTGACTTTATCAAATGTTCTTTAGTAGCCCAGCCAAAATCAACTTACTTTGACTGACTGAAGAGCTTTCTGTTCTCTTCTGCTGGGGGTTCATACAGCATGTGCATCACTTGGGTCTCTGAGTATTTCCAGTAGGGCATTAAGCAAGCCAACTGAGGTCTGCTGCACATCTGCTCTCTTATCCTCTTTCAACAGGTTGTTTGGGCTAGCAGGTATACTGCTTACACAGTTATATGTGTTTGCATGCATATAGTCTTCAAATATACATATGCTTGTGGCTACATGTTTGCATGAGACAAAGCAATTTCAAAGAAACACAGTTTCCTTTTTAAACAGTGGTGAAGTTTGCAATTGTCCTTATAAGGCCATTTCTTAGCATGGCCTCAAGCCCGGACAAGGTGCTCTGTTCTATTCAGCAAGTGTTGCCTTTGCAGTGTGGAAATCCACTCTGCTACTGCAATGAAGGGCACTTGTTACCTTGGAAAACAGAGGAAAAGCTTATTGGGACCCCATAGAACATTGTTCCCCAGAATAAAATCCTTTCTGAACTGAGGGATTGTTGGATTCTTCTATAAAAGAGCAAAGTGCAACTGCTCCTAGAAGGAAATACATTTTTTCTCAATTGGTCTAGAGATGTGGCAGGAAGGAGCTAATCTTTTGGAAAGAACCGTCTGAAAATGCACACAAAACTCTAGAAAGTGAGTGCAACAGGCTCATCCTGATGCATTGTGTACTGAAGCATTTGATGGCTTCCCTTGGTAGGTGAGACAAGAAACAGGGTCATGGAGGAGGAGAGATGGGAGGCATCCTGCCCCTGCTTGCAAAGTCAAGACCACACTGAAAACCATCAAGGATGCTCCTCCCTCCCGACTTGGCTCCTGAAGCGGGCTATGCTTCCAGCCAGTGCCAGCTCTTTCTTCCACTCAGTGCAAGGAAGAGTAGATGCATCAGGTCCTCAAGGTTTGAGTCAAACCCCATTGTGGTTGATGGAAAGCCTTTCATTCATTTGAGTGGAATAAATGAATGATTCATGACATATATTGTTTATATGGTAGTAAGTGAGCAGTTCCCTAAGACAGGAATGAATCAGAAAGGTGCAGGCTCATGATGTGTATGAGGTATTTTTTAGATACAGATTGCACTACGGGAAGTCTTTGATCTTCAAGAAAAATCTTACTTTGCCTTCAGCAACGTAGAGTACATGCGCAACTCAGCAGATTATGTCCCCTGCAAGCTATAGTTTGTTGTTACACTGACTTCACTTCTGCAATGAAACATGAGTGACAAAATGGCACAGCTGAAAAATGCTGGGTGGAAGAAGTGCAGGTCAGGACACTTTTTTATTTATGAAACGTTGGTCTCCTGGCTTCCAGATTGATAAAATTGGACTAGGATTCAGTTTCTCACAAATTGGTTCCTATGTCGGGCAATCCAATATCCACCAACCACCCTGCACCCAATCCAACAATCTGGTAAAGGACAGGACTTGTAGGTCCTTGTGTGCATGGGCTTCATCAGGACCACTCGTGTCAGATGTAGCAACAGACAACGACGCTTTGCAAATTTGTACAGAAAGCAATGCAACTGCATTAGCAGTATGCAGATCAAGGATGGTTTGTGCTGCTCCTTGCCACACATATTAAAAGTAAAGTGCTTACAGCAGCCAGAGGTAAAATAATTAGTGATCATTATTTTCCCTCTTTACTCAACTACTCAGCCAAATCCACCTGTGCCTTAAATTGAGTACAGACACACTTTTCCTTCTAGCTGCATGTTTCCTTATGAAACACTGGTATTGAAAAGTTCAGTTCAGCTTTTGTGTTGTTTCACCCTTATTACAACTCTACTTCACTGTGGTCATTCAAACTTTGGTTTGCTCACCTTCCCCTTTTACTCCTCTTCTCTCCCTATTTTGGATATAATGGCAAGCAACCTCATATTGACAATGCTTGCCTGAGAAACTTTAGTTCAATGAGTATTAGTATCTGACATGCCTATCCAATTTATTAGGATGCTTACTTCAATTTTATACTGAAATTGTTTATATAACTCTAACACAAAAAAATTCTCCCAAATTTGCCATGATCGATGAAGTACAAATTCCACTTAAGTTGTGAATCTCAATTACTGTGGTCACAATTTTCCTAAATTCACACACTAGGGGATGAATCTGTTTAATAAAGTGGGATGTTAGTAACTTGTAAAGTGCTGTGGTAAAAGTACTGTGAAAATATTGCATCCACATTTTAAAACTTTCGAATTGGCACCTCTATGTTCACAAAAATGTTGTAAAAAATGAACATATTTCAGTACAAATATTCTTCCATTCAAACCTCTGTTGGAGAAGGCCAATTAAAAAAAAAAAACAAAACAAAGGGGCTATCGGCAGGTTATTGGGATTCCTTGTTGCTAATGAACTATGTTAAAAATTGAATCTGCTGGAATTAGTTTATCACTTACTGCTAGACACATGCATAGATGCATAAAATAATTATTTAAATGACTTTTGAATTAACACTTTTCTTTGGAAACTACAGCTTTACCAAAATGCTATGTTATGATTTTGGTTATTTTTAATGAGAAAATGAATGATGAAAATGAATGATTAAAATGAGATGTGTTGAAATATTCATAAGAATTTTTGACTTCCTCTTCTGAATAAAACCAAAAAACGGTTTCAAAATATCCAAGCTCTCATGAAATCAAAAGTGTGTTTTCTTGCCAACTTTATTTAATGTTCATTAAACTTAACACATCAATTTATGAAAGGAAACCTAAAATAAGAAGTGCCAAAACCCATTGGTGACCTTTTGTGTTGTGTTTTTAAGCCTTTAGAATAGGTTTAATTGGGTTTAATTGCAGACTGAAGCAACCCAATATACATATTGTTCTTGGGAAGACCAATTCAAAGACATTGCATCTTGTTCTCTTATGTTTCTGAGGAAAGGAGAGAACAGAGAATGATTTATGTTCGCAAGACCATAGAGAAGACAGTTATTCAGCCAATCGCAGGGAATGGGATTAACTCAATTTCAGTCCTCACCTGCAAGAGTATTTCTTAATAAACCAAAGAAAATAACCAACAGTATTCAAGCCTCGAAGTTTTAAAACTTTTTTTATCATTCATATACACTTTTTTGATATAGGAAAAGGTTAGATTGACCTCTAGACACCCAGTTCCTCATCTCTGTACCATTTGGTTGCAATATGTTGTTCCAGGTCAGTTCTTTGGTCTTCAAGGCCCTTCCCAACCCTGATTTCAATCTTGAGTACTCAGTGGAGAAAATGAGCTGCCAAAGAATGGTTGGTACAGCAGGATGAAAGCTACAGTCAGAAGTAGGGAAACATGCCTTTCTCGACTTCACCTGGAGAATAAGTGGGTCCCGCCTCGGCTGTGGGGCTAGCCAGCCCTGTTTGAACGCAGATTCCTATGAAGAATAAGTGAAGGCAGCTCATTGGTGTTGTCCTCTAAGCCTGGATGCAAATGAGAGAGAAAAGACCTGGATGTCAGGCTTAAGCCTGGTGGCAGTCAGCAGTGGAAGGTCCTGACAATACTATAGCTTTGCATTACTTGGCAGAAATAAGGTTGAAATTCTAAGGAAAATAGCCTGGACTGTGATCTTGATGTGGTGATAGTTTTTGGGGTTTTTTTCTCCAGTGAAGGGACAAGCTAGCAGGCTACAGGAGTTACCACACTTATAACCTGAGAGCATTTGAGCAGTGGGTTTCTTTCGTACTGTTGAATTTTACACAGCAAGAAGAAGAGTTATGGCTGTACAGTAGAACTTGTGTGTCTATTGCAATCCTATTTTTATAATGCTTGTCCTCAATGCTAAATTCTCCATTAGGCTCTTGCTATTCTGGCTGGGAATCTAATAAAAAAAATTTTAAGGATATTGTGTGAGACTAATTAAAACTAAGAATTCCATTAAGTCAATACAAAAAAAAAATCCACCCACCCTGTGATATGTACTTGCATTTAGCTTTCTTCATAAGGTCTATATGCATCCCTGCAAATCTGTTAGGTATTTTGGTGTTTTCTTTATATAATTTAACAATGTAATGCGTAAGATAACCAAAAGCAAAAATAGTGTGATGTAGAAAACATAAAATAAAGAGTGCAGAAGAATGAATGTCATCTTTGCCTGCTGTTTTCACAGAGGTAAGTTAATGAAATCAGCATCTGGTACTCAAACTACAAAAAGAAGTTCAAAAGGAATGATGGAATGTCTTAGTTTCATCAGGTAGCATTAGAGACAGTGGAGTGTACTGGTGCCTTTATCACACAACTCTCTCAGGAGCTGGGACCTCTATATCCATCTATGTGGAAGTTCGCAATGAGGAAAAGGAATAGACCTGCTCAACTTCAAATATACATTTTGGCCTCAACCTGTCCATTGCTCTGTTTGTTTACATTTGAACAAGGTTAGATATCCACGGACAGAGAAACAAGCAGGATTTTGAGCTTGGCAAAAATGGAAGCATCCTGGTGGCAGGATATATGTGGCTTGGCTGAAGAGTCTTGGCTGAAGGGCAAAAGATCTGGAACCAGGGCTGAAATGACAGGAAGCCTTTAACAAAAATGAAAAGGTTTGGGAGCCTTCATAATCTAGGAGTGGAATAAGACTCCAAAACATATTCCAAGATTTCTGCAACTGGGGCTGTGGGTCAGGCAAGAAGATTAGTCTAAGGACTTGTCTACACAGGAAATGGACTGGTTACATTGAAATAATGATATTGCTATAGCTTGGCTGGTCAGTTTCCCAGTGTAAACAAGTCCTTCGCAAGTCAAAGAAATCTTTACAAGAGAGGAAAGACACCATGTTGTCTGGGCTTATCCATCAGGCTAAACTGTGGCTATCTCAGAGCTGGTTAGTCCAAAGATGTCTTTCACTCCTGCTTGTTGGGGAAGACCAAGGAAAATAACCTCTTAGAGATGGACATGTTAGCTAGGAAACTGGAATCCTTCTGCCTTGTGAACACTGAGACAAAAGCTGCACAATTCACAGGGATGCAGTGTCCATCTCCTATAACTCGTACTTCCTCTGCTTGTGTTCTTCAGTCTTCATGCCCAAGGGATGAAGAGTAATTGTTTAACTTAAAGGAAGAGGAGGATGGATATTTCAATAAACTTGTAGAATACTAAAGTGTTGTGAATTGATGTTTGGTCAGTGCAATTATGTAGTATATGCTGGAACAAAGCTGGTTAACGCCAGACCTCTAAGCCAAGGAGTGTAAGATCAAGTGTGAGAAAGACATTTAAAGATCCACGCCTCCTCACCAGCAAACCACACCTGAGTTGGTAAGCCAAAGGACTCTTGTTGCCATGAAATTGCATGGCAGCTTGACTTTACACTGAAGATACTGAAACCTGTGATTAACTAGCTGTGAAGGCAATTCATCTTTCACTACATTAATCCCAGGCACAATTAAGTAGATAGGCAAACCAATTAATTTATTGGAGTCCCTATGTTTTTTTCTAGCATCCCATGGGTTCTTGCACTGGCAATTCCCACCTGCAGCTTGAAAGTTGTCAAGAGAGAAAATAGATATCATTGCAGCTCTGGACCGTCTCACCTGGAGGGCACAAGAAACACTTTGAAATTAGGGAATAAAAACTTCAGACGGCTTCTGTGAAATGATCAAAAGAGAAACAGTTAAAAATGTCGAGCTAGCTCTAAAGATTATGATTAAGTTAGAAGGTGAAGGATGACAATTTAAGAACATATGGAGATGAATGTGAAGGTTCAAACCTCTTGGAGCTATTGCTTCAGGCTCTCTGCAGACTCAGAAGAAGGAACTGCATCAGCTGGCGTTTGAGGTACATTGATCAGAATTTCCTTTGCAGTCACAGTTCCTAGAAACACATTACCCAATATGGACACTTGGACCTGGAGAACAAGTGGGCATCAGGGAGAAGCTCCCATAGTCAACAACACCTGCAGCAAAAATCACCACCTGAGAACAGAACAGTCAAGCAGTGACTACTATGATAATCCAGTCTAGAGTTAGGGAGCAATTTTCAGTGCAAACTCAACTGAATTGGGTCTAACCAGCTGCAGCATAAACCTGATTATATCCCCTGCATATATAATCCACCTACTTTTCCTTCTGAAGGGCTGCAAACTTGCTGTTGCCCTCAACTTTTATATCCAAACCACGAATCCTTAGTGTTTTCCCTGAAGCTATTAATTTATTTGTGGCTGTTCTGCAAACCTTTGGCTTAATTACCTTTGCTGCAATCATTGTTCTGATGGATTTCCTGAGACCCACTATGTCCCCCTTCAATCTGTCCCAAATACTACTGCCAAATATCAGCCTGCCATTCCAGCTACATCTTAATGCTCTCCTAAATCCCCTTCTCTGCTTACTGCTTAACAACCATGTCAAATTTGAACTTTTCTCCTTTTTTTTTTCTTTTCTTTTTATCCTTCCCTTCCCCTGCTCTCTCCTCCCTTTCCCCTTCCCCTTCCCTTTCCCCTTTAAGCAGCACCTTTCTCTTCTTTGGCACTTGTATGATCTCCCCCTATCCCTCCCTTATTTTTAAGGACTAGACATAGCTGAACTCCTCCCTATTGCTTGCAGTACATTACCAGAAGGACCAGGAAAGTGGAACTGTTGAGCTAGGCACTGTACATATGTTATAATAATCTCTTCTATTTGGCTATTTAAAATCAGAGCATTCTCCCTACATTGGCCATATTTCCTTTGTTTTCTCTTCAAGCCTTTTCTTAAGATACATTTTCCACAATTGTCTCACTCATCAAGTGTGTGTGTGTATATAAAGATTTCAAGACCCAGAGCAGAAATCATGCTAACATAATATAACTAACATATCTGCTCAATCATATCATTTCTCATTACATTCCATGTCAAGTTTTGATGCTCGGCATGTTTTACTATTAGAATAGTAAGTACCAGCTTGATTGCAGCAATATCTTTTGTAAGACTACACAGAAAAGAGTACCACCCACTTGCAGTTGTCAGATTTTCAGATAAATTAGTTCATTACTGAGGAAATGATGGCTTTTTTTCTGCCATCTTCTTTTGAAATTAATTCAAATATTAATATATTGATTGGACAGGTGGCATTTACATAAAGACTGATATGTATAAATAATTGTTACCTTTCTGAAGACAGAATGGGATGTTGAAATGTTTTTGTAATTATAGGTGAGGATTTTTTCTAAGTGTACTGGTACTATTTATGGACTTCCTTTTGTGTTCTTCAAGTCTTTCTTTTGTCCTACCTTCCCCCTATTAACGGGATCCACCCAGTCACCTTGAAGGCTGAAATGTAGCCTTCTTTCCATACAAGAGCTTGAAAATTCTGATACTGAAATTGTGCTGTCAAAAGGGAAGCAAAACATACCAAGCCATTTCCATGTGTTAGTGTAGAAACTCTGTTATGGGCAATCTCAAGACAGATAAGAATGGACATAGGTTATGAAATATATTTTGAAATCAACACTATAGGACCTGTCTTCTTACATATGCGGTCATCTTTTGGGACAATATGACTGCCCACCTCTGAATAGATCAGTATTTAATGGGCCTTGTAAATATAAATTCACATTACAAATGGCGTCTCTTCAATTCTGGAGAACACAACAGCTAGCTGTAAAGATGAAAACTGGAAATAATCTGTTCTTCATAAATGGCACAACACTAGTATAGATAAGATATTACAGAAGAAAGGCTCCTTTGAAATATAGCGTATTCAAATAAATTAACACAGAGAGAAACTCAGCAAAATGCTACAGCTTAAAATGTAGGAAGTCAAGGTGGGCATTAGGAAACTCAGTAACCTGGAGATATCAGAAAGTGTAGCAGCAAAGAAATGTGAATTTTAAAAACAGAATAAGACTTTATGAGATATCAATGTATCATAGTGAAAACATCAATGGAGAAAAAACCATGTAATTTCAATATGTAACACCTACAAGTAAAAAGAGAAATATCTGAACTACTGAAAGTAAATGGTAAAGATTATTAACCCAATTAGATGCAAGAATGAATCAGGCAGAAGTTTTAAATTAGCAGTATATCCATTGAAGTCAATAAAACCAGCCAAATTACATCAGCTGAGGATTTGGCTGATCATGTGGAGACATGGAATGGAAAAAAAAAAAAGTGCCATAAATTCATGGGAGCAGAAAAAATTCAATCTTTTAACAGAGATAAATGAGGTAACAGCAGATGGATGAGGAAGACCTTCATTTTGTGTTGGTCACAAACTTAAGGTCCAGAAAGGTCTTCAACGGCATTTGTCAAAGCACCTCCAGATTAGCAGTAGCAGTGACAAACTCACAGATAGGAAAGGCGTGCCCAAAACACATGATGTTATTAGAAGAATAGTTCTGGCATGCACTTCAGCAGTGTTCAACTTTCTGCAGCGTGCATCCCTATGCTCACAGGGAAAATGAATTGGAATTGACCCATATGTACAACTGGGACTTCAGCAAAAGCTGAAGAAACAACTTCATTAGGAAATAAACTGTAAACTGAAGTAGTTCAAAAGTAGGAGATAAAATGCATTGTTTCCTTTTTATATCTTCAAAGACATGCAAGATGGGAAATCAACTATGCCTGAAATGCTTCCACGGGAAATGAAAGTACCTACTGGAGTTGCTTCAAAAAATGAAACTCGGGCTAAATTTGTAATGTATCAATAAAAGTGACATCACACTGCATATACCAGACAGATTATTTAGCAGTACCAGGCACTTCCCTACAAAGCCAGAGATCGCCTTGTTCAATTTTATGGTGACTCCAGAAAAATTAGACATCAGAAATACTGTCTAGGAAGTGGAACTCAAATCTATCAGAGGCTGTATATTATACAGGTTGAATAGGACATACAGAATAAAAATTATTGGACTCACACTTGAGACCTTCAGTTTTAAAAATACTGGACTGCTAGAGAGACAGATCAAGAGATGCAAGTGTTGCATTTAGATCTTAAAAAAAAAGAAAAAGGGGAAAATGCATTTTTCAAGGGTATGCAAGTAAAAATAGCTTTGTATTGAATTGCATAAATCTAGTAAAATATACAGGATGGGGGAGCTGAAAAATGACCAGTAAATATAGCCAGAGACCATTTGTATCTGACCAATAAATTCAAAACCATTTCACAAATGACTCAGTATCTATAACTTCTGAAGACAAAATCCAACTGTTTCTCTCTTGAAGGCTTCTTAGTAGCAAGTACAATACAATGTTGGGATATAATGTTCCTATACTAACCAGCGAACAGTTGTCATGATCCACAAGGTCAAATGTCATAAAGTGACTGCAGTTTCAATGTCGTTGACTCCATGAAAACCACGCAGAAGTTAAATGAAATCCAGCTGTGTCTTTGGAAGGACTGAATTTCATAAAACTTAATTTGCACTTACAGCAAAGAATAGTTTGCTTCTGAAGATTTCCAAAGTGCAAAGTGAATTTAATTAAGTTTCTTGGTCACTGTTTTTTAACAGTATGAAATCGGGATGTGCCTTTAGTTGCTTAGCAAACCCTTGTCATGGTAATTACGGATTTCCCCAAAATCATTTTGTTGCCTGTCTTCTGGTGACGGACAAAACACCCTTTCGACTAGATGGCATTTTATTATTAAATCAAACTGATCATTGAAAAAAGGATACAAGGCTGACAGATTACTTACTAAAAACCTGGGACCGTTTGTGATTCATGTTTTGGTTACTAAGGATGTGCTCTGTTCGGTTGCAACCCAGTTAATTTTAACACTGAATGCATTTTTTCATTAGCACTACTGGGATTTTGACTGTTCCTGCCTGCACTTTTTAGTGCTTAGGTTGGAGAAGTGATGACCTGCGGTACTCACCAAATCCACTCTTAAGTCTAGCATACCTTTCCAACACCATATACCCAATATTCTTGATTCATAAATAAATTAAAAGGTTTTGAAGTGGGACGGGTTGTCTTTGTAAAGTGACTTCTTGCTTTCTGGTCCTGGTGTAGAGTTTCTGAGGAAGCTGGGGACAGGTATACAACAGAACCATGAGTTTACCCAAACATCTGACTGCTGAAGATTCAGTTTTCTCAAAGGACCAAAAACTGTATTTTGGTTTGTATTTGGTTGTATTGACAGTTACAATCTATACATCTGTCAGTTAAGGAAGTGACCACCAATATCCAACCTGGTCCTCACCAGTATAATTCTCTTAAGCATTCCCAACAGCACAAAAATGTAGCTTTCCAACATGTGTACTACATTCTGAGGTGTCCTTGCAGGTAACAACATGATCTTATAGTGAAAAGCTTGCTCTTGGAGATTTCAGTCTGAGCTCTGCCAGAAATAAAACATTTCAAATTTTATTAGCAACCTGAAAGTTTTAGGTTTTAATAGAAAAATTTTCTGAAGGGTTCTTAAGAGCCTAGATTTGGATTATTTACATGTAAGCCCTCTTGAATCCAACTGTCCTCTGTAAGAGTATTTGCTAAAAGAATATTTGGCTGATTAGATATCCCTTGTCTTTCATGGATTGGAGGATTCCTCTGCTTCCAACCAACCAGTTTCTCCTCAAAGTCCTTCACAATATGGAAACCCTTGGAGGTTAAAGAAATAAGTGAGTTGCCAGGGTAAAGGTCAGAACAGCACACTTCTAATCTTCTTAGATAGGAAAGTGAAATTCTCTCAATAGCTGCAGAACATAATATTCTAGAAAGAGAGTGATATTCAGTTCTCCAGTGAGCTGACACCATGCTTGCCTCTTACATAAGGACTGTGAAACCTTGCTCTGGTAGGGTAAAACAGTGATGAAGAAGTGGACAATAAATAGGAAGTTCACTCAGACTTGTTGCAGGAAAAGGAATAAACTTACAAATCTGGGGAGAGACAAAAAAAAAAAAAAAAGGAAAAAAAAAGAAGCCACTTTCAGTTCTGTGAGGGGACATTGACAACACTGCCTCACTGTTGATTATGTATAAAGTGTGCTTTCAGTGTTATTTTTCACATTGCTTTCCTGATGTCTCCTGCTCAATAAGGTTGTGTTCACCGTCCATGCTAAATCTAGCAAGTCTCCCATCCTGAGGAGCTGATTAGAGCCCATGAGTACGGGTAAAAAAATGAAAATAAAAAGTGGGAAGGAAGAATAGCACCATCTTGAGCTTCCTGCAGTCTGCTCACCCCTCTGCCCGTGGCCTTGCGCCGTGGGGCTCACTGTGCAGCCCCCACGGAGCTCTCGTGGCTGCAGGAGCGGGATGCCGGTGCCAGACAGGGCCACGCAGCCCCAGTCACCCGCACACCAGCAGAGACCTGGCCTCGCGATGGGGTGCTGGGGCCCGGGTCGGTCAGATTTTCTGTGTGAGAGCCAGTCCGAGAGACTAGGAAATATTCTTTCCCCAACCCAAGGGCCTTCTCCACCTGGCCAACCTGTCGGAACATCATCCATCTACCCCAGGCCGATGGCGGGGGGTGTGCTAATTTTTTCTATAACTCCAAGAACACCCGCTTCCTGCGGCTTCAGCCAACACGGCAGTGGGACAGGACCTCCGCTGGGAGGACGGACGGAAGCTGAAATCCTCTCTCGCCCCCGCTACCCCGGGGCGGCAACAGGCGCGCTGACCCCACCGTGGGCTCCGTCCCGGCTCCCCCGCTCCCGTCCCGCAGCCACGACGCCCGGCAGAGGAAATACCGGCGCCCCAAAACCCAGCACCCACCGAGGCGCAAACTACCTTCACTCCCCTTAATGGGGCTGTTAACCCGCCGGGGTGGGCGAGGGAGCTGGCAGCACGGTTAACCTCTTTCTTGCTGGGCACGGCACTGGGGCACACCGGGGGGGCTGCCCCGCAGCTAAAGCCCTCCCCCGCCCGCCCAGCACCCCTCGGACTTGCCCCCCTGGCCTCCGCTGGACTCGGCAACCACAAGCGCCAGTTCCTGCGCGAAGCCAGCGGTCCATGGACGCCGGGGGCTCCAGGGAGGCTTCCCCTTCTCTTTGGTGGCTGCATCTTGGTGGGGCTCTTCTAGCTCGGCGTGTCCACCTCGCCGCTGGCATTCCCCGGCGGCGCTCGGAGTACGGTCATCCCGACAGAAAACCTGAGGAAGGACCACCCGACCCCTAGGCAGAAGCCTCCCGCCCCGTGCCCCCCGGCACTGCTCTCCAGCGCCGGAGTTCCTCTGACCTCCCCGACCTCCTCCCCGGGAAACCGGGTGGGTGACCGGACACCCGCGCTTCCCGACGGAGCACTGGGGTCTCCCCCGGGACCGGCGCAGGAGGGCTTCCCCCGCTCCCCGAACGGACGGACGGGGGGATAGGGCGGGAAAACATTTCCAGACGACCGCCATGAAGATACTTTTGTCTTCCTTCCTTCCTTCCTTCCTTCCTTCCTTCCTTCCTTCCTTCCTTCCTTCCTTCCTTCCTTCCTTCCTTCCTTCCTTCCTTTCCTTCCTTCCTTTCCTTCCTTCCTTCTCTTTCTCTCTCCCTTTCTCTCTCTTTCTCTGTTACTTTCTCTCTTACTTTCGCTCATTGTTTTTCTTTCTTTCTTTACCCCTGAGGTTTGATGCCCACTCCTCCAAAGAGCCTTCATTTTCAAATGGGATTGTTATTTCCTTGGAGGGTGGCTGTTTAGGAGTCAGGTGTTTTGGGGTTTGTGGTTGTGGGGTTGCTCTAGTTTCCCTTTTTTATTGAAAAAAAAAATAAAATTAAAATGTAATGCTGAGAGACAAAGAGGTAAATTATCTGTCTCGGCGTTGATGGTACGTCAAAGATTGCAAAGCCCAGGCGCTCTCTTCCTGCGAAGAGGATGATTTATAGAAAATTGCAGGCAGAACACATGCACATTCTGGCAGCCGTAAAGACAGTCCCTCCCTTTTCCTTAACGTTCTTTTATCAGCTTCTTAGGAAGCTTCATTTGTCTGCATGAAACCAGTAGTCTTAGTAGGAATCCCCAGTTTTGATGTTTTTTCCCCTTTTCGTTAAGGAGGATTCTCTAAATCCAAGTGTTCCCTCTGCCCAGATATTATCCTTCCTCCTGTATCTCACAACACTTGTTTGGGGCGAGGAGGGGGGGAGCGGAAAGAGGGGAGAGGAGGAGGGAGAAGATCTTTCTCCTGTTTAGTGATTAACTTGCACGGCTCAAAGAAACAGATTTAATGGGATAGATCCTGCCTGTGTGCTTTGTACTCACGGCAGTCTTGCGGATGGGAAGATCGGAGAGTGCATGGGTTTAATATTTGACTAGTACCTGAGCGACCAATTTTTGTTATTTTATTGCTATCGCTAGCATTTCTGCATTTGGTCTTCAGCTGAGCTGAGAGTTTTCAGACAATGAAGTTCTAACATGCCTAACCTCTCCCAGAGCCAGTAAAATCTGGACTCTTTTAAGAAGATCATCTCAGCCTCACCACTCACAAAAAACTTCCTCGGAGGAGGGGAGGGATCTCCCCCTTCACCCGAACCGGAGCTTTGTGGTTCTAGTCTCTCTTCCACCCATGCAAATTGCGGCGCTTGAGGGCTGGAGAAATCCCAGGGATGTTCCAATACCAGTCATGCCCTTGTGCTCTTGTGCTCAAATTGATTTTGCCTCACTCCCTTGTATTGATTTTCTGAGCCTGCACATATCCCCTAATCCACCCCCCCCCCCCCCCCCCCCGAAGNGCCCCCCGCCCGTGCTAGACATAACCCTAGAAAGAATCTGACCTGGTGCTGTAGAAAGATTGGAGGGGGAGGGAGGGGGGATGTCGAGCAAAAGTAGCTCAGCATACTGCTTAATAGAAACGAGACGGAATAAAAATGCAGCCTACAGCCGCTTTGTCTTTGCTTGCTTGCCTTCATCACCAAGATACCTTTCTTTGTGAGCCTTGATCGTTAGTTTCCACGGTTTTAAATAATCAGTCACAAAGGAGCAGACAACTAGGTGTTGGAGGGAATAAAAGTTATTTTAAGTAGAATTATTTATTTTATTTTGCAGCCAAAAACGTTTCACCAACGTAGGAAGTGCCTTTGGTGCTCGGTAGTACAAGCTCTCTTTTCTCCTAAATGCTTGTGAGAAATAAAAAACCTGGAGATGACTGTCTTTATTTCCGGGAGTAGACTTCAAAATACGTGCCAGAAATGGACAATTCGAGTCTCCTTTCTCTACATCAAATGCGAGCTGGAAGGGGGATTAAAAACCAACCACGTGGTAGATCTGGTTTTATACTTTGCAACCTCCAGCTCCATTTATGTTCTTTACCCTGCTCAGGGAAGATTAGCCTCTAGATGGATGTGTCTGAGGGATCACCTCAGGGGCAGATCTGCATGCAGAAACCGGTTTTTGCCATGGCTGGAAGAGAGCTATGACCTAGCAGAGCGCTCCATCCGAGCGGCTCCCCCAGCATCACAGGAGCTGCTGAGCGCTCCTGCACAGGAAGCTTTGTGAAGGCAACAGCTTGGAAGGGGAAGCTCTTCAGATCTTTCCCCCTTCTTCTCTTCTTCCCTGGCCTGTGAGTGATTCAGTGTCCCAAACCTTAACTTTTTGTTACCACCTTCCTCCTCTTAATCTCCTTCATCTTCAACACCTCCTCCTCTATCACTACCATCTTCTCCTCCATCTCTCTGCCTCCTGGATCTCTCTTGTTTGCTTGCTTTCCCCCCTCGTCTTCCACCTCCCTCCCTCTCTTTCTTCTTGCCTTTTCCTCCTCTCTTTTCTTCTCTTTTCTTTCTCTTTTTCCTCCTCTTCCCCTACACGTTGTTGTTGTTGTTAAAAAGGATTCTTGCACCCCCTGGTGCTCTTGCGTTTTGTGTGGTAGGAGAGGAGATTGTCTTCTTTCTCTCTCTCCCTCTGGTTGCTCATTATTCAGAGAGAGACACAGAGGGTGAGTGAGAGAGAGAGAGAGAGAGACGGATATCTCAGGTCATCTGCAGCTGCAGCAAACCAGTGAAGGAGAGAGAGAGAGAGAGAGAGGGAGAGAGAGAGAGGGGGGGAAAAGCAGGGAAAGATGGCGATCCTCCATTGCTGAGACCTGGCAAGGAGCACATGAGACTCACAAAACAACTTCCACAACAATAACAAGAAGAAGAGCTAGGCAGAGAGGAAGAGGAGACGAGGCAGCAGCAAGAGCAGCAGTGCCGGGACGCTCCTGTAAGTTCTCGCAATTAAAACCCATCTCCGGTTTGGCATTGGAGAGATCATCTCTCGTGTGTGTGTATATATATATATAATTTTTGTTTCGTCTTTTCTGTCTTTCTTGCTTTCCACCACCTTCCTCTGAAATCCATTCATTCGGCCAACGGAGGAAGGAGGAAGAAAGAAAGGAAGAAAAAAAAAAAAAAAGAGGAGAGAGGGGGGCGNAAAGAAAGGAAGAAAAAAAAAAAAAAAGAGGAGAGAGGGGAGCGAGAGCGGGGTGTTTTGTTTGAGAGAGAAGTCTCTTGCATGGAGGAGGAGAAGAGGAGGAGGTGCTGGTGGTGGTGGTGGTGGTGGTGGGAGGAGGAGGAAGGCGGTTAATTAATTTTTTGTTGTTGCAAGGGGGGGGGGATATGGGGAGATAAGTGAGATATCAGCCGAGCTTTCGGGGTGGGGGGTGCCCGAGAGGATATGTGTGTGTGCGAGGTCTGGATGGTGCTGTGCGTGTGGACTTGGATCAGAGACGGGAGAGACACGGAGGAGAGAAAAGCTCCGTGCTGGCACGACCCAGGCAATCGGGTGACCTCTTTCTTCCTTTCTTCCTTTCTTTCTTTCTCTCTCTCCCTCTCTTCCTCTCCTTCTCTTTCTCCTCGTCCTCTCTCGCTGCCCTCCTCCTCGCCGCTGGTGAGGCTGGTCCCTCACCCCGGCGGTGGTGCCCCCACCGCGGCTCTCCTGGAGTTGGGATGCGGGGGTCCCCGGCGGCGTCGGGGCTGGGGGGCTGGTGGTGCCCGCAGGAGGTTGCTTGGACGAGGACAGCGTTCAGCTGGAGAGCAGGAGCCATTACACACGCTTGTGCTCTCCTTTGAGAGAAAGAGAGCAAGAAGGGAAGAAAGGAAGGGGAAGGAGCCCACTTCTTGCTCAGTTCCCCAATGTCCCTACCTTTAAACCAGGCGAGGGAGAAGGCGCTTTCTCCCCTGCCCCTTTCTCAACCACCCGGAGCAGCTTTCTCCCTATCTCTCCCCCTGTTTCCCTTTCTTTATCTCCCTGTCCTCCATTTGCAAGCTGTCTGCTTTGGTTCCAGTCCAGGCTCCACAACACAAAGCTTCTCCTTGCTCTCGCACACATGCACACACGGAGTCTACAGGCTCTTTATGTCTTCTGGAGTAACCTTCTTCTCCCCCCCCTCCCTGCTCCTCTTAGCATTGTGGTTTCTATTCTCCACACAGAGAGATCCTCCTGGAGCTTCATGTAGTTGTGATCTGATAGGATTTCTCCCCCCCTCACCTCCCTCTTTTGGGGGAGAAAAAGGAAAAGTTTCATTCGTTTTTCTGGTGTTTGGAAGGAGAAAGACCTTCAAGTTTGAGTGCTTTCTGCTGCTGCTTTTGTGTGTGTGTCTGTGGGGGTCTGTTTGTCTCATGAAGCTGCTTGCATGTCTAAGAGGAAGTGACTAGTTTGGCAGAGAGCTGTGATCTGAGTCAGGTAAGCCATGTCATGTTCTCTAGCTCCACCAGAAAATGGAGGAGAGAGAGAGTAGACAAAGCTGAGATGGGAAGTGCTCCTAACATCGTGGATGTCTCTCCATGTTTTGAAGCTTTGCTGGCAGTAGCTGGCTTAATCATGATTTTTTCCCCTAAGGTTTCTTCAGTTTTTTCAATGTACAGCATTGTGATGGGTCTTCTCTCTGACTTCATGCTATCAGGAAATGAGGATTGGAGGAAATTGCTCAGATTCTCCTTCACACAGAGAAACACATCCTCAGGCTTTTTTGCTCTTATGCTTTCATGTGGAGGTCACCTTTCTAGATATTTTTCTTTGGTTAAAGACCACAGAATTTAGGAGGTTGATCAGTTGACCAAAGAAATAGTGTATATATGCATATATTTATAGATATTTGAAAGCATTTGGAGGTAAGTGCATGCAGCTTGAGGCTGCTCAGGTTCTTCCAGAGAACGTCATGAAATGTCATTTTTTTTCTAGGTGATGAAGGTGATGCCTGATTTTTGGGATTTTTAACATCTGATTTTCAAGAGCATTCCTTCTTTTGGATGTATTTTAAATTAAGATGTAATATTTCTCCGCACACACTAGGTTACATTAAAATGATACTGGCAAGCTTTTCGTAGGTTCTTCAGAGCATCGTAACATGCATAATTTCTCTTGGAAAAAACAAAGCAGTTTTCACACCTGTCTTTTTGGTGTCTTAAAATATTTTTTTTCTGAAAACTTAAGACAACATTCTTGTTCTGATTTAAATGTCATTATGGAAACCTAAGATCTTTAAAGTGAGATAGCAGTTGAACAGGAATTTGTATGCTTTTTTTTAACTTGCCTTTTAATGTGAAATCATTTTGAGTAGACTCAAACCAGGCCTCTTTTCCCACCAACCTAAATTTGCACATCAGTTGCACAGTAGATGCAGTTCCTCAAAAAATTCAAACTACATGCTGAAATGCATGAGGGGGATACCTGAGGGTAGTTCTACTGAGCTTGAAGGCATAGCTCCATAGAAGGGTATCAGTAATGTTCATACATAGGTTAGTCTGAAGAGTTTAGGAAGGAATATCTTTCTTACATATGGGAGGATAGGGGACCAGTGAATTTGAATCAGAACACGCTCCCAGATGTGCAAAAAGAATAGAAAGATTTGAGGATTGCAATGACTAGTGATGGGATACAGCTGCTGCAAGGTTAAAATCAATGTCCTTGTTTTATTTTTGCTATAGAATAAATAGTTTAGTATATAATCTAATATACTTGGGAAGAATATTGCATTATCAACGGTACATTTCTTAAGTTCTGGTTGCTGATATGCCACTGAGATACTGTGGTGGTCTCCCATCTTTCAGAATTGGGTCATGGAACATACCATTTCAGGTATGTTTAATCTTAGACTTTGACAAAATAAAGAGGGAAGTTAACTGTTTGGGTTTGGTTGGTTGGTTGGTTTGTGGGGTTTTTTTTTCCCCCTGAGGTGATGTTCTTTGATGCACTTCGCAATCTCTGCACAGGTCTAAAGCAGCAGCCACTGAAGAAACTGAAAAACTCCCCACTGACCTTTGCTTGTTTGGGTCAGATCCTAAATATCCATCCCCTGTATGAGAAGACCTTACACAGTCTTCTTAGGTATCTGCTTATATTTCATAGCTCAGAATTGTGGATCTCCTCTTACTTCTTGAGAGGTCAGCTCAGTGCTTGCACTCCTACAATGTGTCCTACAGATACATAGCTCTTCAATGTAGCATGGGCAACCCAAGAACAACTTTGAGATTTAAACTGAGGCTCTTTATGGGAGGGCCTCTTACCCACCTCCTGTGGTGACAGACACCCTAGAAAACCAAAAGGCCTTGCAGTAGTTTGAGTTGGAGAGTGGTGTTACTTCTATGGGGGGATTTCTTCACTTTGAATCTGAAATCTCTTTAGAGAATTATATTCTTCTCAATGATGTTTCTTGCCAGAAAAAAATGATGTTCTGCCCAGAAAGACTGAAGTTCACCTTGCTGTTAAAATGCTACCTGAGGGACTCCTTTTATTTTCAAAAACAAAACAAATGAAATCTAAAAAAACCCAAACCAAAACCCAAAGTCCAAACAGTGAGTTTTAAAGGAGCTCTAGAAAGATAATCTTAATTCATGAGACAGTGGTGACAAGAATGTTTCTTGTAATTGGGCACAATCTTCTTCATTCGGACAATGCCTTTCAATTGCTTTTGGTTTGTGGGCACCCAGAACTTTTTCATGGTGCAAGCTCTAACAGAAACTGCATTCATAGCTTATTCTTCAGTATATAAACTTGCTTTTCTTAATCACTTTTTCTCAACCCCATTAGACATAGCCCATGGACCACTGCTCTGAAAATGTTTAAACAAGATTTGATTTCCTTATACATTTTTACTGGGTTCATAATGGTTTAGATAGTTGAAAAATTTAAAATGTCATATTTAGAATTTCATTCCATAATTTTTAAAAATTCTTTTGTTACAAGAGGAAAACTGAAAATATGTTGTGTATGCTTAGACTGTGAAGAATATAAGTATCTAATTAAATGCTGAAAAAGGAAAGTAGAACAACTGCAAGTAGAAATGGAAAAAGATAATTTCAATTGAGTGAAGTTTATAACAAATTCTTCAGTGTTGTGAACTTTTACTTAAAGGAGGATTGACTTTTATGAAGACATGAATGATTGAAAAG
Source organism: Chionis minor (assembly GCA_013398295.1). Taxonomy (NCBI): domain Eukaryota; kingdom Metazoa; phylum Chordata; class Aves; order Charadriiformes; family Chionidae; genus Chionis; species Chionis minor. Next base: position 382,881 of record VZSF01005380.1, read on the forward strand.
AGAGTTGATAAGTATTGGAGAAGAACTGTGTTCAACATAGATGTCTGGACATCTGGCAGATGTTCCTCTGGGCCCCAAGGAATGGGCAAGTTTAATTTTAGCCTTAAAAAGGAAATGGGAAGAACTAAAGTCTTATAATAGTACAACTTAGTTTGAGGAAGGTTACTTCAAAAAAGCCCAAAGATGTCTCTTGAAATTTGGAACTCCCAGAAACAAGTGTAAATGAGTTTTTCCTATTGAGTGTTGTTCTTATTATTCCAAACAACGTCTAGAGTTACAGTATATATTGAGATTGCTCCATTTGCTGTAACACTTGCTCTGCATGGTGTTGTGGATAATTTCTTAAATTGTGAGGAAGAACACTGCTTTGTAGTAAGAAACTGCAGCAAAAGCTGTGTAGTATTCATTAACTAACATTGCCCTGTTTGAAGCTATTACTAAGCAAACTTAGAGGCCAAACCTGTAGTATCCAAAACCCCTCAGTGAAATACTGAAAAGAGTGATTTGAAGAAGCAGAGATTCCTTACAGAAGAAGGAGATCCTGTTTTCACTGATCAGGAAAGGTCTACAAAGGCCAGTATGTCTTTGTGTCTTCTCACATATTTTGTTTCCATATCCTTTGTTATACATACAATCCATTGTAGTAGAAAAATAATGTAAATGCTGTCTCCACAAATATTTCTCTATTTTGAAATTAAATAATGTATTTTGTGAACTTGTTCTGGGTGAAAATGGTCTGCCACTAGTGCCAGAACTGTATGATTTGCTTAATTTGTGTACTGGATCAAGTATGAACTTCTAATTGTTGGCTTTGGTAAACATGTTGAACTTCATCAGTCTAAATGTTTGCTTGCTTTTCAAACAGTTGCTTCCTTCTAGAGTATTAAATAATCAGGCAATCTGTCTGAAAGGTTTTTTTAAATGGAAGTCTTTCAAGTAGTGTTAAAATATAATATGGGCCCATGGTGGTGGGCAGGAGGTCTGTGAAGTGTTACTTGAGGAGCAGATGAGAAATGCCACTGTATCTTCAGATAATGAGAATAATTTTGAAGGAAAAACAGAGTGTGATGAGAAGGAAGGCTGCTTAAACATCTGCTAACCTCTGAGAGAGAGGAACTCGCATTCTTTAATCAAGAGGTGCTCGAGAAGGTGGTGTGGTGCAAGTCTTCAGCTGCTGGCAGAGACACAGTTAACATTGTAAACGGTTGAACTTCAGCATGGCACTTCTCCAAATGAGTTGACTGTTGAAAATAAAATGTTCCAGAAGAACTGGGAGAACAGGAAAGAAGTTAAAATAGCATGGTTTGTATGCCAGTGCTGAAAGAAGAAAAGGGGGGAGGAAGGGAGATAGCTCAACTTAAGATAATTATCTTGTTGGTTGTAGTGAAAAGGCTTTAGTAGATGTTTCCAAATGAGGGGACTAGATTTAATAGAATGCAGTCTTCATTTGTGTCCTGAGTTTTGGAAGTGTTATGCTTCAGCTTCTGTTTGGGAAGTTGAATACATAGGTAAATAAAAAGTCACATGATATTGTTTTGGGTTTTGTTCCCTTTCGTTCTTTTAACTTTAGAAACAATACCAAAGATCTAAAGTCTGCCCCTCATCTCTTGAGTTTTATGAAGCTGTGCCAGATGTTTCAGTACAAACACAACTCTGAAGGGGTTTGAAAGAGGAGGTTTGAGATGAGGAAAAGGGAGTCTGGTGTCTTATATTTGAAACGCACCGTATAATGTACAATTTAATTTTTTTCTGTGTTCTCTTCAGCTCTTCAGGTGTTGAAGATCTTGGTACAGTTGCTTTGTTCAGCTTGAGGCAGTATTTGTTACTGCAGCAACTCAATATGTCCTTGCCTAATCACTGCTTGAAGGAACTTTAAGCGCTTTTTGCTCACCATTGGTTGTGATTGCTTTTTAGTAATTTTTGAAACATGCGGGTTATCAGAACATCAGCCCCAGACCTAGCAACAATGCTATGCCTTGTATTTCTCCTTGATGTAAAAGCATGTTCATTTTTGGCTAGTCTTTGTGATATAATTATGGACCTCTGTAGCTTCTGTCTAGGGCGAACACAATAGGTTCTTGGCTTGGGCTCACAGCAGCTTTTTGGGTAGAAGATGGTAAGATCCCTCAAGAAAAAAAAAAGTTTATGTTTATTTGGTAATTTAAAGAAGATGGGAATGAGAGGATGTGCAGTCATTGTTCTTGAGTGCAGTCAAATACAGTCTCTTTAAGAATACATGTTTAATAATGTCAGCATAAAGAGCTGTAGGCACAGCATCAATGTCATGAGTGATTAGGAACGACTTACTGAGAGCTTATCAGGGTAGCAATCATTGCAAGGCCAGTGTGTTGAGGACAAATAATTCTGAGAAAACAGTTGATTCACTGGACTACTCCTGTTAGTTTTGAACTAGTTAAATGAAGAAATCAGTTGTTGAAGTGTGTCACTTGTTACTTTGTGGCGGAAGATTAAACACTCTAATTGAGATTATGGAGAAAATTGGAGAGTTGCTTCATGCCTTTGGGAGAAGCAAGGTGCTTGCATTGTGTGTCTGTGTTTTTTCTTCTCCTTTCAATGCCCAGAATATGCAATTAATAACTTGTTAGTCATTTAGATATTAGGTGGTCAGCAGCACTGGACAGTGTATTTGCAGCACTTGTTGCAGGTACAGGCTCTGTGCTGACCTGAAGATTAAGAAGTGGGATGTCCAGCAATGGCATTACTGTTGCTATTAAAAAGCTCTGGAAAGGGGCCTGAGAACCCCAGCTGCTGTTGTGGTGCAGGAAGTCAGGCCTTCAAAGGATACAAGGATTAGAGCGTCAGGAAAAGTAAATGGTAGCATCAGCACAAGTAGAAAATAGGCAGAGCTATTCAGCAAACAGAAAAGTAGGCTAAGGCATGCCATAATTATGTGTAGTGGAAACTTGCTGCTAATAGAGCAATTGCGTGGGGTAGAGAGGCAGGAGAATGATTTTTCAGGACAAAACAAAGCAGACATTGCAGAGAATGATATAGGAAGACTGAGGATTCAGTGTGCTCGTGATAATGTGAAAGACTTTGTTTTGAAAGATGCTAAAAATGGAATCTTCTGATGTACATGTGGTCACTGTTTCCGTGGCCTCATAGGACAATAGGGGCTTCTTTGCACTGTCCAAATGAGCAAACTCTTCCTTCCCACTTGCAGCTCTTAAGGTTCAAATAGTGCAGCTTCAGGATGGTATCAGTGGTTGTGGAAAGAAGGCATCACAGGATATTCCTTTTGGGAAGAAGATGGGTCATACTGGATTGGGCCGTTTTCATGCAAATGGATTCAAGATAAAATAGCTGCTTATCACAGGACCCAAGCAGACGCATTCTTCCCGCACATTGTCCCAAGATCTCTCATTGCTGGCAAAGAAAAGAGCACAATGGGGGAATGTGACATACAGAACCTGTGCTCCAGCAGCCCATATTTTGAGTTTTCACCTTATTTATCAAATATTTATTTATTTTAACTCAGACTTGGATCCTTCAGTTCTAGTCAGACTCAGCTAGATTTGTGATGTGGCATGTGGCATGTGGCTTTCTATAACAGGGTTTTAGGCCTCTCTGACCAAACAGTAAGGAGACCAAAGAAAGCAGCCCTTGAAATGTTGCTCTTAATTTTTTTAATTCCTTCAAACATCCACCTCTCTACCCAGTAAAATAGGCATCATTAGGATTTAATAAGGATATTGGAAATTAAGACCTTGGTGCTGGGTTCTGTTGCCGCGTATGTTGAAATAAACCAGTATGTAGATAAGAAAAGAAAAATCTCCTTTTGCAGTGGTTCTGGTGTGTGAGACTGGTGCAGACTTCCTCTGGGTCTGCAAACTTGGGAGATGGGAACTAGAGTTACCTGCCACTTTGTTTCTATGTCACTGCTGTCATTTTGACTGATCGTTTGTTCTCAGGTGTGTTGCTGCTTGTGGTGAGTACGGAAGAAGAGACTAACTATGTATACAGTATCTACTTAGTTTAGTTAGTAATGCAGCCAAGTCTGGAAGAGAATGGCCATAAGGAGTCATCCTGTTTTCTTCTGTGTTGTGTGACACGAGGTACTGTCAGAAAAATAAATAAATGTCAATATGAAAAAAATTGGAATGATTTCTCTCCTTATTTGATTGGAAGCTCTGATCTTGCATTTCAGTTTTTCCCTTCCTTGTCTACATCTGGGTGGCTCTGGCTGCAGGATATAGGACCTCCAGCACTGGTGGGCTCTGAAACTGTGCTTCTATCATGCTCAGCTAAATAACTTCACAACTGTAAAAATGTTAACAAATGGCTGATGGAAAATTGAGAGCAGCCAGACAGCTCTCAGCCTGGTTAATTAGTTTCTTGACTGCTGAATTGTTCCTGCCCTCTCTTATGGTTGTGGCTTGCAACCCTGCAAGAAAGAGTTTGGATTCCTTGCCAGGACTGCATCCCAAAAGTTGAATTCATGTAACTTGAAGTCAGTGTGGACCGGTTCCTTTTGGTCTAAATGACCTTTTATCTTCGTTGGGGGAGGGCAGTGGGGAGAAGGCATATCAGCTTTCAGCTATGTCAGGTCGTATAGAGGTCAAGTTCTCTTGTCTGTGATCAAGCATATGGTGTAAAACAGCCCAGTGTGTGATCACACCAGAGAGGACGACTTTATCAGGCCTTCAGGAGGTAAATATGAATGAAGGCCATGTTGTGAATCAGCATATATGATGGCTCTCAGCTCAGGGCTTGCAGGATTCATGTATTTTACGCTTTGGTGGTGCTGGCTCCTGATGTGTTTCCACCCTGGTCAGTTGAGAAGAAGCTGCCGTTTCTCAGGAGCATGCAGGTTTCTCCTGCCAGGTTATCTGTACATGTCTGAGACCTTATGAAATCCCTGGCTCCAAGGGCATAACTGTACTACTCAATGGAGCTGCTGAAAGAGTGAGTCAATATATTTGGGTTTCCCAGCTGCATGAATAAATGAGTAAACCTGAATTATTTCTAAATGATCGGATTACAGAGGTGATAACATACTACAATGAATTTTCCATTCCACGTCCTCTACAAATGTGCTGCTCTCCTTCAACTGTGGAGCAGGAGAGGAATACAAGATTTTTATTGTAGTGTTTTTTCCAAGGAACCACATAAAAACTGCTGAGGTTGCACTCAGAAAATGTCTTTCAGACCAAAAGCCTTGGATCAGAAGTTGCTTGGCAGGATGACAGACAGGTTGACCAAAGGTTGCATGTGGTGTGCTCTTGCAAAACTAACGTGAAATGCTCGTTGCCCTCTATGGTTCTTCAGTGCTTCCACAGGTTCACCCATGCTACTCCAGGGGTGTACAGGAATATAATTTGCTTGCTGGTATTCTGGTCTTATCTCTGAAGATATTTATTTTAAGAATTCATGTCTACATAGGTTTGTTAATACTGTACTGTAATATCAGATGGGCTGCTGAGACCTCAAGGGGGTGAGCAATCTATTTTTAGTGTGTTTGAAGGGTAGATGATGTTTCAGGTTCTGGAATGACTTTCTGGGGGGCCTGTCACCATATACTGAAGTTTTGTATGTCATGGCAGTGGAGGCCAGTCATATGATGATGAGGTAGTAACTTAAATGGGACATAAAAAAAATCCTGCTCTTTGGGGAAATTTTAAAGATAGATGGAGGTAAAATGCCACACAGTCTGCTCTCATGCTTGTTTCCTTGATGTGCTGAAGACATCTAATCCTCTTTACAGGTGAAATAAGCAGCCTGCTTATGAGCTGAAGGCAATGCCTGCTGATCTGTTGACATCCAGATTGGAGGGTTATTCGTGTCTGAGTAAGAATTTTAGTAATGGATGACCAAGACTGTTCTAGTTGCCCAAGTGGTGTGAAGAAGATGGTTTGTGATCTCCTTCCACATCAGAAGTTAGTCACATGTGGGAAGCTGGATAATAGCAGTGCTGTCCTGTTTAAACATATCTGGCACCCCGGCCTGCAGATATTTTGAGCTTTAGGTTGAGAAGACTGCCTCAGGCAAATGCATGCACACAGCAAGCTGAACAGTGAATCCAGCCTTGCTTTGGAAGCACTGCACTGTAGTGGTAGCCATGAAGAACAGATTTTAATGATTTATTATGGTTAGATTTTATGTGGATTGGCTTCCTATTTTCTTTGGAAGGCAGTTAAAACTGCAACTTTTACAGGATTCTTCTTACATTCCCAGGATTTTGTTTTGTGTGCAGGCATGTATGCTTTATTTATTTATTTAATAAATCCTCACAGCCACTGTTAGGAACATTAACAAAGGCTTTTTAATAGGTCAGACTTCATCTACCATTGCATTTTCTTGTTACTGTAGTACATTTGGCAGATAATAGAAGATGGGGCTAAAGCCCTTATACTGTAAAAGCTTATTCATGTGAATAGTTGCTATGATCTGACTTTGAATTCCACTGCAGCTGCTCCTGTGAGTAAACATTTGAAGATCAAATCCTTAGCTGCATGGAGTAATTCTTGTGGAGTTTTCAGAGAGCCATTTGGATCTTGAATAGAAGATGCCCTTAGCTTTCAACAACTACCACCTACATACATGAGATGTTCATTTGTAGTTGCATGTGAGGGCATGGTTGTAGCTGATTTGCAAGAGCCAATGGGAGCTTATGCATTAGGTAATTTCATTTTCATTCATGTGCTCTTTTTCTTGCATTCTCACCCTTTATATTTTGACAGTGGGAGCATGTATGTTACAAGTATTCAAGTTTGACTTGAGTTAATGCTGGCATGTCCCTGAAATATGATATCATATGAGTTTGTGGGTGTTTTAGTGAGAACTTTCATGTTGCTGTGCTGCCTGTAGCTGATGTTCATGCATTCTGGAGTCCTATCACTAACTGGTGCTTTTGGAAGCCAGGGTTTTCCTCTTTTTTTGTTTGTTTTTGTTTTGTTTTGACTAAGGGGTTGGTTTGCATAGGGACTAATATGGTAATTGCCTGCTCAAGACAGAGGTGCTTTGGATGAGGGAAAATGCAACCTAGGCCCTTTCACAATGACACAATATGTGTACATAATACAAGTTGCTATCCATGTGGTCCATACTGCCATGGTAGTTCATCTGGCACATTACGTAAATATTTACTCCAAAAGATCTTGTTCTCTGTTGGTGTGAAGCAGTGTTTCCAGTTATTTTTAGGTCATTTTCATCTTAGCAAGCCTGTGGAGACAGACCAGACACAAGTGCTGTAAACTATCCATGCATTTGTGTAGAAATTAATGAAGTTTAATGATTTGGTCCCAAGGGGAGAATGGACCATTTGGTTAACAGAAGGTTAGGCCAAGTAACGCAGTGCTGAGAGTGCCACAAACCAACCCAGAATATCTGGTAGTGTGTCCAGTTGCTGCATGTATTAAGCATTGAAATGGTGCTTTCAGATCTGCAGCGCCAGCAGTTCTGTTACCACTGCTGTGACGCAGGAGATAATTCTGTTGGGCAAGCATCAGCATGGGGGTGGATCTACAGTACAGGATGTGTAATGTCAACATGAAGCATGGGAGCTGGCAGTAAGAAGGAAAGCAGCCATTTCATGCCAGTGCAGGAAGCCTAAATAGATTTTTCCCCTCTGCATCTTGTCCTTTTATGCTGCTTTCATAGTTGGTATTATACGATTACCTTCTGCTTTGTCATCTGAAAACTTCAGCCCAGCAGGGTTTAATTTCTTTCTCTTTTAGAACCTGTTTGTTTTTTTTAAACAAGTGAAGTGCACTCCAAAAGCATGTCTGATGGATTATAAAAGGGGCTGGGGAGAGTCTGAAAGGCTAAGCAGATCTGGAGAAAGAGAAGAGTTCAGTCATGTGAAAGTCCTGAGCTTCAGATGAAGTTTCATTGTAGATCCTTTTGGCTTTAGTGCAAGAGACAGTTTGTTCAAAAGCTGTAACCATTTGCAAACATTGTACTGCAGCTGTGAAATGCAGAAAGGTATGAAATACTGCAAGTGATACTGTGTATATTTTGAAACTCTGTAATTACTAAGATACTGTAGAAAGCTATTGTAATTGTTTCCGCTTTCTTTTTATCAAGAATGTCCTATTAGAATTTCTTTTTCCTATTTGCTTAAAGCTAGGGGCAAACTACAATGACACCATTTTTTAAAGAGCCAAATACTGTTAACATGACTCTCTAAATCTGCAGAAAAATAATTTCTAAATAAGCTCGCTAGGCATTCTGTGGACTTAAAAATCTAGTGATATGTCTTCCGTCATACTGGTCAACTGGTTTCCATTTTTTTGCTGTTGTTTCTTTTTTCCCCAAAAACATTTGGAGATACCTTCCTGTAGCCTGGGAAGCTCTAGAATACCAGAGCTTGCTTCCTGATAGGCATGGCAGAGTGGAACTTCATAATCAGAGCTCTCATGGTTTCTATTGCCTCTTCAGCAGGATTTTCAAAAAATAATATTACAGCTCCCCTTGAATGAATCCTTGTCTTAGATGCTGTTCTGTGGCAGCCCTGCAAAGGTATGACTTTCTTCATATGTTCCTAAGAACTGAAGTGGGAGTTTGGGAGTAGTCAGCCCACAGGTATGTTTTCCCAGTTGCAATTTGGTGATGGGAGGAGGGGATGCATATAAAATGTAGCTTGTGTTTGAAGACTGTTCGCTCTGTTCTGCACTAACTTCATCCTTATGCAGTCCTCCTTGCTCTACTGGCCCCATTCAGGAGATTTTTTGGTTGAAGCCGTAGCCATGGGAGTCTAGCACTTCTCCATAGGGCACTTTCAAAGAAACGGCACTGAAGAATTATGTGAAACTTGAACACCATCTCTCAGGGCAGAACTTTTTCTTGGTTCCATAGATAACTCCATGTTGTGGTAGCTCTTTTCAGCATCAGATGTATTGAGGATGCAGGCAAATCAAGAGACTTTTTCCAAGGTATGGCTGCTCTGTTGTGTCTCTCCATGTAATTTCCCTCACAGGTTTTATTTTCTAGTAGCTGGTAATTTTGTGGTTTTTCTAGTGGTGTTGAACAATTTTTAGAACACACTCGAGAATGTTTGTCAGAAGTGTTTCTTCATACACAAGTGAATAACACTTCTAGATTTTGTCTACACCTTTTCTCATAGAACATCTCTATACTGCAAAGAAAACACACTGTCCTTGACTTTTTCATACCGAAAAAGGTGCTACTTGCCGAAGATAGTTTATTATAAATAACTACTAAGATGATAATCTCACCACAGCATGCTTGGCAGTCTTCCACTGAGTTAGCCTGTTTCAGCAAGGAGCTGTCGCTTAAGATACAAAGCAATCTGCAGGGACATATGATCACACACACTGACTGTTTTTTCTGTCATCATGGATGCCTCATCATTTCCTGTGTCTGATAATTAGGAACTGGAATTATTATCTGGTAGACCATCAGGATCTAGCAGCAGAAAGGTGGACTTGGGTTCCCATCTCATAAACATCAGGTTATCAAGAAGTTCTCAGTTATGGAGGTACTAATAGGAGAATGTCTGTTGGACATGGTTGTAGGGTTTTATTTTTGCTTTTTTGGTTGTTGTTTTATTTTTTCTATCACAGGGATAGATGTAAACTACTTGGGAAGCTCTTGATATGTTTATCTTCACAGCACACTTTCCTGTTAAAAATGGTGTAGAAACCATAAGTCAACCACTGGCAGTGGTACAGACAGGACTTTTTGGTCTTGGTTTGGTTTGGGTAAATAATAAAGTCAAGATCTATGAATGTTTTGTTTTGTAGAAACATTGTCCAAAAGAAAGACTATGATAAAGCTGTAAGAGACTATCCATTTTTCTTAGGGTATTGGAAAGCTAATATTAATACCCATGTATGTTTAGTGTCACGATTTGACTGTAGTCACATAGCCTGATGGTGATTTTTTTGCATTTGAAAATTTGATACTGCTTTGTGGTACATTTGTCATGTTACTACAACAGTTGTGTGGTAGATATCACTGACTGCTGTATGCAAAATTCTTTTCAAGTAGACTGCTGGCAAGTGTTAATGTTTTATTTCTTTAGAAACAATTTGATCAGGCCATTTCTACTGCTTTGTTAACAGTATAATATAAATCAGAACTTTTTCTAACCTCCATGGATTCTCTTCCTTGGTGCTTGATGCTTCTTAAGAGTCCTAGCAACTTATATTTCAAGCCTGGGCTTCTATGGTTGCTTAAAAGTATGGAATGTGATATTTAGTGGAAGCAACTGGTAAGATTGAGATGGAACAAATGAAGGTATCAAAAATTATGTTGGAATTTTTTTATCCCTGATTTGACAGATCATGTTAAAACCTCTATGTATCTCAACAAGATCGAGGGGAAAGAGGACATGAAGAATTTAGTCAGACACTGACTTGCAAGCCTTAACACCAGTCCTTTTTTTCAGCCCTCACAAGTGTTTGGAATAATTTTCCATCCTCTGAAAGGAAAGCATGGAAGGAGGCAGAGATATGTTAACTCAATATCTATTGATGGTATGCTTCCCCACAAGCACTACAAAGGCAAATTCCTGTGTTCTTTGCTGAAATTGTGGGAATAGCTTAATGATGGGATGGGTTCTGCTCGCTGATAAGATGAAGAAATCATTGGAACTGGTTCCCGATGTTCAATGACCCATGCATGATTGTGGAGTGTTCTTCATCTCTTTACATCTGCCCTAGATGCCTTTACGCTTTGGGATGGCTGTTCAGAGTCTGTCATGTCCAAAAGCCGCCTGACTTGGGTAACCTTGTGGCTTTAAAGAAAATCCTGTGGAACTGTTAGTTTCAACCTTACTGAAGGACACATTCTGAAGAGCTAGCTCATTAAGCAAGCTTTGAAGGGTGTGCTCTGCAGAGCAGTTTCCTGTTATTTGGTTAATGGTTGACCTAGTTCTATTGCCATATGCCTCCTGGAACGCATTCTAATATGAAATATGTGCTAAAGCAAGACTAGGATAATAGAAGGAATGTCAAAGCCTTTACGAAACAGAAATCATATAATGCTGTTGCATTTTGGAGGGCATTGTAGTTACTAAAAATGGCAGTATCTTCATGAAACTGTGTTGATTCTGATTGCAAACTCAGGAGTGTTAATCAGACCCATTTATGTGTTTTTTTCAGACTGGCCTTGCACAAAAGGTTTGTATCAGTAATTCCCTGTGCTTCATATGTGAAGCTAAAGTTAGGGAGTGAAGCACTCAGTGATATTATAGCTGTGAGGAAAGATTAGATTAGATTTGGCTAAAGGCAGGAGGATTTTTCCCCTGTGGTAGGTGTTTTTTCATTGCAAACCATGGATTAGCAATTTTTTTCCCTCTTTAAATCCTGGCTAGAAGCCAGAAATGGGGGTTCAAGCTTACCAGGTATCAGAGATGATACAGCATTCATACTTAAACTCAGGCAAAAGGGTAAGAAATTTGGAGACTCTAGATGAAGTTCAACCTCCAGCCTGAATTTTCTGACAAACTGAAGTTCTGAAGAACTTGTAGGCTGTGTTTGCTGATTTATTTGATTTTCTGCCCTAGGAAAAGGAAGGGTGTGCAGTAACCACTGTTTTCATAAGTAGTGTGCATTAATGGTAGAACCAGAGGGAGGGAAAATTAAAGCTATGCTTTGTAACCTTCTGAGAGCTCATGACTCCATCAGTAGATTTGGTGATTTATTATTATTCTGTCAATGTGGGAGACTGAACTGCTTACCAGACGTACTGCTTTGAATATTCATATAACCTGGCAGTGGCTAACCTGTGTCTCTTCAGTTGCAGATGGCTTGCAAGCAGTCCAGGGGTGAATTCTGGGCAAAGGTATGTCACGACAGTGGTGAGGCTGGCTGGGGCCAGCCCAGTTTGTCTGTGTGGGAGGAAGTAAACTGTCAGGACCTGTAAAGGCAGCTGTTGCTGATCAGCATAGGGAGTGGCTAAACTGCAGAGAAGTGGTGGGATGTCTTGGGAGTCATAATCATCTTGTACCCCTGTAACTCCTTCGAGTCGAATCCCTTCATGTGCTTCTCGTGACTCTGGGCTCATTTGGTGAGGCTATGAATGTTTTGGCTCATTTGGCTGGGATACATGGAGTGATGGCTTTCTAGCCCTTCTTCCTTAGTGCTTAACACTGAATGGTATTTTCATACAACTCTTGGATCTGTGGGAAAACAAAATGCAGTATTTTTAGTAGGACAAAATGTGTTGCGTGAGCTGTAATCATATTGGCCATGAAAAAAATCTCTGCTCTGGGGACTGACACAAGCACAGCTATTTGTGCAACCTGATCAGAACAAAGGATAATGCTTCTACTGCAAGATCAGACAGATCTGACTCTTCAGCAGGCTGAGCAAATGAATGGAGGAAGTGGTCCGCCTCCTCTTATCCATTGTCTCAAAGATGCAGGCTCATAGAGAAGAAAGGGAGGTTCAGTAGAGCTTCTGAAGGAATATGCTGCTTTGTGTTCTGTGGGAAGAGAGCAAGCAGGAGTTCTAGAAGTTCTCTGCACTGGCAGGCTGACAAGCTTGTAATAGAAAAGTGTGGCAATGGACTACTTGTATTGAACGAGTACTTTCTTTTCTGTAGCCTGCCTAGAAAATCTTAACTGGTATTAAGAAGCTGATGAAATGTTCCAGGCTTGGAATATTGGACCCAGCTTACCCTGAAGGAAGCCCAGTGGGTGTAGAAATCCAATTAATTCTGACCTGCTAGTAAAGAATGATTTAAGACTTTTTCTGTACTTGAGGAAATTCAGAGGTTTTTTCCCTTTTCCTTTTCTCCCTTTCCCTTTCCCATCTTCTCCTTCTCCTCCTTCTCCTTCTCTTCTTCCTCCTTCCTCCTCCTCCTCCTTCCTCCTTCTCCTTCCTCCCCTGAATAACTCATCTTTGTGCTTTGGGATACCTCTCAGTTGTGTTCCTGATAGGATTTTTACACAGGGAGAGCTAGGCTGATCAAATTACTGTGACAGTAAGTCGTCTTCTGCTTAGAAGAATTCTCCTGTTTCTTTTGCTCCAGCTGTCAAGCTGTCATAGCCAAATTAACCCAAGTGGGATTTTAGCAGCAAGGTCCCCTTTTAAAAGCATAGTGAGGCTAAGGAGAACTGAGAAGAAAGGGAGCAGGAGAGTGATTTTTGATAAACTGGGTGGAATTGAGGGTTCCTTCACATTCCAAAGCTATAACATTTGACTTCCAGCCTCAAGGGAGATTTCAGCTGAGAAATTAATCTTTTAGAAGGAAGGGTGTAGAAGTTCTATCAATATCATAGCTGGTTAGATCTGTGTGTATTACCTTTTTGCATGGTCACTGGGACTAGAAATTGCTAGCAGTTAGGTTTCTCATGATCAGGATACTGTCATACGGAACCAGTTTTCTTTAAAATCAAGCTTTTCAAGACCCATATCTGTCATTTCTTTAGCAAGCACACTATTTTCCTTTTTTTAAGTTAATGGAGATTAGATTTGTGTCTGATAACAACCAGTCTTGGTGATCCATGAGATCCCTTCCATCCTTGGTTCTCCCACATACCATCTAGAAGGTATGTCAGTTCAAAAGAGAAGTAATTAGTTCCACAGGATGCTGACAGTCCTGCACTAGGGATGAACATGCTGCTTTAGGAGCCCGCATATAAAAGCACATCAGAAAGTCATCAGATTCTTTGAGTGGAAGCCTGTGTTGATGTGTGATAAATGAGCTGTCACGACTGGCATGTTTAGTACCTAAAAGCAATTGTGAAAATTCCCTCTGTTTACTTTTAAGAGAGGGTTAAAACCCATCCCAGAGGATATGCCATGCTGGATTTGACTCAACAGAACCTTCAGTATGGGCTTCCAGCTGCTTTGACCTAGGGGGAATACTGTTGGTGAAAGGAAATAATGATACTAGTTGCTCAGTGGCTGAACTGTTATGGCTGCTTTGCCTCCTTTATTCAACAATGGGTACACTCTGTCTGAACTAGTCCATGTTATTTGGATGGGGTGATCAAAAATGCATATATTCCAGAAATGTCTGTTGGAAAAGAGTTCAGTGAGCTTTCAAATGATGCCTGGGTGTGAGGACAAGAGGAAAAATATCCAGGGTGGACTTAGATCTCACAAATAAATCAAGGAGCCTTCTCCCAAGCGATAAAGATTTGGGTCTGAAAGCAAGTGGTGCTGAGCAGACACAAAAAGTCAATTGTCTGTTGGTGCAGGCTGCAAAAGACTTCTTCATATTATTATCTTCTGCTTATTCACCTCTTCAGGAAATAGGAGGCACAGCAGAGGATCTTGGGTAGTTTGGAGACATTCAGAAAAGCATCCTTTGAAGCTGTTGTATTTTCCAACTTTATATTAAGCAGATCTTATCTTTGTTTTGTGGGATGTTTTTATTATTTTCTTAATAATAGAACTCTTATATCTTAAGACAGTTGGACCAATTACTGTTTTCTGAAAAGTCAGAGCACTGTACCGATCATAAAGCTGATAATGGTTTCACAAAAAAGGCTGTATTATGGCCTAGATAAGAAGAACCATGAAGGGTTGGCTTGTGTGAAACTTTGAACAAAAGCAATGTGCTTGGTTTCTCAGTCATCCATTGGATCAGGCAAGGTGGATGACTGAAGTTCCTGTGGCCAAATGTTGAATTTTGGAATTTGCCCATTATACTTAAAGATAACAGCATATTTTTTGGCTGTCATCAAGTGTTCACAAAGGAGTCAAGCTGAAGAAGGGAAATCATCAAAACGTGTGTTTGTACAATCTTTAGATCTAACACCTTTTGTGCTTTTTTTTTTTTTCCTTCAAGTAAAAGGGATTGAGAATTGGGTCAGTTCCTCAGGGATCATCCAGATGGAGGCACCTGCTTTTGCCGCTCAAGGAGAAGGGGACTGTGGATGAGAAAACCAAATGCAGAGAGTGGAGAGGAATCATAGGTCTCATTGGCCATTGGCTTTTCTAGTGGATCAGAAAAGACTTTTGGGGCTTTCCATGACCAAAGTAAATAATGACCTTGCTTTGATAGATCAGACAAATAACAGCAGTGTTGTGCCTCTGACAGCCCTTGATCCCAAGGAGAAAAGCAAGGGTTTTCCTTTTTATTTTGGACCCATTCCACTGCAAACAAAAGCATTCCACAGGTCAGACAAAAAGGCTATCTGACAGGATTTAAAGAGACTTTTCCTTTTTCCTTCTGTTCTCTACACCAGTAATTTATATTTAAAAATATATCGGACCTGAAAGCTCTTCATTTAGTTTATATCTGTAACAGACAGAAAATGTGGAACAGAAAATGCTTTGTGACTCGCTCAAGAAGTGTCTTGGCTTTCTAGCCTATGTAGACTTTAAGTTCCTGTCTTCCTTTTAAATCAGAAAACAGTGATCCTACAAAGTAGTAGATATCATTCAAAATGGTTAGAATAGTCAAATGGACTTGTACAGCATTTAGATGTATAAACACAGGAGATATTGTTGTCCCTCTGTTGATATGTGCAAGCACTGCTCTTGGAATACTAAATCCATTCCTGAAGTTGGCATGTCTGTGAAAATGAATGTGAAAATAGTGGGGATGGTAATGATTTGAAGTCTGGAAAAGTGTTCTTCACAGCGAAAGCTTTCAGATAGTCCATTCTTCTATTTCAGAGGTTTTCAGAAGTGACATTTAGAGGACTAAAAGCAGTTAATTTGCCAGGCTATGTCCAATATTATAGGAATCTGGAATCCGTATCAAGCTGTAACAAGATGCAGTGGCTGGAATCTAAGACTAGAAAATGTTTGCTATATAAATAGTTCTTTATTTCTAATTTAATAGTGGAAAAAGATTAAGAGCTATTGGAATGACTAATGGACTCTGTAGAAAGTCCTGAGGTGTCAAGCCTAAGTGTAGTTTCTCTTCAGATGCTGTGGTGGGAGACAGGCTTCAGACTGTTACCATTGAGTTGGATGTGGACAACTGTCTAGTTGTAGAAGCTGAACTTTCAGCAAGATGACTCCCACTGCCATTATCTCTTGCTAGGTCAGGGATTAGTTGTCTTTAATAACAGCTGATGGGAATGCTGTAACTTGAAGTTGTAGGAAGTCTAAGGAGGTGGTTAAGTTTTACCAGAACAAGCAAGAAGACTCCTTCTCACCTGGCAAAGAAAAGGGAAGCAAATAACCATGTTAAATGAAATAATAAGGCTGACGGCAGGTTTGTAGTTGCCAGTTTAGTCTTGATTATCTGTAGCAGGTTTCCTCCATTCCTCTGTCTTAGGCTCAGAACTATGGACAAATTACTTGCTTTTTGTCCTCAAAGTGGAATCTTTGCAAGGTTGGTGGAAGTTGCCTTCCTCTTACATGTGTTTTCCTGTTGTCTCAATAGAGGAAAAGAAGAAAGGGAACAGGGTTTTTGTAATCCTGACAGAACTACTGTAGGCTTTCACATTGTGGTTTCTAAAGGACAGTAAATCCCCCAAACAGAAGCCTTCTGGTTTCCTCTGGACTGTACAACCCAGCACTTTGGTCACGCAGAACTTTTAGTCCTGATTTTACAGACAGGAACTAGAGACTTTGGTCCTGTAATTACCACAGAGGTGGTTGTGGCATAAAAACCCAATCAGAATTTGTCAACGTCAATTTGCTAGAGTAACCTAACTTTCTATTAGAGATATCACACCAATTATGTTTTGAAAGCATTTCAGTAGATTCAAGGGTCTTGACCCTTTCAGTAGGACTGTGTTTCAGTTAAGGATGATACATCTAGGACTTAGAGATTAGCTCTTTTTGTCTTCTGTGTTAATCAAAGACTTTAAGAATAAGCTTTATCATTGGATCTTCTTTTTTTGATAACTGATGCACAAACAAGTGAGTTCCTGGGAAAAAATGTACATTAGCTTGGTTTTGAAGGTCATGCTGCTGTAGAGGCCTCACTGTAAATGCTTTTCTTTTTAACTTTATAAACCATTTACTACAGCAGGATGAAGGAGAATTTTGATTCCCTAATTGACAATTTGTTTCAGTTCTTAATTTGTAGTTTCAGTTTTGGAAGACTGCTTTCAAGATTCAGAACTCTGTATTGCAGTAGTCTAGCTGAAGAAGTTAGACAATGGGAGAACAAAGGAGTTCAAGAATGAAGAAGGAGAAAATGGTCTGAGCTGTTTCCTCTGTTTCTTGGTTTTGGAATGAGTGACTGTTTTAACCTGTAAGTAACGCTGAGATTAGTGGCCATCTTCCATCATGAAATGCAAGTAAAGTTCAGATAAAAAGGTAACTTCCTCTTGGCAAACTTCCCTCTCCATTTTTCTCGCATATTCTGTGTAAAGTGTTTTCTCCCAGGCGTGGGTGCAAAGGAGCCTTCTTGTCCTTAACTTGAACGCTCCCTTTCTTTTAGTCATCAAGTTTACAGATGCAGCCCCTGTGTGCTCAGCTGAAAAGGAAACCACTTTTTTTTTTTTTGGACAGTGAAGCTTCACTGCCAAAATGATCTTGTACTGCAGGTGGCTAGAAGTATATGATACAAGTTAGGTTGTCATCTTTGGAACACATCTGAAGGGCAGGCTCTTCAGGAGGGGTGAACTGTAGCACCAGTCCTATGATTAGCAAGTCTGGTTCTGCCTCATTCAGCTTCTGAGACCTTGAAGATCCATTGCACGTTCTGCGTTCAGGTAAGGAGAAACTTTTTCCTATTTTGACCCTCCACTTCATAATAAAAGACTTTAGTAAGCACTGACCCACATAAAGGTCTGGTCCTTAGCTGGGGGGAACCAGCAGAACTCCAGCAAATTTCTAGAAATAAAAAACTGGAGAAATCTCTGGAAACACAGCAGTTACTGGGACTTGCACAATATTTTGCAGCTTGTAAGAATACAGGAGCAGGAAGTTGGAATGACACTGATGGCTTAATCTTTCTGTGATCTCTTGTTTTCTTAAGGGGGAAAGAAGATCTTTAGGAGAGAACTTTGCTCCTGTTCTCTTGGTGGTATTGCCTTGCATGGCTTTGTTTTTCTTTGAAAACTGATAGCAGAAGACTATCCAACCTTCAGGAGTGGAGCCATTATATGTGGGGCTGTGCAACAGGAGCCAAAGTTTAAAAATAAAATACCAGGCTGCCTTCCTGAGGATCCTGACATAGCATACACACGCAGACACACACACGCAGCATCTTGACTGACCACACTTGTATCAATTACTGAGTTTAGAGTAATGGACAATGAGTGCCAAAAACAAGAGTCTTGTTCCTGAAAAAAAAAAGAAACTTAAGACTTCTACATCCTCAGATACGAATTTCTGGAGTGCATGGGAGGCCCCTCATCACCAGCAGGGTTGAGAGACAGTAAGGCCAGATGATTGTCAGTCACTCTTGCTGGTGTCTGCTGTAGCCCCTTCCCAGCCCTCCCTTTTTTCTCCCTCATTTTCTCTGCCCTACTGAGTAATGGTTCTGGGCAGAGCAGTCTTTTTTGAAAATGTGCTCGTCTCTTAAGAGATAAAAGCAGTGGCTTTTATTTCATACTCAGTGCTGAGGGACCAGCACGCCAGATATCTTCAGAAGAAATGAAAGACCAACTCCTTTGACTTCAGAGCTTCTTTAAAGATATACATCACCAGCATCATTCTTTGCTAGGCTGTGGAAATAGCAGATGATCAGTTCGCATCTTTCCAGAAGACCTGGAGAGGGAGGGGCCTACAGAGGAGGTAGTAGATAGACCAGAAAGAATTATTTATGTCAAAAAAGCACAAATGTAAGGTTTAATGCTAGCAATACAGCTTGGAAGGCGAGGCAAGTTATGTTAGAAAAGAATGATCTCTTGAAAGAAAAGGTGACACTACTCAGAGAGTCTGAGAAAATTGGAAGATAAAATTCTTGATCGCTTGTGAAGGTAGACAGGGATGAAGAAGGTGAAAGATTTAACCCCTTTTTGCATGCTTCCCCAAAATGCTGATGTCCTATCAGCTTCAAAACTTTGCTTGATAATTCTGAGCTGGGCTGACAAGGGTGGGAAGTCAGGGTTCCTCCAGTGGCTCAGTGTGAAGCAGCAGGGAGTGTGCTTCTCTCAGGTGACATAAAATGTGTGCAGGTAGCAGCTGTGCAGAGTCTTATCTGCCTGTATGCTGCCTCAAGCTAGTGTGGTGAAAGACCAGCGCATGGAGTGGGCAGATGCAGTTTCCAGAAAAAAACCTGATCCCCAGATGTACCTTGTAGTAAATGCAAACTGGATTTTTAGCTAGGCTTCTTCCAGCTGCAGCAAGCATGTTTGTGTATCGCAGTTGACAGCTACAGGGTAAAAAAAACCCAAAAAACCCAAAGAAGAGATGTTACCACTTTGTATCTCTGCCCAGGCAAAGTAACAGTCACAGCTGCCCATGACACACTTGGCTTTTGGCAGAGCTCAGGCTAGTTCTGCTCTGTAGGCATAGGATGAAGCATGCTCAGTATGCTTCCTTCAACAGCAATGCCAGCAGTAATCTTGCATTACTACAGAGACTGCTCTGTCTCTGTGAGCTCCTTCTGCAGAGTTTGGGTTCACATTAAATGGGATTAAGAGTCCTTGGTAGCCTGTGTATGGCTCTCAGCACAGGCTAATCACCTCTCTCGGAAAGTTGGGTTTTCTTACACATCCAGAATCTCAAACTGGAACACTTATTTTATTGAAGTCTTTCAGAAAAAACATACTAGCTTTACATACTAGCTGAACATAGACTGATCGTGATGCTGTAGCTAGCCTAAAGGTTTTGTAGGACTTGGTTCTCTTACAATCTGAACTTTTTAAAAAAAATCCATAAAATATCTGGGTCTTGTTTGTGGTGATGTCCTAACAATGAAGGGTAGGTGCAGCTGTCAGCATGTGAAAACTAATTGCTTGGTTTGTTCTCATAAATTTTATTAGCCAGGGTGGAGTGGAAGTGTGCACACGCTTTGTGGCTCCAGCTAACATGTGTGAAAGAGAGGTCTGATTAAATCAAACTTCCTCTTCTCTGGTCATGAATATCTCCTGCTTACAGAAGACATTTAGGAAGACCTACAGTGTTGCTCTTACAGATATGTTTATAAAGGTGCTATAAAGAAGATTCCCTTTGATGACTTGTAGTAAGTTTTGATGTTTTCTCGTCCAGACGTTTTCTAGAACAGAAGAATTATCAATATGTTGCCCATTATTTAGAAGAGTTTGGGAAGAGAAGAGAAAGATTCAGCAGTTTGGGCAAAATTGTATTAAGAGAAAAGCCTCTCAGACCATATAAGAATTTCAGTTTTTCTAGCTGTCAGCCCTTCAAAACAAATATCCTTCGTCACCCCCATACAAAGCTCCCTTTTTGGATGGCCACACTTTTTTCCATCTCCCTCCTCCCACTGCGGTCTCTAGTAATACAAGGGTAGACCATGTTCAGCATCCCTAAACTCTTGTCTCACCTGGTATTCTTCTCCTCAGCTGAGCAGACATTTTGCTAAGTTGACCTAAATTCTACAGTAAAAGCCCTGGATTCTGTGCAGGAAGATGGAAATGGAAACTCCAGTTAAGAAGTAAATACAAAGATAAATAAAGAGCACTAGTTAGTAACCTTGTGTGTGATATATGATTTACCCCTGCTCCTGAAATTTTAACTGTGCTGAAGAACCTTTCATTTGTCGTAGTTGTGTGAAGTTAGCACTGGGGTTTCGGTTACAGGGGCACAGAAAGGTAGCACGGTGTAATGGGGAAGGGCTGCAGTCTGGAAACCCACTTTCTGCTACTAGCTCTGCCACAGACCAGCTGTGTGACCTGGAGCCAGGCTACTTCACTTCCCCATGCTTCTCCATTACCTGGTAAAGGAAGAAGGTTCTCCGTGATGCAGACTCATCTTGCTTTTCACGTAGAGAGAGCCACAGTGTGGTCTGAAGCTGCATAAGTCAAATAAATGGGTAGTAACGTCATGGAATAGAGTGTCAGTATTGCTGCTTGATATATTTAATTCTGCTTTTTTTATCCTTACATACTACCTACAGGTTGTGAGTCTTCAGATTTTGTTCAGTAATTTGAAGCTGTTGGAAAACCAGGGGCATAATTCAGTCTTTTCTCTCTGAGAGAAAGTCACTTAAGCTTCACAAGCTGACTTGTTTGTGATAAATGAATGGAAACCTGAAACAGATGATATTGTCTTTTGTCTTGCTTTGGCATTCCATAAAAAGCAGAAGGAAAAATGAAATTTCTGCAGGACTGATTGTATACTTTTGGCATAGACTCTTTTGTCAATGAAGCCCTAAATTAATGTGAAACTTTCACTCTGCATACATTCCTGCAAACAAGAACCCACGCGTGAATGAATGCTTGTTGGAAGAAACAAATAAAAAAGCACAAATGTCTTTTATTCAGATGAGTTTTAAAGGCGAAAAAAAGTCCAGAATGGACTATGAAACCCATTACATCCTTGTTTTTTTCTCTTCCATAGTGTTAAAGGATATTGGCTAATATAAATGAAGTGCCTCAAAATATTCTTTGTATGTATTTTGGTGTCATATGGTTAATGTATGCCTATTTTGGGATTAAAAACCACGGAGGAGATTCACCTGACTGGCAGGCAGTGTTGCTGAATGCTGTGTCTCATTTAATCTGGACTCTTACTGAAAAGAGACATGTATTGTTTATCTCAGTGACTGTCCATGTCTTCTCTCCAGGTGTAGTTAAAAAGATGGCATCCTGTCCCTTTCAACCAGCATAGATCTGAGAACATACAATTTTATAACAGTTGAGTCTACAGTCTTTGTCATTTAGCTTTTTTTTTTCTCATTTGGTTGTTGCCATCTTCATTCCTTTAGTGAGAAGAAAATAATTTCTTTATATGTTTCTGCTTTGAAGTAATCCTCCTTTATTTTAAAACCTCTTGAGCTGGAGCATTCAATGACACTTGATCTACCTAAAGTATTTATGTGTACCTCTTGGAAAAGCAGTAAATTGGGATGTTTGTAAGTCTCTTTCCTTTAAGTTAAACTTTGGTTCCTTTTTTTAAAGTGATTCTATAATCATCAATAGAAACAATTTCAATTATTTACCCCTTTGCTTTGGAACCACAGAGCTTGTGTGTCTTTGTCATTATTATAGGTGAGTATTTTTTCACTTCCTTGAAAATATTGTGAGCCAGACTACCCTTCCTTTGCTTTCAGAACATTACTTCTAAAGTTTTCAGATTAATTAAAAGGCACATTATATTGCATGATTTTGTTTGTATCTTATCAGGTTTAAAGTTCTGTTGGGTGTTTTAAACCATCACAGGGTGTGAATCTTTTGGGTTCTTTTGTGTTTTTTCTTTTTTTTTTTTTTTTGTTTAATGTTTTTGCCGTCTTTGTTAGTTTAAAGTATATCTTCTACCACTTCCATGTACTTTGCTTGCAGAGTAAATGTCAAGGTTTGTCTACCCATGGAGTTACTTAGACAGAGCAACTGCAGTTTCAAAGTTTTGGACTCTTAAGTCCAAAAGCATATCCAAGTGTGGGTGCAACCTCACTTCTGTTTTTTCTCACACACACGGCTTGGTGTGAGATGCGGGCTGACCTGGAGGCTTGATCTAAGTGTTTGTAGGAAGACATGCCGAGCTCAGTTGCAGAAAGCAACAGTAACACGAAGTTGCACACAGTTGCAGTGAGAACAGGAACACTAAGTGGATCCTTCAGAACAAAACGGTTCTGGTCCGTACGCAAATACACAATGACCTCATTGTGTTTCTGTGTTTTGTGGAGCTGTTGCCAGTCAAGATGTTCTGTCCCCTCCATTACAGAGAGGGAGTACCCCTGGAGCAGTTAGTTACTCCCTCTGCAGCTAAAGCAGTGACTAGTGGGGAGAGAGGAGAACTGCTGGCCAGACTGCTTTCCTAGAGTTGAGCGTGGATGGGCTTCTGGTTGTAGCCAAAAGCAGAATAACTGTCCTGAAGAGGCACTGTTCCATGAATTTTCAATAACATACCTGGATTTGCAATGAAATAAGAGATTTTGTGAGGACAAAGCTTATGAAAAGGTCATTTATTGGCTGTTTATCTAATGCTTCTCTTCAGGCTTCTCTTTGTTGCTTCTTGGTATTTATGTACAAACTCAAAGTCCTGGTGAAATCTAAGGTGCCACTGGGTGGCCTTTTCTTCATTTTGTCTAAATAGGGTGATGTTTTTTCAGGGCATTTTTTTCCTGTTCGGAGAAAGTCCCCATTTTTGACTAGGCACATACATGAGCACTTTCTAAAAAGTCCTTCAACCTTGAATTTACCCAAGTCCCTTCTCTTAGGCTACAAAACCTGAAAATCACTTCCAGTCTTCCCCTTGCTTCAGAGCACTCTCTTGGGACTTGGGTTGAGTTTTCTACATCCTGCCTCATACAAAAATCAAGCATTTGGGCTCAGCTTCCAGGTTGCACAGATTTCCCAAGGTTAAGGAAACTAATTTATCTGGAGACTTCCTCTGACGTGGACTGTCCTGTGCTTTTCTTTCTCCATAATGAAGATATTCTATATTCTTTCAGAGTGTTTGAATAAAACATGATGGCCAGGTTTCAAATTGGTGATGACCTGAGGTAGCGAAAATCTCTGATGAACTATTTGTAAATGATGATAAGTTGTTAGTTTAATTCACTGTGTTTAATGGAAGGAGTGGGTGGCTGGAAGATACAAAAGCAGAGTATTAATGGTCTCCCTTTAATTTTTTTTTCAAAGAGATATTTTTTCTGTTGATGAACCGGTCTTGAACCGAACTTTCCTTAATGACAAGAGACAGTTTTCTTTATATGAGGTTTGGCAATTGTTTACATATTCTGGGATAAAGTTTTGGCAACTAGTTTCTCCTTCATCAACTTTCACCCTGTATCTTTAGGGTGAAGTGAGAATGGTTCCGGTTTCTTCAAAATAAGAGTAATTTATGACAATGGGAAGTGATTATTTTGTTCTAAAATTGGATTTTCTTGCCTTCCTAGTTATTTAAAATACTTGGAAAAAAATTCTGTTTTAAATGGTTAAATGTAAAGCATTTAAAACAGCAGAAAAAAACAAGGTGTTGTGTAATGGACTTGCAAAAGAGACAAAAGCCGCAATAGTTCTGTAAAGTCTACATACTTGCAAGGATTGTAATTTTTGAAGGATGCAGTTGGTTATAATCTCAGGCCTGCTTAGCCATGGGCCTTATTACAAAGAACATCTTAGGGTTTTTTTTTTTCTTCTTTATGGTCCACTTCCTGTTTGGGTATTTCTTAGAAGGAAGAAAAAGAAATTGGATCTCAGTGGCTGACCCTTGAGCAGCTTATTTAAAGCAAAAAGGATTAAACTAGGACAGAAGAACGCCATTAGGAGCTTCAACATCTTACCACTTCTGATACAACTCAGCTTTAATAATATTTTTCTCCTTAATGTGAGTATGTCCAGAGGAGTCAGGAGAGAAGGGCTGTTTATTATTGGAAAGACAAGACATAAGGTTAACAATGGATTGTGTGTTTTTTTTCTTTTTGTGAGGGATATTTTTCTTCATTATTACCTGCCTAACAAAGTGTGTTTCTTTTACAGAGAGAGAATAGCAGCTTTTTCCTGTTTTTAATGTAATAGTTTCTAATGCCTCTTTGATCCAAACACTTTCTGACTAGAGAACTTCCATTAACCGTGGTCAATTCATAGATATTGTAATCCATAATCCTAGGATCGCTCTGAATTCCCTACACTCCACCTCCACCCCACCCCACCCTTAAAGGGCATTGTAGCGTTCCACTTAATTTTTCCAGGGGCTGTCTGCTATCTGTGTATCACACAAATGATGACAAATGATAATGATTGAGCCAAGGTGCTGTTCTAATATTTTGTACTCAGGCTCTTATATCTGGGACAAAGTAAAGTATTTTGGACAATATAAATGTTAGCTGCAACTTGTTCTTCCTCCTTTTCAGCCGTATTACTTTTCTACCACCAGTGATAGTACCAGCACCTTGCTGCCACCATCCCAAACAGAGAGAGAGGATCTTCACTTGCGTAGGTGGAAAAGGATCTTCACTTGGTTTGGGAGGGGTGGCAGGGACAAAGGTGGCAGCCTAGTGGTAATCACTAGTCTGAGGTCTGTCAAATGCTGGAAGTATTCTTCTACCTGGGGCAGAGATGCTGGCTGCCATACTGCGAGTGAGTCAGTGGGCAAATAAAATGGTGTATTCTGTCTGGCATTATAAATGGGTCAGTGATGGATTTGTATTACCTGAGGAAATTAACTGGCTGACAGAGGGGCTTCTGCTTCCTGCCCAGCAATTGCCAAATATAGCAAGAAGCTTGGGGGAAGGGGAGAGAGCTGGAGACAAAGGCAGTGTTAAAATAGCTAGGATGTTAGCAGGGCTCCTCAAATAAGTGTTTCTGAGGAGCAGACTGGGAAAACAGAACAATCTCTACACTTTGTTAATCAGCATTTCCTTGTCCTCCAGTAGGGTTTCAGCCATGGATCCTATATAATTAGACTTGTACATGAGGTGGTTTTGGGTCTGCATGAGATGATGTGCTATTCTATTCAGCTTTGTTTGCTGGTACAGAACATGACTCCTAGTGCTTTGGTTTTACAGCGTTAAACCCATTCCTCTGAATGCCCTTTTTCATCCTCTCCACGTTATCCCTGGAAAGATGATGGAACAGCTCATTCTAGGCATCATCTCCAAGCATCTGAAGGATAAGAAGGTTATCAGAAGTTGTCAACATGGATTCACCAAGGGGAGGTCATGTCTGACTAATCTGATAGCCTTCTACGATGGCATGAGTGTATGGATAGATGAGGGGAGGGCAGTGGATGTTGTCTACCTTTAGCCCAGCAAGGCTTTTGACATCGTCTCCCACAGCATCCTCATAGGCAGGCTTCGGAAATGTGGGTTGGATGAACGGACAGTGGGATGGATTGAAAACTGGCTGGCAGGTAGATGTCGGAGGGTTGTGATCAGTGGGGCAGAGTCTAGTTGGAGGCCTGTGACTACTGGTGTTCCTCAGGGGTCAGTACTGGGTCCAGTTCTGTTCAATATATTCATCAATGACCTGCATGAAGGGATGGAGTGTACCGTCAGCAAGTTTTCTGATGACACAAACTGTGAGGGGTGGCTGATGCACCAGAAGGCTGTGCTGACATTCAGCGTGACCTGGACAGGCTGGAGACTTGGGCAGAGAGAAACCATATGAAATTCAACAAAGGCAAGTGTAGCATCCTGCACCTGGGGAGGAATAACCCCATGCAGCAGTACAAGTTGGGGGCTGACCTGCTGGAAAGCATCTCTGCAGAGAGGGACCTGGGAGCCCTGGTGGACAACAGGATGACCATGAGCCAGCAATGTGCCTTTGTGGCCAAGAAGGCCAATGGCATCCTGGGGTACATCAAGAGGAGTGTGGCCAGCAGGTGGAGGGAGGTCATCCTCCCCCCTCTACTCTGCCCTGGTGAGGCCTCATGTCGAGTACTGTGTCCAGTTCTGGGCTCCCCGGCTTAAGAAGGACAGGGAACTGCTGGAGAGGGTACAGAAAAGGGCTACAAAGATGATTAGGGGATTAGAACGTCCTTCTTAGGAGGAAGGGCTGAGGGAGGTGGGTCTTTTTAGTCTGGAGAAGACTGAGGGGGCATCTTATCAATGCTTAGAAATACCTAAAGGGACGGTGCCAGGAGGAGGGGGCCAGTCTTTTTTCAATGGTTCTGAGAGATAGGACAAGAGGAAACGGGCACAAACTCGAATACAGGAAGTTCCATCTGAACATGACGAGGAACTTCTTTCCTTTGAGGGTGGCAGAGCACTGAAACAGGCTGCCCAGAGAGGTGGTGGAGTCTCCAACTCTGGAGACATTCAAAACCCTCCTGGAAGCTACCCAGCGCAACCTGCTGTAGGTGGACCTGCTCTGGCAGGGTGATTGGACTAGATGATCTCCAGAGGTCCCTTCCAACCCCTAACATTCTATGATTCTGTAATTTTATGTTCTCTGCATGGAGTTAACCCTTTAAAGGTGTACCTCGGGAGCATGTAAGATCTCAGGATGGACTGTGGGAAGAGGGCTGTGTCATCCCCAGTGTCTAGTAAGCTGAGCTCCTACTGGTGACAAAAGGAAGGCAGTGGGCTTTGGCTCACTTAAATCTGATCCACACAATGTTTCTTTGGTTCTCAACTGCCCTGTGAATTTCTCTTACTTACAGAGCCTTGAATGTCTACCAAAGTGGGTCCTGTATTATGGACATGATCTGTGGCTGAAAGATTACTCCTCTCACCAGCCCAGTTCAGTCTCTGCCACCACTGCTATGACACAGGTCCAGTCTCTGCACTTAAAAGAGGAATGTATCCAGCAAAGCATCTTTTCACGTCTGTATTTCAAGATGGTGATAATCTTTTTATGTTGCCTTCTTTGAACCATTTTTTAGTAGCAGTCCCAAAGCAGAGCTTTGCCCTTGGCATTTATGGTTTCTGAGTGCTAGTGATTTTATTTCCACCTCTGTGACCACATTGAGAGTGCCTGCTGGTGTTTTGAACCAGCTGTGTTGGCTGGTCTAATCTCAGACCTCTAAGATTAAAATTCCGTGGCCCCTAAAATAATCCAGCAGTTCATGTGTTCCCATGGTTTAGCTCTGCATTAGTTTATGAGCTCTATTTAGCCTCTGTAAAAGCTCCTTGCAAACTAACATTGGTCCTCTGTAAAGCATGCTTGCAACTCACCAGCTACAGCACTGTTTAGTGACCATGGAATGGAGCATGTAGTTTGAGGTGAATGGCAAGATTACTGTTAAAGGCACTACAGGCTGCACAAGTCTGTTTTAGGGTTCATTTAAGGGCAGATGGCCATCAGGAGATAATCTCTTCTGTCTGCAGTCAGAGCTTTGCGCTTTCCCACTTCAGTTCATGGTGTTGCAGGGTATGTGGCTGAGTTTGTCATACCTGATTTGCTACTGGCA
Source organism: Chionis minor (assembly GCA_013398295.1). NCBI lineage: Eukaryota > Metazoa > Chordata > Aves > Charadriiformes > Chionidae > Chionis > Chionis minor. Next base: position 410,654 of record VZSF01005380.1, read on the forward strand.
GGACCCCCTTTATAAGCGCTCTGATTTTTCTTGGCAAAAAAGAGGCCTTTGCTGGGGTTATGCCAGGCTGAGGAGCATGCTCCTCCCCCCTGCTCCTCCAGGGTGAGGCTGGTAATGCATCCTTTGTGTAAAGAGCTCCTAGAAGATGTTATTTGCAATGCATGAGAAGGAATTAGGTTGTTTCTGGAGTACCCAGGCAGAGTGCTGCTGTGTTCTTCAGCACCACCTACTGCCTACTGTCACCTACTGACATCTTCCTGTCCCAAGTCCACGTACACGGGGGAGCGCGCTTCTCTGAACTCACGGGAACTGGATTTCTTGAGGTAATTAAGAATACACTTTAGGCTGGAAATTAGAAACCCCAGACCCATTGCTTTCAGTTGCATTATGCCATATGGGGACCACTAAGGAGCAGGGTACAAAAGCCAAGTTGCTTAGCCCCGGTATCTGTTTCCCTAGGTTGGGCCAGCTCACTTGCCTCTTGAACACCTATGGCTATGCAGAAGGGCACTGAGAGGTTGGGTGGTGTCAGTGAGGTGGATGACTTGGCCTGCTTCCTGTGAGCATTTAGTATGGGAGCCAAGTGGCAGACCACATTTCTACTGTACAGTTTTGCCCTGTGCTGTTCTGTCTTCCTCTTAAACTCTGCAAGGATTTAAACAGATAATTTCTTTGCAGTTTTTGACTGGGAAAATGGTTTAATGCTTGTTTAGTGTGTTTTCATTTTCTTCCTCTTCTTCACGTTCAGATAGGAAAGGAAACAAAGTTTGTTCTGTAAAAAAAGGAGCCTATCTGATCAAAATTCCCACTTCCTAGTAAAATTGTTGTTGCATCTTCTTGTAACACATGGTGAAAGCAGTATTCTGTTTATTGACTCTAGTGAAACAGGAAAACTTGACAAAACTGTCTGTGTGTCTGTATTTGCACCTCCGCAACTACTTTTGTGCAGTAAAATAAATACCTGCCATACTTAATGAGGGAAAAAGTCCTATTCTGACCATTCAGTTGTTCAGATTCTCATGTATATTTAGAGACTTTTTGATTTCTGTAGGGATTAATAACATGCCATGAAAGTAATTCAGAAGATCAGAAAAACCCATACTAGACTTGCTTAAAGCAAAAGCCTTTAATATTCGAGATCCTTCTCATAGGCAAAGTTTTTCATCCTAAGACTCAGTTGCCCATGCTCTGTACCATGTAATGCCTCACAGCTAACCTTCAGGAAGGGAAGACAAATGTCAGAATCATACTTTGCTCAATTTGTCTTTCAATTAAGCTGCAATCTGCTTTTATTTTAAAAGTTTTAACTTTGAAAATAACCTTCAAGTATTTAGATGACCTCTTTGTGTATTTTTTAAAAAACAAAAGTATACTCTAGGAACCCAAAGAAAGAAGGAGAGGAGACATTACTAGTGAGAAATGGAAAAAGAGTGGTCAGCCTTTAGGTAGCTTGGATCAGTTAAAGCCCTAGCCTGATTCTCTTTGTAGTTCGGTTACTTGTATCTGAATTGGCATTGTTGATTTCATTTCCTTGCAAGTAATACGTGGGTGTAAGATCAAGTATTCCATCTTGGACTTTGTATTCCTTGCTAGGGAAGTTTGTATTTTCTGCAGTGAGATAACTACCAGTTTGCTATGTCTGCTTGAGGCTGAGGACTGCAGTCTTTTCCTCAAGATACCTCACAGAAGCTGACATTGTGCTCCTATCTACGATTCTGATTCTCCTTTCTTTCGTAACTCCTTGTAAAATCTATGGTGTGCCTTTATTGTGCTATGGTCTTACAGTGAGATGGCTAATAAGCAATATTGTTCAGTAGCTGAGCATCATGTTTTTCTGTTTTGTTTTTGTGTGTGTGTTTTTTGTTTTGTTTTTTCCCCCATTTTTTTGAAAAGTTACAGTCTTGGAGAACCTGTTGAGCTGGTGGTGCTGTATCCATCATTTGGACCTGTTCCAGGTCATTTATGTGTTTATGTATTAAGTTCCCCAAAAGAAAAATAACCAGAGGTTCTGAGAATCCTTGTTCTTCTCTTGAACTGAAAAACCCGTCTGTGCTTCTCACAGCTTCTAGCACTGTGTAGCCTCTCTTCCACAGCTTTAAGAAAAATGTGGTTTATATTTCCTTTAAAGGGTAGAAGATTTTGCAAGCTATGTAGTAACTTTACAGTGATCCATAGTATGGTATCAGGTATGTTAAATGAATGTATGTATTCAGGATCATAAGTAAATAGTAACTGTATAGGGATCAACAAAGTGGGTTGTCCTGTCTTCTGTGACCAAGAGATTTCTGAACAGTTTGGAATATAACGTAGAAAGAATGTGTAGTAGGAACACCTCCTTTTGTGGAATCTTACCTGGAGCCCACTTCAGGTTCAAGCAGTTGTCCAGGTGGCTAGATGAGTATATTTTAGGAAAAAAATGAGTCTGTCTCTGCTCAACTGAGATCGTTGTTTTTACTGTTGAGTTGTAATGCATCTCTTAATAGAAGTTCTTTCCTGAAAATACCTTCCATTGCAATACATATTTCCATGTAGGTCAACAGAAATATTTACTAGAAGAAATGGGTGACAGGATCACACTTATCAGGTAACATATTTCTCTCGTGGGTCTCTGTTCAGTTTCAAAATGTAAGAAATTTTGATGCCTAAAACTGGACATCAGTATGGAGATCTTCATAATAAAAGGTATACTGGTCCTTTACCACGGGTCCTTTACATGAAAATACAGATGACAAAGTAAATGTATTGGAGTGGACAGCTGCAATCCAACCCATGGAGTTCTATCAAAATCCAGTTCTACCAAATTTAAAAAAATAAAGTGAAAAAGGAAATGGTATTTCAGTTTAGTTTATTTTGATACCAGCTTGGAGGAGTAACTCCAGAGACAACCCTCAGAGGACCAAGAATCCCAGTAGCTTGACTGGAATTTGGTCATTGAAAAAGGCCTGTGAGTTGAGTAGGTTTGCCTAACTGTAGTTGACAGTTGAATTTATTCTTTGAATTCCTCATTATTCATAAGGTCTTTCATAAATGAATGATGAGGCTGGTTTCCTCCAGTTAGAACAGCTTTCATGTTTCTAGTTTCTCCAATGTATAAAGTTTTGCATTGCTCCCATGATTTTCCTTCTTTAGTCCTCATTTTCCCTGTTGTGATCTTACGTTATAAAAAGTGTTTAAAAAATAGGAAAAGGGCAAACCAACCCGAAACCCAAGGACATCAGAGCGGCAGCTCCATTGTACATGAGCTGAACCTGGCCAGGAGCCCAGGTGGCATGGCTGGAAGGTCCTCAGGACTGCAGGTGTAGGTACTAGTGCCTCATACAACCCAGGCTTCTCTGGCAGAGAAAGATGCCTGTGGTGTTGCTCATGGAAACTTTGAAAACTTGACATGTCTGTAATTAGTTGCTTGTGAATCGCAGTGCTGTAGTGTTTGGCAGTTGATTTCTGGTAGGGTGATCTCCCAACAGCAAGAAAAAGGTGGCAGGGAGATTAGGCCAACACTGAAGCTTCCTGTGTGTCTGGAAAGAAAAAGATGCCTCTGGTGCGTGGTACGAGCCTCTGGTAAGATGTTTTGTTTGCGCTGATCTGCTTTGAGCCAGCACACCGCGCAGGAGCCATGGGGCTCCCCACGAAGAGGAGAGTCGGGGCCTGGCAGCCAGGGCCTGTCTCACCGCTCCAGCCAGGAGCGGGGCAGGCCCAGGGACAGCCTCAGCCCTGGGCGCTGGTGGCCTGCAGGTGGGCCTCCTCCTCGGCGGGGCCCCGGGCAGGGCTGGAGACCCAGCCTGCTGAGGCATTGCTGGGGCCGGGGCTGATGGCGCCGGGCGATGGGGTGGGGCTCTGTGCGTGAAATGGTGTCCTGGGCCATCGGGGAGCCCTAGGAGGGCTATTCGGGAAGAGTGAGGCCTTGTGGGTACCCTGAGGGCCTCAGCACACACTGCCTCTCCAGGGGGACTTTGGCAATGCTTCTGCCTGTGTGATGGGGTATGTAACATCATAGAATCATTTAGGCTGGAAAAGATCTTTAAGATCATTGAGTCCAACCGTTAACCTAGCACTCCCAGGTCCACCACTAAAGCAGGTGCCTAAGCACCACATCTGCATCTTTTAAATACATCTTTTAGATACCTCCAGGGGTAGTGACTCAACCACTTCCCTGGGCAGCCTGTTAAAGGCCTTGATAACCCTTTTGGTGAAGAAATTTCTTTCGGCTCAGGCTTGGCACAGAGTAAAATGAAAGCTGTGTGCAACCCACGTGTTAGCATGTAGGGATGAAGATGCCTCCGATCATCTGACTGGCGGAAGGCTTTGAGAACTGGAGATTTATTTGTTTTACATGCAAAGTTGCTAATACAGAGCTGGAAGTTCACGGAGTGTGTGTGGTCTGACTGACCTTTTCAGTTGTGGTTGTGCATGTGCATATTCTTCTAGCAGCTCTGCTGACTCCATCTCAAAATATAACGGATGGGTAGTCAAACCACAGAAGCTCAATTTTGAGGTCAGTGCCTTGGGCTNTGTAAATGCAAATTAGTCAGACAATGGCATTTTAATAATCTGTTTGTTGAGGTTAGCATCACATTAGTAAGGGTATTTTAGAAGTCACATTATCTGTGGGGAATGTGGTCTCAAGAGATTGGTTGTATGTTCAAGGGCTTGTAGGATTTATAGATACATTTCATGGTGGTTGTGTTTGGTTGTTTAGGGTTTTTTCCCAGACTTCCTGTTTTGTTTTTGAATTAGTGGATTGGGTAACTCCTCTCTCACTCCACCTCCATTCCCCTGTAAATTTTCTTATTGTGCTGTTTGAAAATTTAAAGGATTATGGGATGCATTGCCTTATCTGGTCATGATGGAAATGTGTAAATCTTGCTTTGCACCATATACATGGGATGTGTGTCTTGCTAGTGTATTAATATCTGCACTTGAAAATGCTTTTTGCTGATGGGTAGATGGGTGTCTCAGTTCCATATCCCATGCAGACAAAAAAGAAAGACACACATTGTGTTTCAGTTTCTTTTGATATATGAGCTCAAACTAGCAGTTTGTGCTTTCCTTCATTTTTTTGCAATGCCTGAATTTTAAAGAAAAATGTGGAAATGGTAGGGTAGAACTCTTCACAATATGCTTCATCCTGCTTTCCGTGTGATGCCTAGTGAAAACATCAAATTGAAGTCCATTCAGTTGTACCTGATGTTTGTTCCTCACAGCTGCAGTAAGATTAACCTCTTCTCTGACTTGGTGCTTACTGCTTTTGTAATATATATATTATATATTACATAAATATATATATATATTACATAAACAGATATATATTATAGTATACCTTTGTGGTATACTGCTCAAATTCAAGCTGGAACCCATTAGAGAGTCTCCATCAGTTTTTGTAATCAGCAGCTATTAACGATCTCTCAACTCTTCCGATTTGTAGCAGAAGGGTACTGTTGGGTCTAGACAGCAACCAGCATCCTTGAGGGTATCTTCTCCAAGCATCACTGTGATTGCTGGAGATGGGGATGATGGTGGTGGTTTTTACNACCCAGCCTGCTGAGGCATTGCTGGGGCCGGGGCTGATGGCGCCGGGCGATGGGGTGGGGCTCTGTGCGTGAAATGGTGTCCTGGGCCATCGGGGAGCCCTAGGAGGGCTATTCGGGAAGAGTGAGGCCTTGTGGGTACCCTGAGGGCCTCAGCACACACTGCCTCTCCAGGGGGACTTTGGCAATGCTTCTGCCTGTGTGATGGGGTATGTAACATCATAGAATCATTTAGGCTGGAAAAGATCTTTAAGATCATTGAGTCCAACCGTTAACCTAGCACTCCCAGGTCCACCACTAAAGCAGGTGCCTAAGCACCACATCTGCATCTTTTAAATACATCTTTTAGATACCTCCAGGGGTAGTGACTCAACCACTTCCCTGGGCAGCCTGTTAAAGGCCTTGATAACCCTTTTGGTGAAGAAATTTCTTTCGGCTCAGGCTTGGCACAGAGTAAAATGAAAGCTGTGTGCAACCCACGTGTTAGCATGTAGGGATGAAGATGCCTCCGATCATCTGACTGGCGGAAGGCTTTGAGAACTGGAGATTTATTTGTTTTACATGCAAAGTTGCTAATACAGAGCTGGAAGTTCACGGAGTGTGTGTGGTCTGACTGACCTTTTCAGTTGTGGTTGTGCATGTGCATATTCTTCTAGCAGCTCTGCTGACTCCATCTCAAAATATAACGGATGGGTAGTCAAACCACAGAAGCTCAATTTTGAGGTCAGTGCCTTGGGCTTCACAATTAATTTTGCATTTTGAAGCTTTAAAACCAAACTTAAATATAATGATTTGTACTACTGTGGCTGCTGCCAAATTATGTTAATGACTGTTGTTCAACAAGCACAATTATCTTTTGGTTTGGGTTTTTAAGAACCTAGAAATCTAATGCAACTCTGTGTCTCTGATGTTCTCACACGTTTATGAGTGTAGAGAAGGATGTCAAAGAAATTTGAGACTTCACCTTGTATCTTTAAAACTGTGGCTTTCAGAATCTCTCTTGTCCAATGTTTTGTAAGCTTTCTGCTAATAAGGAAAATGAAAATACCATTTCTCCATACTAAGTGTTAAAGCCATATATTTTAAGAAGAGGTTGTAAATGCAAATTAGTCAGACAATGGCATTTTAATAATCTGTTTGTTGAGGTTAGCATCACATTAGTAAGGGTATTTTAGAAGTCACATTATCTGTGGGGAATGTGGTCTCAAGAGATTGGTTGTATGTTCAAGGGCTTGTAGGATTTATAGATACATTTCATGGTGGTTGTGTTTGGTTGTTTAGGGTTTTTTCCCAGACTTCCTGTTTTGTTTTTGAATTAGTGGATTGGGTAACTCCTCTCTCACTCCACCTCCATTCCCCTGTAAATTTTCTTATTGTGCTGTTTGAAAATTTAAAGGATTATGGGATGCATTGCCTTATCTGGTCATGATGGAAATGTGTAAATCTTGCTTTGCACCATATACATGGGATGTGTGTCTTGCTAGTGTATTAATATCTGCACTTGAAAATGCTTTTTGCTGATGGGTAGATGGGTGTCTCAGTTCCATATCCCATGCAGACAAAAAAGAAAGACACACATTGTGTTTCAGTTTCTTTTGATATATGAGCTCAAACTAGCAGTTTGTGCTTTCCTTCATTTTTTTGCAATGCCTGAATTTTAAAGAAAAATGTGGAAATGGTAGGGTAGAACTCTTCACAATATGCTTCATCCTGCTTTCCGTGTGATGCCTAGTGAAAACATCAAATTGAAGTCCATTCAGTTGTACCTGATGTTTGTTCCTCACAGCTGCAGTAAGATTAACCTCTTCTCTGACTTGGTGCTTACTGCTTTTGTAATATATATATTATATATTACATAAATATATATATATATTACATAAACAGATATATATTATAGTATACCTTTGTGGTATACTGCTCAAATTCAAGCTGGAACCCATTAGAGAGTCTCCATCAGTTTTTGTAATCAGCAGCTATTAACGATCTCTCAACTCTTCCGATTTGTAGCAGAAGGGTACTGTTGGGTCTAGACAGCAACCAGCATCCTTGAGGGTATCTTCTCCAAGCATCACTGTGATTGCTGGAGATGGGGATGATGGTGGTGGTTTTTAC
>VZSF01005385.1:0-28482 GCA_013398295.1 Chionis minor
CCACGACAGTACCTCAAAAAACTCTAACAAGTTGCCATGTCAGAGACACATGGCAATGAGACCTGCCACATTTCCCGAGACCCGTCAGAGCCATTTTATGTCCCAGTTCTGCCGTAAGCTTCCCATGTGATCTCACACTAATCACTTACTCATCTGCATGGAACAGGAAAGCACACCAGATCTCCTCGTGCAAGCTAAAAATGGAAGGATTCTCATTTTTCACGGCAAATGGGGCTGTGCAAGCCCCCAAGAAAAAAAAAATTTCTTTTGGTCCTTGCCATTCAAAAATCCTGCCAGACAATAGCAAAGAATGAAGTATCCTAAACCAAACAGTGATACAGAAACAAAAAAAATAAAGGGGGAAACAGACTTCATTCTCAGATAATAATCAGCTTTGAGTTTGCAAACTGGAGGCCAACATCGGCTTTTCCTCATCTGCATTCTTTCAGCACGCTTCCCGCTGGAGCTCACGGGGTAGAGTGCTAAACCGTAGCTATAATGCATTCACTGCTTCACTGACAAAATAGCAAAATAACTAGTGTTTCCCAAGACGACACACTAGTTAGACTCCTTTGAGAAAGTCAGCATTTTAACTGACTTCAGTGGGCTGAGGATTGTAATTCCCCATCCAAAACAGCTGCTCCACTTGGCATTACACACCATCCTTTTTCTCTTCCACCAAACAAGATTACACAAAGCTCTGACACAGGAGAGGCTTACAATAATTCTGCAGGATTGGAAAGGGTTTGATGAGCTGTAAGTGATAACCATGCACATTCCCATTATGGTACATTTCAGAAATTTACAGACATACAGAATTAAACAGATCAGAAGTACCAGTTGTAGGTGGCTGTTTCTACCACGCTGTTACCTGAGCCAGAGGAGTTTCCCAACTTGCGCAGTTTTCCCAGGACGTTCTGGACATCCTTTATGCTTGTGTCCTGTTGGCTGTACAAGAGTAACCTTTTGGCATCTGAGAACAGGCGGGAAACACTGGTGACGGGAAAACACAAAAACAACAAGCAGTCATCAGCTCTGTGAGCCAGCATCCACAGATACAGTTTTACATCCGAATTTCAAACGTCAGTCCCTTCCCGTTATGCCACTGCCCTCTCCAGTACAAAAAGCCCTTTCTTCAGTGACCACCCTGGGACAATCCTAGGAGCCTAATAAAAGATGACTGCTAATGCAAGGTCAAACAAAGTTACACTGAGAACCTCCATGCATTTGAAAGCATTTATTTGAGACCGGGATGGGGGAGGACTCCTGTAATCTGCTTCCTCATAGAAGCACAATAATTTAAGTATGTCCTTGCTCCTTTTCAAATGTTTCTTCAGGTTGCAGATGCATTTTACTCTGCAATAAGCCTAACTGGCCTGACAGTATGAAGCAAGAAAGCAGGGCAGGGTTAAGGAAACTGGCCATAAATTGAACTGTCTGCAACACACTGGCCAATGTCAGGAGTATCCCCCAGACCTGCTCTTCAACTGCCTCTCAACTCTACGCTGTCCATCCCAGAGGTTCATTAACCAGGGAGAGAGGGTCTCCAAAAAACCAGCTTATGCCTTGCCTTTTTATGGGCCAAATTCTGAGCAGCCAACAAGAGAATGGACTCAATCCTGACCTAGGCAGAGCTCTTCATTCACCAAGAGCTTCAACTGCTTGGACTCAGGGATACCGCACACCTACCAGCTCTCTGCTAGCTCCTCTGAATTTTGTAGGTGAAGAGTTTGGTACTTCAGTGGTAGCAGAAACAGCAAAACCCTTGATGATGTAGGGTTACACAGCTAGCTGGTGGCTTCCAAATATCCCTGTTCCACATGTTCCCCCAAGAACAGAGATGAGGAAAAAGCAGGCAGACTCACATGGAGGCATTGAAGTTTCCAACAATACCAGGGGATTCCCCAGGAGTTGGGTAGCGGAAACAAGGATTGTTAGCATTGCAGATGATCCCCTGTATCCATGGCAAGGTTCCCGCTGAAGGCATAGCTTTGTTTGGGAAGTGACCTAGAACAGAAACACAAGAGTTGGGAGAGAGAAACATAGGGTAGAAACCACAACTACACAGCACTAGATTCGAAAGGCAATGCTAATCCTGCACTGGTTACTGCCCCAAATCACTTATGAGAGAATGGCCAACACTAAGAACAGCTGAGCTTGTGTTAAGTCCCCCAAACAGCTCTGGCCTCCACTGAAAAACCACACCTTGTTAAGCCTGTAGGAGAAGCTCTTGGCTACTGTCATCTTTGCCTCATTGATTCTGGCCGTGCCGACAGGGATGCCCAACAGCAGGCAACTCCAAAGCCTGGCAGTGGTGAGCACATATACACAAATGCTTTCTGACCAGCTGTGCTTCTCTGGATTTGCATGCTTAACTAACACATGGATTTGGCTTGAGGCCACATGGACAGCCCTGATCAGTGTCTGGGTTCTGAAGACCTGTAATATTTCTGTTCAGTCCTTTTGATTTTCAAAATCCATGCACCTCAATTACACACACTAAATACCAAGCAAAGGGTCAGCAGTTATGGGGTGGGTGTCTACATTGGTTTCCCTGAGATAAGTTACATCACTGATGTCCCTTAGTGGCTTTGTTTTTGGACAGTCTTAAAACTTCAGAGTTCCTAAAACATTTAGGCACCTGCCTGCCATATTTCAAGTCTTTTTGCTGAAGTCTCTCTCTTGCTACTAAAGACCTACTTCAGTTGTAGCCCGGAGTTTACATCCTGTTTATGTTCTGCATTCTGGTCAAGAGTTAGAGCAGTAACAAACTACTCATGGCACCAGGCACTTGTGAATCCCTTGTGCTCCAATGATGGGAAAATAGGCTTCCTTTGTCCTGCACCTTATATAAGCTGTCCGACTGCTTTCTGCAAATGAACTTCTTGCTCCCACACCAGGGCGGGGGAGTGTGGAGGAAGGTTATGCCCCTTCCTCAGTATTTCTTACAGCTGCTCAAGGCTTTGACATGATGCATGTTCTCCCCTCTGGTGCCTACTCCATCCTCACAGTGTGCCTGCAATCACACTGGGACCTGGCTACCTACCTCCACAATCATAATGGAGGTACCAAAGCCCCAGGAGGAAGAGAGGTCACAGCTGCTGAATTACAGCAAGGGTGGTTAATGGAGGTGGCTGAAGGAAGATGAAGAGCTTATCAGTCCTCACTGGAGAAAGCCAAGGACTCTGTCCAGGAGAAAGGTGAAGGAACCGAAGGTTCATTGTTTCCAGTACCCAGGGGACTATTTGTTCCCCGTTCTGTTTAAAATAGAAAAGCTATTCACCTGAGCTCTCTGGCTTTCATTTCATTTTGCAGTTTTGTTCTTCTTGGCTGAGGGAGGGGCTGGGGTGGAGGGCAAGAATGCTAAGACTTTCAGATTCTTTTCATAAAATTTCCCAGAGAACCACATTCTCTCCCCCCATGCCTTTTATTTTACATGGCTAAGAAATCAAAGAAACTATGGAAAGCAACATTAAAAGTGGAAGGGCTCACAAGAATTCAGGGTGACTTTACACACAGCGATGCATGTAACAGTCGTTTCTCAAACACTAAACCAGGAATCTGCCAGTTTTAAGTCAGGTGAGTTGCACAGAAAACAGTGTATGGCACACCATTTTCAATTACACTGCTGCAAACATCTAGTTTTTCCGCAGAGAAACTTTCAGACACTTTTTGTCAGATTCCTCCCCCCCACCCCCCCAATGAAGTGCATTTTGAATACCTTAAAGGGTCACAAGAGCAGAAGTAGTCAACATGGATTCACCAAGGGGAAGTCATGTCTGACTAATCTGATAGCCTTCTATGATGGCATGAAGGGATGGATAGATGAGGGGAGGCCAGTGGATGTTGTCTACCTTGACCTCAGCAAGGCTTTCGACACTGTTTCCCACAGCATACTTGTAGGCAAGCTTAGGAAGTGTGGGTTAGATGAAAGGACAGTGGGGTGGATTGAAAACTGGCTGGCAGGTAGGTCTCAAGAGGGTTGTGATTTGTGGCACAGAGCCTAGTTGGAGGCCTGTAACTAGTGGTGTTCCCCAGCAGTCAGTGCTGGGTCCAGCCCTGTTCAACGTATTCATCAATGACCTGGGTGAAGGGATGGAGTGCACCATCAGCAAGTTTGCTGATGACACGAAACTGGGAGGGGTGGCTGACACACCAGAAGGCCATGCTGCCATTCAGTGTGACCTGGACAGGCTGGAGAGTTGGGCAGCGAGAAACCTAATGAAGTTCAACAAAGGCAAGTGTAGGGTCCTGCACCTGGGGAGGAATAACCCCATGCACCAGAACAGGTTGGGGGCTGACCTGCTGGAAAGCAGCTGTGCAGAGAGGGACCTGGGAGTCCTGGTGGACAACAGGATGACCATTGAGCCAGCAATGTGCCCTTGTGGCCAAGAAGACCAATGGCATCCTGGCGTGCATCAAGAGGAGTGTGGCAAGCAGGTTGAGGGAGGTCATCCTCCCCCCTACTCTGCCCTGGTGAGGCCGCAACTCAAGTACTGTGTCCAGTTCTGGGTTCCCCAGTTTAAGAGAGACAGGGAACTGCTGGAGGGGGTGCAGTGAAGGGCCACGAAGATGATTAGGGGGCTGGAGCATCTTTCTTATGAGGAAAGGCTAAGGGAGCTGGGCCTTTTTAGTCTGGAGAAGAGAAGGCTGAGGGGGAAATTCATCAATGCGTATAAATCCTTAGAGCCTGGAGGAGGGGGCCAGTCTTTTTCCAGTGGTGCCCAGTGATAGGACAAGAGGTAATGGGCACAAACTTGAACATAGGAAGTTCCATCTGAACATGAGGAGGAACTTCTTTCCTTTGAGGGTGGCAGAGCACTGGAACAGGCTGCCCAGAGAGGTGGTGGAGTCTCCGACTCTGGAGACATTCCAAAACCGCTGGGACACCATCCTGTGCAACCTGCTGTAGGTGGACCTGCTCTGGCAGGGGGGTTGGACCAGATGATCACCAGAGGTCCCTTCCAACCCCTAATATCCCGTGATTCTGTGAAGAGAAAAGTCAAGCCCTACAAGAAAAAACTAAGTCAAGAATCTTGCTCAATAGCATCTAAGGTCTTTGGCTGGTCTGGTGAAAGCCATGTAGCTATCACTTAAGAACTAGCCAAATTTTCCTGTGTTTTCCTGTTTCCTCATGCTAGGCCAAGCTGCTAGAAATAAAAAATCCTGACTGGAAACTCTGACCACAGAAACAGCCCAATCCTTGGTTCTTCTCCTCGATGAGGAAAAAGAGAACTGAAAATCTTCTATGTTTGTTGAAAAAGACTATACCATTAAAATATTGAGGCTATCTGGAGGCTACAAAGTACTTCCATGCAGCTCTGTTACTGCTATCATCAGGCATTACCTGCAAGTGATTTCATAACAGCATAAAGTACTGCCACTATAGATAACAATCCTGTTTCCCTTAAGGCATCCACAGGGCTGCCTGAGATTTCACCATGAACTCAAGGTTTCTCTCTTTCTATCTCTGCTCCCAGTTCAGCAAAAAATGTTCCACTGTAGAACTCATCCATATCTGTCAGCATACAAGTGAACATTCAATGAAACCAATCCAGACTTAAATGAAGTAGTTACCTGTTCTCAGAAGCTTTTACAAAAACAGAGAGCAATTAACCATAAAGTGAATTAAAAAGTTACCAGATGCACTCTGCTTTACAATTCCCAAAGACAACATGGGCATAAGGCAGACAAAACAGCATCAGTCTACATAAATGGGAAAGAAAAAGGGCTGCAGGGGAAAGACTCAAAACTCTGCTTGTGACATCAGAGTTCCAGAGCAAACGATTTACAAGGAGGCTAATAACTAACAAGCCCGATCTAAACAGCTCTATGAAAAGGCAGCTCTTGCTAGGTTTGCGTTTATATACAGCACTGCCACAGCTGAGACAAGTTACCACTGAGGCTGCTAGTTATTCACACCAGATGAGTAGACTGCTTATTCCTTCTCTTCAGCTTCACATCCATATTACAGGTACCTCTCCTAATGCCACTGGAACATTCATTCAGAAAAGGCAATTCAAATGTCACACAGCAAGGTATGAGATTTAACTTAGGGAAGCTTCAATTATCCAGTTAGGCAGTACACAGGGCCAGCACGGTCCAAAGTGTAGTGGGAAACTGCAAACATGAACGGTTCAGCTTTGAAAGGACCTTGCTAGCTTGAAAGCTTAGCAAGCAGCATAAAAATGCCCCAGCCGCTGCAAGAACCGCAGGGTAGGTGCTGTAAGAGCTAGTTCTTTACCCATTTTAAGAACGAAACACTTCGGAGTGACCTCCAGAATCATGTTGTGCTGACCCTTAAACCTTACCTCACAGTAATCAAGCAAAGGAAAGATAAAGAGCTCTTCCAGTGTCAGCTAATTGCAGTGTGAGGCTGTCGCCCATCAGTAAGACAAAGCATGTTGCTAATAAACAAGTCATGCTTCCTAAATCAATGGCAACCAACAGAGACCTATAGATTATAATTTGGAGAGCAAGAATAAGCTTTCTTTGAAAGAAAAGTAGAAATGTGCCCACTGAGGATGTAAAGAGAAACGTAGAACAGCTTTTCCCCACAAATGTATGACTGCTGAACCTACTGAATACAGAGTTGACAGTCTAATGGTTAGAAAGAATGGAATTGCTCTTGTGTTCTTTAAAGTGATACATTAACCCACACTACTGCCTGAAAATGAGACTGTTTTCTTACAGATCTGAATGTTGCTTTCTTTTCATGCTAAGTCACATGTAGATCAACAATGAAAAGTAAGACTTGAGTTTTGTGCAGACTTGTCACAGTTCTACAGCAAATTCTCAGTTAATACATTATAAATGCAAAAAAAAAAGGAAACAGCAAGAAAAACAGCAGCAATGTACAGTTCTGGAGCAGCATTAACATGTCAGAACAGATTGCAGTTCCAAAGGTGGAAGGAAAAGAGCCGTTAAAACTTCCCTAAAGATTTCTGACTGAAGTACACAATCACTGCCCCTGTGTCTTGCCAGCTGCATTATTACCTTTCTAGCCATGAAACAACAACCATTCTGGGCGCAGCTGCTGTGTTTGGTACTTACATTCATGCTGTTCGTAGGGCGGATATGAAAGTCTTACAGAGATCAGAATGAAGAAGATAAACAGAGGCCAGGCAACTTCGATCAGCAGCTGGAACTGGAAACAATAAAGACAAAGTATTAAGACGTCATATTCAAAATACAGAACAGTGATTCCAAGACAATCTACTGGTAAGACAGGACAGTTTTGTAAGCTCTGCCTCACTTGGCTTTGCCTGTGCATTCCAGGACCAAGAAGTTTGTTCCTCCAGCTTCAAAGTATAATCTGCAAAGAATTACAGGCTTTTCTTATTTTTATGTGCCAGTTAAGGGACTAAACTGGATGTGCTTAAAGGCTATTTTTGGCTTTTTATAGTTCTTTTTGTCCCCTGACTTAAAGAAACCTCCCAATGAATCTTCCCAGCAATTAACTGAATTTTTGACCTCATGTTTTGGAGGTAGTGGGAAGTATTGGCATCCCATTCTCACAGTAAACTTAGGCTTCTACCCTAACACATCAGGCATGGAAGTTGTGTCAGTGCAGAGCTATGGCAAATCTTTGCATTTCACTGCTGCAGAAGTATATTGATAACAGGAAAGCAGACCTACTAAGATTAAGCTCATACCTAGGGGGTTTTTTTGTTCTAATTTATGTTTGGTCCCAAAGGCAGGCACCCACTAGGGTTCATGGTAGCTACAGATAGGCAATGAGTGTCAGGTAAAAGATATACAGAACTCAGTTGGTTAGACGGACTAGACAAGAGTAACAAAAGCCTGCTATTAAATACAGAGCATTTTTTAGACAGGGAATTGAAGCACAGAAAAATTCACTGAGATGTGCCATGTCCCACAGAAACACGTAGACAAAGCACCACTTGAGCGTAGAGCTTCTGAGACACAAGCTGAGGTTTCCCAGGCTTAAGCTCCACCAGCCACACCCCTCCTTTCCCACTCCGGAAAGGATGCCTAAACATGCATTTTAGGTAAGCCGTAAGACAAGGAAAAACTGAAAGCTTTTTACACTGCTACTTCTTACTTTCTTCCTCCTTTGCAAGAGGGAAAGCAGAGTGTCTTCTCAAGTTAAAGAAAGAGAAATCTTTTCCCCTTCTTTCCTGGAAAACCCCACCTTTTCTAATAGGATATCTACATCATTCTTATTACAAGCCAGATAGGATAAGACCTACACCCCAGTGGGAAAGAAAATCCCCCCACACAAATGTGTTTTCCCATGTTACACCATTAACAACGAAAATGAGACTCTTGACACTCAGCACAAGGCACTCCATGCAAACTTTTAGGTGAGGTGAGACTTTTAGGTGACTACTGGGCTTCAAAATAACCTCACTCTGTAAAAACAATGCATTAAAACAAATGCAGAGGAAACCAGCTATGATGGCTCTTCACAGATAACCTTAATGGCTGACATCCAATCAAATGGCAACCCTATCTGGAAGGGAAAAATTGACCATCAGTCTCCCAGGCACTCCTGGTAACAGTGCCAGGCTCTGTAGGGTAAGTTTGTGATATTGTTTCCCACCCATTATTTTCATGAACATACTGTATGACTACTAGATAAGAAACTCCACTGAGATCACTCTAACAAAAATGCTAGAAAGATGCCTCAGTATCCTGGTCTCTGTTTTTACAATAAACAATGCAGTAGCAGCACACACACAGACATTAAAGAGTGACAGCCTGCTTCCTTCTGCATTAAACAGTGGTCTGGCTCCCAGAGGTCAGAGATGCTCAGAGCTGGGACACCAACCAATTGCCTACTCCTTCCCTTTTCAGGATTCCCACAGCTGCTGCCAGGATGGCATAGCGGGACTTTTCCTCCTTTTGACAGGAATGTGGCTGTGAAACTGGGACAAGCCATTCCCTCTGCCAACATGGACGGCCCTGGCTCTGGCACACATCATGGCCCTCTGCCACCATGGCTGTATGCAAGGAGCATGCATCCCGAGTGACTGCCACTACACACTGTTTGGGGAAAAATGGTGTCAGCTGGGCTAGTGGAGGCTTCTCAGGGTGACCAGGGTGGCCAGATAGCCTCTCTTCTGCAGCTGCTACAGAACCAGCAAGGAAATGCTGTCCTTGAGATCAAGCCCTAGCTTGATCAAAGAACTATGAGCCTCGGCCACATCACGCTGGGGTGGACAGTAGTGCCCAAATGGCCCTGTTGTTGAAGGGGGAGTCTGGCCACCCACACACACAGCTCCTCTTTTGCATTCCTGATTACGGTTAATTACACAAATGTAAAGGTAACCATGTGTGGGCTGCATGCACAGCACTGGATGCCTACACACACACACACCATGTCTAACTTCACAGACTGACAGGCTCGGGGACGACAGAGGAGGGATACAGCTTGGGCTGACCAAGTTGCACCCTTAGAGCTGCAGACAGCTGCATCATGGCAGCCAGTGAAATGCTGTTTAGCGAGAGGCAGCTGGCAACCGCTGCACCAGAGGCTTGCGCAGGGTCAGGCTCAATGCGTCGGTAGCATTTCAACAGAGAGTTCGGACTCCCTGGCCAGCCTCTTGTGCTATTCAGAAAAAGACAACTTCTCTTCCTTTTGCTCCTAAAGGTCAGTAGGTTCCTTCCCCTACGGGTTCCTGACCTTCCTGTGACAGCACTTTTCACCCACTGTGGCCTTTGCAGGGAAGGACACAGGGACACTGAAGTGGACATGTCTCGCTCATGTTCATAGTAAGTAGATACTGAAAAATTAAGTCTTCTCACCCACTTTTGTGCTGCAACTACTAGACCAACCTTTTAATGAAAAACAGTGAAATGACTCTTCAAACTTCCAACCTTTCTGCCCCTGCTGCTCCATGTGGAGTTGAAGGAGGAACATCCCATTGGCACACAGTTGGTGAACACAGAAGTAGCACTTAGCTAAGAACAAACTGCTCCTAGTCTTACTGAGGCTAGTCCCTGAAGCATGCCCAATTTATACCAGTTGGCTGATGATGTAGGATACCATTAAATATTGATATCTACACTGTGTCAACAGGAAATCTGTTGAGCAAGAACTAACCAGACTATCACCTCATGTCACTGTCAACCACCCTCCCCGACCTTTATGGCCCAGTTTCAATGCAGGGAGCTATGAGCAGCTGACCAGTCCCTCCATGCGAATTTGAGGTGTCCCATATGCAAGACAATTGGGAGAGAGAAGCGTTTTTACAGAGTGACCCCTGAACATGGTTTTTCTTTCCTTCTCTCCCCCTGTAAACTCCTCCCTGTGCGTCCCCCCACCCTCCCCCTCTGGTGCTGTTGGAAGTTATCCAGTACAAAGTAATGCTTGAGTTGCACACGTCAGGCTGAGCTTTGAACCCAGCTTTCGCAACGCAGCCCAAACTCACAGCAGCCAAGAAGCGGGTTCAGTGGGAAGCAAAGGCTAGCCCTCCCTTCTTGTGGGAAGAAGCGTAAGGATCAAACTACTTCTGGGATACATTTTCAGTAAGTACAAATGGGACGGTGCCATCACCAGCACACACAGGTGAAGGTCACTGGTCTCCTAAGGGTAAAAGCAAGTAGATGAATGACTCTGTAGCCATGATAACAGCATGGTGAGAAGAGATGGTCTGCAACTTTTCTGACATTTTCTGTTAGGTGGCCTTCCCCTCCTGATATCTTCAGGTAAAGCCCAAATGGGAACCACTAAAGAGAAAAGCCCTGCAGATACAAGAATGCCACAAAAACAAGTGATCTCAGGCCTTCATTGTAAATTGACTAATAATATCAGTATGGAACAGTGACTATGATCAGTTTCATACCCTCTGGGTTACTTGATGGGAGACCATACAGAAGCTGCCAGAAGGTACCTAGAAATAGCCAAGCAGATTCAAGATTGTTACAGAACACTATAGGAAGGTCTTTTTTCCACTGACATGCACTTAGCCTACCATGTTTTTGTGGAGTCACCAAAGGATACAAATGCACCTCTGCTGCCCAGTAGGCCAGCCTACAGCTGCCTTGACAGGACACAGACACTAGACTCAGACCTTTCTTCAAGTAACCTTCAAACCTGATGCATTATTTTGGAAGACCCTGGAAAAAAAAAAGCCATCAGCCTCAGTGTAAAACTCAACTCCCCTGAAATCTCCTCCTGGCTTAACAAGTTTAAGAATTGCTCCAGAGGATCCACCAATGTCCTAGAGTTTCCCTAGTTGCTACACGCAGTTTGGGAGAGGTCAGGAGTAAGGTCTGCAGTGGCAAGCGAGGAAGAGACTGTTTCCAGCTCTGAAAGCCTAAGTTACGTGGGCAGTATCTGAGAACACCCTATCTTTTTAGGAGCTGTAGCCAGTTTTGAGACTACCTTCCCCAGCTCTGTTGCAACATTCTTCTAAATTATGAGGCTGTTCACAAGGTCAGGATACTGCCCCGTACATCCACAAAGAGCAGACAGCCTCACAGCCCACAGCCTCTCAGCTGGGCAGTCCTGTCCTGGGAGATCAAGGCTCCTGTGGTAAGGACAAAAACATGCAAATCACAGAGAAATTCGTACCATCACTGCAGCTGAGGAATACAGGAACCGCTGAGGTATACAGCCACAAGTCCCCTTTGTCTGGTTTTATTTAAGAATGGACCAATTCCAGCTCTGACTTCACTGGACACAATTCCTATGAAAACAAGCCTGGGACACCTGAGCAAAGACTTCAGAGACTGTCTCCATCTCCAGTGATGAATACGATAGCCTCCCCTCCCTTGTGACTCTCAGTTTCTAAAACAAACCCAGCCCCATACAGCTGGCAAGAACCCTGACATTTGCAGAGTGCAGAAAAAGCTTATCAGAGAGACCACTTTCCACTCACCACCTCAGTAACTCATGTTCCCTTCACATTCCCTGCTCATACGTCCTCAAGGTCAGATCTAACAGGACAGATCCTTTGCACAGGCCTGTTATGCAGGACACTTGCCCAACACAGTTATCCCTTAAATCTCTGAAGGGGAAATAGCACATTTTCTCTGGCTTTTAGCTGTGTGCAGGAGTTACAGCATCCTGTGAGGTCTCATTAATGCAAAGACAGAAGAATTTTAAGTACACCATGCTGGATGAGTGCTCCTGTGCTTTTTTCTGGACAGGTACATTCCCATACTGCTAACAGATGGCGAGGCCAGCCCTTAAATTTATCAGAACACACCTTGGTAGAAAAACCTGTATTTGTCTCCATGCCAAGGCAAGAATATGTCTCATGCCAGTCACTTAAACTGTCAACAACTTTACAACTGTCCTGTTGTAAAGTTACACAACAGACTTGGGTTTCTCTCCCTGATTAAAGAGATTGAAGATGCCTGTTATTGCCTCCACCACTTCTGACATTGGGAAATGGCAGAATTTTGTTGCTGTTGGTGCAACTTGCAGCATTCAAAAGCTTTTAGACACAAGCACACACGCCTGCAATCTGGCCATGCCCCACAAGCAGAGCAGGTCATAGCACAGGTTTTCATTTTCTATCTTCCTTGCTGCACACAGCAGTCATGCACTCTCCCTGCCCAGTCTGACACGAGTGTTTCAGTGCTCCAACACTCTCACACTGGAATTCAGGACAGAAGTCTTGAGCACTTCCAAGCCCTCCGGTTTCTGTTCACCTAGAACTCTCTTCAGTTTAAATTGGGTTTTTCCAAAGGCAGTCCTGCTGCTCTGCCAGGGACCACTAGAGGTAAAACACTAAGACACAGAATGTTTCCCTATTTTACTTGAAAAGTAAGCTACAAGGCTACAACTTAGACCTCAAAAAACCCTTTGGCTAATA
Organism: Chionis minor; assembly: GCA_013398295.1. NCBI lineage: Eukaryota > Metazoa > Chordata > Aves > Charadriiformes > Chionidae > Chionis > Chionis minor. Next base: position 12,792 of record VZSF01005385.1, read on the forward strand.
CTTACAGTCTGTCGTCTTCTGTAGGTGAAGTTCTTCCATAGCAGCAATCCCAGCTGCGTCCAGAAAGCCATCTTCCTTCAGCAAAGCCTAGGAGCTCCCTTTGTGCAGCAGCAGTGGCAGTACACAGCAAAGATGTCGTGTCTGGGCATTAACTGGCAGCGGGAAGAGTTGAAAGGGAAAAGTGTGTCAATCAGAACACAAAAGGCAACAAGACAGGGAAAGGCAGAAGCTGCACTCTGTGACCCCATGTAACACTACAGCCTGCCATGGCACTCCCCACCACTGCCTTCTTACCCCATGCACTCCAGCCAAGTCTCATGGGTCTCAATAAGCTCAGATTTAGACTTGCTGTCTCTTACCTCAGAGCTCTGAGGCACAAAAGAATGCAATACCCGCAGGACAACAATTTTCTTCCTTCCTGCCCAAAAATTCCAAGAGCAAGAACAGCTCAGAATAAGGAAAAAAAATCAGAGGTTTGAAAGGTGATTTAGAGACCCCTCTGAATGAGACCAAACCATATAATTCAACCTTTTTGTTAAAAAAAAAAAAGATTCTTTCCCTATTTACTTTTATAATGGTGAAAAGCCTGCTACCAAATTAGGAAAACCTTTGTTTTGAAGTCCAATCAACACCACTTATAAGAGAAAATGTTACGCACTCAACAGGCAAGGGAGAAATGTCCACTTCCTTGAAGTTAAGTGACTAAGAATGACCCTGCCGCCATTCATATTTGGGTAAAGTGAATGGAAAATTGCTGTCGAGTCAGTGTTCAGCTCTTGCAACCACCTGGCCTCCAACACTAGTGAATTAGGTGAATTCAGTATGCACCCTGTGACAGTATGAGTATAAAGGGTTAAAAAACACATTCATTAAAAATGGCATGGTATAGGCTTGGGTACAGACAGACTTTCAGGAAGACTCAATCAAATGGAACAGTGAGCTTATAGCACATTACTTAAACTTCATTAAGCCTTTTTTTCCAGAATGAATTTGGCATGGCTTAATTTACTTTTGAGTTTAAGGCCACTTCAGATTAAGAGTAGTTTCATTCTGAGTAAGCATCCACACAGGAATTTCATTAATCCGCATCATATTAATTCCGATTCATGTACATAAATACACTCTGTTGACAGGCTCACTGTTAACAGGACAGCTAGCAGCCAATCCAAACACACAGCGAGAGTGCCATTCCAACATCTGTTAAACTGGGAACACACATGCTTTTGATTCTACTGTCCCACATACCAGTACCCCAGTCCTATGATTCAGAGTTGCATTCCTGATTGCAAACTGCATTGAAAAGGTTCCCAAAAATCCATAAATGTGCTAGAAACATAGAACTTCCTCACAAAATGCTCTGATCAGTCCTACACTGGAGTAAGACTGGATGATAAACGGCAGTTCTGGATGTGAGCTTTCAGTTAATGAACACTTGTGGCCTTTAAGTCTCATCCAAAAGTAAGTTCCATTATTACAATGACTTGCAGATTAAAAACTTGTCTCTGATAATACAGGTCTGTGTTACAGAAAAAAATTTCCCTAACATGACTAACAAAAGCAATTAAGCCCATTATGCTGAGTTCTACACATAATTAGACTGCAGTATCACAACTGGACAACAGTGCTGCTTAATGCCAGTACGGGGAAGCAGAGAACAGTAACAGATGCCTAAAAAACCCTACAGATTGAACCTCGTGCCAGCATGCAGGCAGCTGAGCGTACAGTCAGCATGGGCTCATTAGCTTCTGCTAGGTACTGCTGTAATTCACTGCCATGACCTCTTACAGATGCTCCTTCAGAGGGATGCCCAACTGATCAGACAGGACAGCCTTCGTCCCCTGCCCAGTGTTTCCTGCTGCTTGGAGCACCCTGACACCAATACATTCCAACTGCATGCACATCTGGCTGGTAAATAGTGAATTCCCAGATGCACTCAGGACCGGGCAACTTGGCAAGCTAATAGCACATCCACAGCAGGGAAAAGCCTGCCCTTTGTGGGCAACCTCAGAGGACCAACGCTGGCTGGTAAGGATTGTACATGCACGCTCATGGACCCAAAGCACATCTTTGCTTACAGGCCTGGATACAGGTGTCTTTGCAGCACCTTCTCTGCCTGTCAGTATTACACATTTAAAGCTACAATTAACACGTAACCAAGAGACAAAACTAAGTAGGAAATATTACCACCCCTCCTTTGTACCTGGTCCACTGACCCGTTTCTGCTCAGGATTCAATGGATTTGGCAACAACACTTTTACTTGCCCTACTGAGCAACCTGGATTGCTGCTCACATAGTGCACAGGTGCTCTGTGACCACTAACTTGGTGCAAAAATCTTTCACGGAATGCTAGAAGAATTGCTCTTTTTATGCATTTTCCACAAGGTCTGTGGGTCACGGACCTCCATTTGCTTTGCTGTGCTCTCCGGCGTGCCACAAAACATAAGCCTTTCTGCCCGAGTCCAATCCTGTGGCCGCTGGACAAGTTCAGCATACAGAAGCAAAGGACAGGAAGGGACTGCACAGCCTTCTACAATCACTGGTAGTTACGCAACAGGTATTTGCGTAACTTCAGAAAATCTTCAGAAAAGTGCTCGGAGTACCCACTCCATATCCCATCAACTCTGCTACAACCTACTTTCCAATCCTTTCCAGCAATTACAGCTAAATACCAAAATGCAGGAGTATAAAGTGCCACAGGAAGACTGCAAGAAGCATCCCAGGGAGAGCCAAAGTGACATTTGGCATTCTCATCAATGGAAATACACCCAACTCCTATGGCTTGATATTCTGCCCCTGTGCAGGGTAAAATCTGAAGCATTCTGTGGGATATTTGTGCCAATCACGGGGTAGCTAGTCTAATCCATGTCAGTCAAAATCCAGACATTGGTCCCTCACAACTGCAGTCAGTCTGCAGGATCCAGAACACCAAAACACTGGTTTATAGAGGTTGTAGGGTTCACATTGCACTCACAAACTGTAGTGAGATAAGCGAACGTATTTGATCATTTAACATATCTCACCAGATCAGCAGAAGCCTGTGCAACCAGGAAGGCGCAGCTGTGGCTGGCTGCTTCAACTCCAGCTGAAATCTACTGGGAACACAGTTAAGTGTTCTGGCCTTCAGACAAGGTCAGCTTCCCTGTATATGAGTTTCAAATGAAGCAAAAGTACTGATTCGTAAGGACTGTGCCTGAAGACCGGTAAACCTGACCCAGATGCCGGCACTACCAGCAAAGTCCCAACATTACACTAGGGGACAGGGCCTAACACTGGGCTAAAAAGCAAAAAACCCGAATTTTAAGCATGCCCAGTTCTTCCAGCCATGCTGAGGTGACAGCTTCAAAAACATTCCCTTCCCCAGTACCTGCAACAGGCTGAGTAATACAGGTCTGTTGATGCCTAGAGCTGCCTCTGATTTTGATCCACAGAGGCTGACATATTTGGTTCACTGCAGATAACTAGGTCCACTTGAATTACTAATGCATCAGAAAATGCTCCGCAAACTAAGAATCCCAGAGGAAAATGGGTTAGCACCCTGTCAGATGCTCTTCCAGCTGACAATAGGCAAGAATTGTAAGCCAGAGATGCAGAAAACTGATAGACCAAACACTCTGCGCTGACTTGGAGCTGAAGTCCGTTTATATCTCCACTTCAGGCTAGTCTGCTAAGTTCAGCACAGCTAGGAAATCCAACTTGCCATTTAGCACTGCAGTGCCAAAACACACAAATACCAACTAGTTTCCAGTGCAGGCTTTTGTGTCTCATTTAAGTAAAATACTGAGCCAACAGTAGGTATCAGTGATCACTCCTGGCACTTAACCGGAACTGCCTAAAGCAGCAATACTGTTTCTGTCTAGAATAAGAAAATTTGCTGCATGAATTCATCACCATAGCTAAGTTTTCTGTGATGCAAAGTACTACAGCTCTGCCGAAGAGAATGGAGATTTATACCTGTCAATACTATACCCAACCTTTTTAAAGTGCAATCTCTTGCTGTTATAAAGCACTTGCTTTGTGAAAGTAGGAAGAATTCCCTCAACTGCAACAAACAGTACAACTTAGTTGTGGAGAGGTCTTTGTGCAAGACATACAATTTTCACACCCAATCTTTTCATTATCTACACCGCAAGTTTTCCAGTAGAGGTATACACTAATATATAGCAATTTGAAGCCTAGAGGCATCAGGCTTACTTCTCTTCATCAAGCAAAAATCTCCACCTCTTCACCAACACATACAAAATGACTGCAAACTTAGACTACATGGAGCACACCAGGGGAGCCTCATAGTGCCTGCAACTTCAGGGTATACCTGGCAGCTGTCTAGTAACTCAGGTGCAAACTCAAACTGCCACCTTACCACAAATAAATAGCTATTGTCAGAAGGGGCTGTCTGATAATTGAAACTAGTAATGCATGTCTGGAATAACATCCTGAATCCAGGCATATGCCCTATGCACCATGTAGATACATCAATGACCACTTAGTTAACCAGACAGCCAAGAAAAAGTAAGGATTAAGAAGTGATTTTGTATTTAGCCAGCAAATAAATGGTGGGGATTGAGTATAGAGAGGTCCCTGCATGCTCTACCAACATGCCAGACTCGTGCACACTTAATATGCTATTTGTCAGGTATCTCAAGTTTTCACAATTACTGACCAAAATCCATATAAGAGATCAAGTAAAAGACATCCGAATACTTCCCTAGATATTCTGATAGATTTTCCCCTAGTCTCTTCCTAGGGAAGAGCTTACTCTTCCAATTACGAAAGAGCTTGTTTAGCCTGCAGAATCAGTGGACATCAGAGGATGTGCAGCAGAGCAACCTGCATGTACGTTCTGATCTGGACTGTGGTTCCTGCTTTGCTCTTAGCTAAGCTCTAACACCGGGTCAGGACCCCCTCTAATCACCTGGACCAACAGCCACAACAGTACAATTAAAGCACAGGGTCCACATGCTTGCCCGATGGTCTGCCTTTGCAAAAGACTCCCTGTATGTGACATTTCCCCCTGCTGCATAAACCCTGCATGGCCTCCAGACCTACAGGGCTGCAATTCAGAAAATGACTCTTTAGAGAAAGTTAGGCTACAGGGCAACCTCTGAAAACGCTGACAGTGAAACACATACTTTGGCCAACCCTTTCTTTCTAGATCAGTGCTACCCACTTACTTGGAAGCAGAATGGCTGTTAAAAACTCCATTAGCTGGTATGCCAAGAGCTTCCAGACCCAATACGTCTTAAATACAAAGCAATGTATTTTTACGGCTGTAGATTTCAAGATGAAAAAAGCTCAAGTGGCAGAGAATCAATTCCCCACCCCCAAGCCTGGTGTCTGTACTAAGTAAACATAAAACAGCCTTCAAAAGCAGCTTTCTGCAAACAGTGCAGCTGTTTGCTTTCTTTTGGGGGCGAAAAAACCTTTCCCCTAGAGAAGAAATCACTATTTAGACAGGGAACAAAGTGAACTTATCAAACGTTATGGGATTGGAACATTTCAGGATTCTGGCAAGAGGCTATAGACCCTTTAGGTCTCCAGCAATGACTTAAATCCAGTCCTGGTCAGCAGAGGTAAAAGCTTTTACTAGTTGATGAAGGTTCAGTGGCCTCCATGAAATGACTTTACAGCCTCTGTCCCATTCTCTCAGTCAGATATTCCACATCACAAGAGCTGCCACCACTAGGAGCTCTCCATAGACCAAACAGCCATAGAGGGTACCAGTATAATATTAGAGATGATGCTCTTATGATGAGGAAAAAAGACATTATTATTATAAGACATAGCACAGGTCTGAGCTACCAAAGCCAGTGCTGCTCTCTCCCATGAGCAGACATGGTACAGCACTTTATGCTTACTGCCTCGGACAAGAAGTTGTGCATCTGCTTAACTCCAATTGCTTTTGCCTACATATGTATTAAGTCAAACAAGACCCAGTTTGGAAGGGGCAGCTAAAGCAAAACACCTACTTTCAGGAGAAGTATAGTCATCTTTGGGAATGATGAGAAATATCTTAACATTTCATTTTGTTTCGGCACTGTGAGGCTTCATTTTGTGGAGCAAGCAATATCACAAGCCATGTCAACTCTGCTAAGCCCAGATCCGAGGCCGAAGTCTCCCAGAGCTCCACATGCCATCAGTTGACAGCAGGCCCCCCTATGACCACCAAGGCAGGACGGAAGTGCCTGCCTCACGAACGGACATTTTGACTCCGACAAGACAAACCACCAGAGAACTAGTGGCATGGATGGGCATTTGGGTAACAGAGGTGCAGATTAAGCCAAGAGTCCAGAATTAATCCACATGTCCCAAATCAAGGTCTAGTATCTTGGCCACTTCTCTGCAGAGCACCTGAATTTCACTTCTTCCAGCACAGCAGCTACAACCAAGAGATTTACTCAACTACACCCACTTTGTACAACCTATGACTGCGCAAGGCTTTAAGAAGCTCAAGGCACAAGTATTCCACAATTCCCATAAAGCAAAAAGGACTTTGCACCTATGCAACTTCAGAGGAGGCTAAAGGAGGAAGAAAAACAGTATTAATCACAATTCTATTGAGATTAGGCAAGATAAAGAGCACCTGTGGACAAATGCAATCAATTTTTTATCCTGCTGATAGGGATCTATTGGAGATAATATCCACAGCAGAAACAGTGCATAAAGAACCAGACGTAATGTCCATTCTATGATCAAAGCAACTCACACAAACCTTGCAAAACCCATAGAAGCAAATCTGACGTTCTCAACTCTAAAACTTCCAAGAAGTCATAAAACTTAAGACATCTACCAGAGCTATAGGAAAGAGGGGAAACTGCCACCCAAACAATGATAATTTTACAGGAATAGCGGTATTGATCTTTTGAAGTAATCTTTTAACCCAAAGAACCAGAACTGATTTACAAAAAGATGCCATGAAAACTGTGAGCAGCACAGAGTTCAAACAACTCACCTGAGGCCACAAGCACTGGAAAAGCAGAGGATGAGAATATAACCACCAGACCCCACACGTCTGTCTCCTGGTGTAAGCACTGCTAGACTCTGTGGCAATCACATGCAATGCACGATCAGCAGTGGAGGTGTGAGCTTTGAACCTACAAGCCTGCTGCCTGGGACACAGTATCGTTATCAGTGGAGCCACACAGACACTGAAAGCAGGTCTTTCATAACCTCCCCACAGGGGACATTTCTCTCCTATTTCCCAAATGAATAGTGGATACCAAGTTTCCTATTCCATCTAAAAAGTCACTCAGTGAGAAATGCTTTCCTCTTCAACAATCACCCAGGTCATGTCAGAGGGTTTACGCTGACTCCTTGTTGCTAACAATGTGGCTAGAGAGCTTCTGGGTCAGCAGGAACAAATTTAATTAGAATCACAAACAACAATATTTGGGTGGCAATTCTTGGCAAGATCCTCTACTAGTTTGCATCACTTTACACACACTGACCATCTGGCCTTAGGTTAAGTAGTAAACAAGTTCTGGCCTTGTTCTCCAGTGCTTACTAATACTAGCAACCAGTATATGCTTTCAACGTGGCCATCCATCTGCCCTCTAAATAACAATCATTTATATGACCGACACACTTTTAAGATCCACCTTCATGATAATCCACAACCAGTTTAACTCATTTTCCCTCCCTGACAAGCATGTCAAGTTTTGTAAAACTAGTATTAAAGGACAGCGCCAAAACATCATGAAGCTGATGAAGCAGTCTCATGGAATCCCTCTAGCGATGTGCCACTTCTGGTCCAGACAAAAATGAGACATACAGCATCTCACTCATCCACAGGATCCTTAAGGCAGCGCACACAACAGCTACAAAACACTGAATAAATTACTTCCCTTTGTTATCTAAGCAGGCCCAACCTCACAGAAGATTGGAGAAAGCCAGTGGAAAAGGAGTCCCTCCTTTTAGCACAGGCTGCCAATAAAATATTTATTCACACCCTGCTTTAACTGCTGCTATTAAAACAACTAGTGACATAACCTGAGCCCAATAATAGGTTCTGCTGCACTAGATACTACACAGAGAAGGGAGCCTGGATCTTGCTCTGGCAAGAGTTAGAACTAATATAACATCACGTTAGAGGCAGAAATTTGGCTTCTCAACTATTTAGGCAAAATGACAAGCAGTTTCTAAAGGTATTTAGCCTTGGCACTAGGAATGAGCAAACTGATTTTTCAAAAGTCAGTATTATTATGTCCTGAGCCTTTCTGAATGCTGTAATATGAACACCTGAGCAGACAATCATTTTGAAAGACCTGGCCCAGAATTAACATAATGAGCACTGAAATCCCTGGCCCTAAACTGTTCAGAGTATCTGCCTTCCTTCTTCTGACAAAGCCGAACTCCTAAGATGTATTTCTGGGCCACAGGTGGGCCCATCCCTACCAATCAGAAATAAACCATAGGAGACAGTTTCCCAAAGAATCAAGCACTAGCTTATGAAGTACCCCATAATACAAACTGGACTACATTTTCCAGAGTCCTCAGTGCCTCCATAGACATTTACACAAAGACACATTTTGAGAAATAGCTGCGTGGTTTTTTTGTAAACTCCCCCTGTAACACAACATGACAAACTGTTTTGAAAACCTGTCCCAGGTCACAGGGAAGCAACGTCTGCCTACCTGAATGACCACAACCACTGGTTCTCTTTACTTCTAGCATGCTCAAAAGCATGGCTCCAATGCAATGGACAATGTCAAGCTTGCATGCACCACAGCTGGACCGACCCAAAGAAGAGCACATGCAAGAGACTGTGGCATGCACTTAAGCAAGAGGAATTGCTTAAATGTCAAGTGTAACACTCACGATGAAACACAGTCATCTATTTTACAAAAAAACCCAGCTTCCACTGGAAGGTTGTGAAATATGTGAAGCATTTCAACTTTCAACATTACACTGAACGTCCCCTACTTTCCCCATACAAAAAAAAAAAAAGAGCCAAAATCTAGTCCACACTTTGGCAAAAACAAACACAAAAGCCGATTTGCTTTATCACGGCCAATGTCCAAAAATCCATAGTCCATATTAGCAGATTATTTTTTTTTTGGCTCTCAAAGAATGAGCTCCTCTCTAGTAGAATCTAGATATAATAGAACATCCTGCTAAAATAATAATTGCGACATTTGAGCTCAATTCATGCCATTAAGCTTTGATCTCTGAGCAACTATAAGTATCATCAGTACACAGTCTGCAAAAAGCTGTGTTACACAGCCTCAGTCACTTTTTCCAGCTGATGACGCATCCTGTTTAAGGACATTATCTTTGCAACCAGGAAAAAGGGTGAAACATTTCACAGTGCAAAAGGTACTTTTCTGCTTGGCAGCAACCTCAAGGGGAAGAAGGAAGACAGCGCACCTCCAAGAAAGCCATCAGCCCCATCAAATTTTAGGAAGAGAAATCCACAGGCTCAGAGGGCGTTAGGACAGAAAACTTTTGACCACCACCTGTTCCACAGCGCATTCTGGTCATTGAATCACTTCAAACAAAGTAGCTATAGATCTGGTTTAAAAGCGTAACACTGAGAGGTGCCCCACCATCCTACTGCAGAGTGACTGGAGCACCACTGGCATGGTTTTATCTTCTATTAAGCAGAGTTACCAAGCCTGGCAGCTCTGTCATCATGTTTATAAGGATTTTTTTGGAAAAGTGTCTCCTTCTACATCTTGTTTTTTGTACCTTGCTCTTCATCTTGGGAGAAGACAAGGACACAAGCTGTGCCCAGTACGAGATTAAATTGCAGTTTGAGGTGCATGCCTGCCCTGTAACATCAAAAGAAACTTCACTGTTATTTTCCTCTTAATTTTTGCTACTGGGGACCAGCATGCCATAAACCAGTGCGTATGTTCAGTAACAGAGCAGAACACATCATGGCTTATACTGTAGAAAACATCCCAGTGGCGCCTTTGAGATTCACCATCATAAAGAATAAGCTGTTAAGCTTGATACCTGCACAACTGCACTGATATCTGTAGCACAGGTACAAGTAGCAGCAGATGAAACAAAAATACCACTGAACTATGCAGAAAAATATCAGCCAAGAAAAAGCCTCCAGTACAATGAAAGGAAATGACACTGCCAAAAAAAGCAGTAAGTTAGCAAAGGCAGTACTTCGCAGCCATTGTCAGCTTGAGCAGAGTTTGATCCTTTAGAGCCTACGACAGACCGGGCCACAAGACGACCTCAGCTGCCACATGGCTACCATCTAACTGCATGGATTTGGAAGCCAGTAACTCACTGCAGTGATAAACACATGTCCAGCAACTTCTGAAAGCAGCATCAGCTACGAAGAGGTATGAGTTTCTGATCAATCTTGGCAACCGATACAGAGTTTGATAACCACTTATCTCTAAAGTTATTCACAGAAGAATATGAAAATAATTGACACACACATGATAAGAAGAAAGTCCCACGTGCCTGCTGTGGCAGGTGTGGCACAGGGCAGCTCGCTGGGAGCACTGCCAGACAGTATGTGCCAATCCTGCCTGTTTTGCCTGATCCACAGAGGAAACGGTTTCTGTTCTGTAGCTCCAGCTGTACAACCCATACCCCCACTGCTGAGGCTTCAGTCCTTAGGATCAGCACGACAGTTAGCAGGCATGCAAAGCAGGCTAACATATGCCTATTTTAACATCATGCACAGACAGATCTAAGCGAGAAGGATGACAGAATTTGTTCATGTCCTAAGCTACACCTCATGATGCAGAAGAATTCAGGACAGAGCTCCGTTAGTTTGCTCCAATCCTTTCAAGTGAACAGAACAATACTTTCACTTCCACAGAAGCGAAGAGCCGTGGTCTACTGAATTTCAACCAAATGACTCAGAACAGAAAGCCCTTCAGGTAAGCACAGAAGCGGCATGAAATGTCAAAAAGGAAAAGCAATACTCTGGGAAGAGAGAAACATAAACTGAAGTTTTTCAAGTTTTAATGGATATAGGATCCAAAACATATTTTTTTTTTGTTTGAGCTTAGGATATCCTTAAGGGTGCTGACAAAGTTCCATCACAGTCAAATCCCACAGACAATCCAGTTGACTGTAATTATGTCTGGTTTTACAGATAAACAAGATTGGGAAGATAGATGTAATGGTGCAAAATATTGTCACAAGAACTGGCAATGAAGGTCTGGAAGATATGGCAATCAGGAGAACAAAAAAACAACCTGTGAAAAATAAGATCAGAAGAAATCTGAAAGCAGATGTGGACAGTTGATGGTATCGGTTTGTGAGTCCAGATACCCCCAGAGACAGTACAAAAACTCCTATTGCTTAGTTTAGGGTGTATATTTAAATATAAGTTTGAGAGAGCAGGGAAAAACAAACCAGTTATAATTGCTACTCTATTCTATTACGAATAATTAAAATACCTGGAACACTTTAAAACAAAGAAATTCAATAAAAAGCACATTGCCCATTGGTGTAACACAAATACAAATGCAGGATCATTTAGTTTATTAACTGGGAACATTTCATTTATGGGAGAAGTAGATTTGAATTTTGCGTCCTGTACTGCTACCAGAATAAAATGTCCATGCATCTGCACTCAGAAAACATTGGTACTGCTTTATCGTTTGGATGAGGAGAGTTTCGGGGCTTTTTTAATCCGTTCAAATTTGGTGCTATATCTACTTTTACTGGCAGCCACGGACGAAGTCTTGCTATGTAAGCATAACTACAAAATGAGGAAGAGGAGAAGAACCATCAATAGACCCCTAGAATATCAATATATTCCCCCGAATGCAGCTCTCAGACAAAAGAACATGTATGATAATTTGCTTGTTTCTTTTGGATGTGCAAAAATTCAACTGAAAAAGCAGATGTTACATCTGAAAACCTGGGACTTAGACTTAGGTTGCTGACACAAGCAACACAGCCTACAGTCTTCAGAAAGACATTATTACTTGCTGCAGGTGAGAAAAAACACACTTTCACTTCTACCATAGAGAGTATAAACTTTTGCCATGTCATTATTGTAACAATGGTGAATGCAAATAAAGAAACGGGGAAATTATCACAAGAAGATGGGCACAGGTGCTGGAAAGCACATTGCCCTGGTCCCTAGCCCTGCTTTTGTCACCTACACCACCACTGCTGCTCTGAGACCTTAATTAAGCCTGAGGCTTAATTTTGGCTTTTACTAAGCTAACAACCAAGAACACTAATGAGCATTAGTTGCACAGTTTGCTAGCCTGCTCCAGGTAACAGCCATTCACTTGGAAATGGGCTAGCATAACTCCAGATTGCTTCAGGGAGGCAAGCAAGTAGGGTGGTTAACAAGTTTTGGCCACCTCTATCTACGACATAGCCCTGCCTGCTATTTGCTAAAAAGGAAACCAGACCTCCAGAATGATCTCTGTACTGTGTGGTCAGAGGCTCTGACTTTGTTTGTTCTTTCCCAGAGAATGACCTTGCTATCCAGCCCAAACCAGAACAGTCTTGGAAAGGCTCTTTTGCTCTCCTTTTTCTGTCTTACACCAATTGTTCCCTGACGAAGTCAGCATAACACAAGCTGATCTCATTGCATTAGGTAGAGCTCTGCTAAGCAACACTCCTCCAGAAAATAACAGAAGAGGAAAAAGGTCAGCTTGTATGTGGATATTTATGCTATTCAAACTGTTGTGCATTCTTACTATTATCAAGCTTTTTCACTAATAACCAAATGAATAAAGATCTGAATGCTCCCATTTTTCCCCTACAGTGTTAGCCTGTTGTGTCAGGAAAGCTGCATCAACAGTTTTTCATCCTACTCTGTCTTGCTCTCAGTCCTTGAGGAAAGCTCATATGCCTTTTCCCCCCAATGACAAATGCTAAAAAGAGACAGGACTAGCCTTTTTGAAATTTCTTTTTAAAGAAACAGACAAAAAAATAGAGAACAAGGTACTCCAGTCAGTTCAAATCATGGTAATTCTTTCAAGTTGCTCTGTATGACTTTTGTACAACCAATAGAAACACAAGACATGTAGTTACTGAATATGAAATATTTTAACTTTGTGGTGATCATCTTTTAAAGACTACAAGTAGTCTTACCACGGTATATTTGATCTATGCTCTTAGCATCAGTAACTGCAGATGTGCATGCTCATTAACTCACAGGAAACTCTCAAGCGTTCAGGATCCACATCCTCGAACAGCATAAATATACAACAATCTGAGAGAACTAATTTCTACCTTGTCAGAGCTGGAGAAAGAGGGCAGAGTACCTAGCTGCCTCAGATGAACACAGAAAGTATCATAAGTATAAAATACATTTTAGTAAACAGCAGGTCCTGACTGTAGATGCTCTCATAGCAGGTCATCGAGAATAACCAGCCTAATAGAAGAACACCAAAAATGACTATTCTTTCAGCCATGGCCTCCAGACTTATTTCAGGATTTGGTGTGTCACCCAGCCTAAGAGATCTATACAAACACAAGCAAGGGTGCTTGCTCCGAGGCTGCTTAAACAAAGTGGTTCCCCTTCTGCTCCACTCCTGTCATCATCTTTGTGCCGGCTCCAGTGCTCACAAAGCCATGAGATTTTGAACACAGAATGCTGGAAAAAAGAAAAAATAATCAACACGCAAAGTGAAGAGAGTTTGTTCTCAGTTACTCACCCTGGGCTGGTGAACTCCAGTGCTAGCACAGAGGATGAAACAGCCAGGGAGAGAAAGAGGGGAGAAGGGAAAGAAGGGAGAAACAGGCAGTTGGGGGAGAACGAAGCAGGTCCTTTACTAGCCCACTAGCAACCTTCAATTACACTGGATTAAAGTTCTGAAGAAACCACACCCTAAAAAACACTGTGCCTGCATGGTGCAACGCATGTGATAAACACTAGCGGAGATGATCACATCTGGCCACAGATGGGTGAGTTCAGTACTGATCATCACCCTCTTCCTGCCCTGTCTGTGTGGGTCTAACTCTGTCAGGTGAGCTCACTGGCGAGAAAACAGGCTTGCAGAGATGAAGACAAGGGAAGACTTGCTTTCTGAATTGTGTATGCTACCCTTGATTAACGCAGGAGAATGCTCCACACCAGAATCTGCTTAAGAGGTCCACAGCTGCTTTCTTCAAGTCCCCAAGGCTTATTCCTGAATCCCAGCAGACTGTTTTACCCTTGCGCAGCCAGGGGGAAGTTCAGTCTAAGGAATGCTAAAGAAAAGGTTACTCCTGGAACAAAGGCCAAAATAATTTTACTGACTTTTTTTTTTTAAACTTACAGCATTTCATCTTCTCTAGTTCAGCATTTCATCAGGAGCCACTCTATCTACATGGGGAGGGTAGGTGTTGAAATTGGTGCCGGACCAACTCTCTGCTCACAACAACAGTATTGAGCTACATTTGTTTTTGGAAACAAATTTAGCATTACAAAAAAGGTTTGCCAGCAGCCTCCTGTGACAGACTGATTTATAAACATGCCTCAATCTCACTAGGTGAAGAGACCATTAAGAAACTTTCAACATACCTGCCTGCACTGCTATACAGCTATTCAGAGGAAATTTGGAACTGATACCCAAAAGATTACCATGACTCCTGCAAATGCCAAAATCTTATATATGTATCTGCACCCAAGGTGTTCGTTTCACATAAATATAATATGACTAAGTGTACTTCTGTAGCACCTTCTCAGGAGAAGGTTACTGCAAATAGTTGGAGCTAGCTGCTTGATTATTACACTCTAGTGCTAGATGACAGCAATTGTGATCTCTTGCAACCCAGAGGCCAGAAGGTATCTCCCCAGAACACCTACAGTGAGCATAAAAAATATACTTTTATTATTTTTTTTTTAAAGCTAGGCATTCTCAGCTTTAAAAACTCAAGTTAAATTCTACCATACAGCTCTTGTGTTCCACGCTACCAAACTTTAATCCACACTTCGTTAAGAGTTGACTTCCAATGCTTACCGTAATCAGCCCTACCTACATGAAAAAAAGGTGCTCCATGTCATGAGTAAAGGCATTGGACTCCTGCCCTTAACTTGTCCAGACCATACCAGATACAGGCTGTATCACACCACTCCTACATAAATTAAAATTCGAATCTGCACAATTAATTGTGAAGACCCACCAACAGCATTTATATCCGTTACATCCGTAACACTGCGGAGTCAAGTAGTACCCATTTAGCTTGAGAGACTACAGGGGCATCACATAATCACGTACTTTTACGGGGGAAGTCTCGGCACACATCGCCATTCCCGCTTGTTCGGGAAGCAAGCTGTGCCACAAGGGCCAAGCACAAAAAACATCTGCACTGGATGTTTACCACCATGACTCCCTTTCAAAACTGAGCAAGACTGCTGCATTACAAAAGCCTTTAGACAGCAAGCTTAGCCATCTGTTGTTAATGGAACACCCCCAAGATATGGCTGCTCTCTGCAGTACAAGCACCAACTCATTTTCAAAGGCACCTCCAAAATGAATTTCCACGCGTTAATTCAGATCAATAACTTTCAAAGTCTAACTCATCTTTAGGCTTCAACTTAGCACATGCTTACAAGCATGTAAGCACATGTTTACATCGCTCTGGCTTCGGTAAGGTCTACTCCACCACACTAAAGATCAACTTTGATCCTCCAAGTTATTTGCACACCCTTAAAATCTCCAAGGCCAACAGCCCGGGGGAACGGGTGGGGGGGGAGTGAACTCCTGGTTTATGTTTAAAACATGCAAAAATACTGTTTAATACCAACTTTTTCACTGAGAACTGGAG